>JAQPPZ010016869.1:18735000-19335000 GCA_028583015.1 Wollemia nobilis
TGTTTCGAGAGTCTAACAAAGTAGCAGAAAGGTTGGATAACATAGGAGTGGATGTTGATAGACTTGTCACTTGGGATCATGGGGCTCCAAGTGACGTGGATGAAATTATCCAATCTGATTTCCAATAATGGTAGATTTGTGGACCTGCAAAGGAAGGAGCAAAGTCACAAATTTTAATAAAAATCCCACCAAATTTTTGAATTTTATTCACAAGAAAAGGTGCGAGCATATGTGGTTTTCGTTTGGATATAACGCCCTGCCTACTCTCTATGATTTGCTCCATCCAGCAATTTTTTTAGTTTTATCTATGTGTTAAGGATAAAGTCCTTTTTGTTTTGGTTTGAAATATGCAATAGTTATGTTTATTGTCATGATTAGAAGATTGGATATATGTATAACAGTTGGGTATAATTGTTCGAAGCTTCTTTTTGCTGGTAATATGTGTAAAAGGTTGTATGCACTCTCGACTATTAGTTTTATGAAAGATAATAGTACCGGTGGACAAACTATCCTCAGTAAGGATATAGTCCTTAATAGCATTATGATGAATTTTTGTAATTGGTTTTGGGTTAATCTCTAAAACTCGGTTTTAATGATGTAGTCCCTTAATTGCCAAAAAATAAATAAAGATAATAAGCTTAATAAAAATATATGAGGTAACTAAAATTGAAATATAAGACAAAGAGTATTCTAAAATTTCTTAGTTTTGTAAATCTGATTATATTTCATTCAAAGAATAAATTAAAAATAACAAATGGATGATGAAATAGAAGCCATAAAAATCAAATTTTAGAGCTAATGGATCTTTCAATAGGTAAGAAAACCATTGGTGTAAAATGATGGTTACAAAAGGATATAAGTGAAAGTTAGACATTGACTATCATGAAGTGTATGGACTTGTAGAAAGGCTTAATATAGTCAAAATAATTCTATCATTGGCAGCCCAAAAGGGGTAAAAATTCTATCAAATAGACACAAATTTTACATTCCTAGATGAAGTTTTGGAAGAAGAGGTCTACATAGACCAACCACCTAGCTATGAGATAGAAGGGCAAAAAGTAAAGATGCTTAAGTTGAAGAAATCCATATATGGGTTGATAGACTTGGGTCGATGAAATAGTTTCCTGGAATTGAAGTTACTCAATATATCGATGATATATTTATTTCTTAAGGGAAATATGCCATAGATGGTTTGAAAAGATTCAAATGAATAACAACAAACCAACCATCACACTAGTTGGAATATATCTAAAATTGAGCAAGCATGATTGCAGAAAAATATGGATTCAACCCTCTACAAGAGGTTAGTCAATAGTCTCTTGTATTTGATATCCACTAGACCATATCTAATGTTTATAGTGAGTCTAATCAACAAATTCATGGAGATACCAAATAACACTCACTTTTAGGTAGGTAAAAAAATATTGTAGTATACCAATGGGAGCATGGACCATGTAATATAATATTTTATGCAGGAACAAACTAACCTAACCTTATTGGCTACACAAATAGTGATTGGGTTAGTATTATTGATGAAAGAAATAGTGTTTTCAATTATAGATTCCATCTTGGATCAAGTTCAGCCTCATGGTCATGAATGAAATAATATATTGTTGTATTTTCAACTATAGAAATAGAGTATGTTGCCACCTCTTTAGCTACATGTCAAGTAGTGTCACTGAGAAGAATATTAGGTGAGTTAAATCAATAATTTTGCAACAACACTATCAAAGAGTCCAATGTTTTATGGTAGAATGAACAACATTGACATCTAGTATCATTTCATCAAAGAGATAAAAAATAATGAAATTTATTTATTATTTCATAGGTCCAAAGAGTAGGTTGTAGTCATATTCACAAGACCTTCGAAGGAAGAATATTTTAAAAGGATGAAATAAATGCTAGGTGTTAAAGTTTTTATGAAATTTGACTTAAGGAAAGATATTGAGAATTAATCTATATTTCACCTACCTTTGCCATATCTCTAACATATCTTACTCTTCCTATATAACAAAATATATCGCCAAGTTTTGAAACATTGTTTCATAGGTGAAAAGAGTAGGTTGTAGTCATATTTACAAAACCTTTGAAGGAGGAATATTTTAGGATGAAAGAAATTCTAGGTGTTAAAGTTTTTGTAAAATTTATCTTAAGGGAGGATGTTGATAATTAATTTAGATATCACCTACCTTTTCCATATCTCTAACATATCTTGCTCTTTGTAGATATCAAAATCAATCATCAAGTTTTGGAACACTTATATTTACTCCTAATAGTTGTAGTTATTTGGTGATTAGAGTACCACCTATCCATTCGTTAATGCATTTGGTAAATTTACTCCTCCATCCTTAGCTATATATATGAATGCTAAGTGTGCTTCAAATTGTTAGAGAGAAGAAGATAGATGGAAGTAAGTAAGAGGAATTGAAGTAACAAGTTTAAGAAGCAAAAGAGCAAAAGAAAGCAATTGTAGAACTAGAGCATTTGAGTAATCTCCTTTATAGAGTAGTACAGAATTTGCAAAGCCTTTCCAAAGGTGTAAAAATATTCTCTGAAAAAGGATGTCTATATAATATAAAAAATATGTTTCATATATTTATGTATTTGTAATTATTCTATTTCAATAATTATGCATTTGTTACATTTATTGTGTGCTTTACATGTGTATAAAGTTGGAGTATAACTCTATCTAACATGATATGCTCTTGTGAAATGTCTAATTTGGTGTAATTGCATATAACTACAACTTAGTCTCCCACTCCTTATTATCCCACTCCCTAATTTGACATCTTGCAAAGTCTAACTTTGTGCAAGTCCGATTTTGTGCACATGTGCAGGTTCAACTTTATGAAATGGGACAATGAAGAAGAGGAAAAAAATAAACGTATTAGCTTTGCTTTTGTGAATACAATAATCCATTTATTTGAAATTTGAAGGTAGTGGAACGCTCTATTAACTTCTTATCCATTTATATATATATATATATATATATATATATATATATATATATATATATATATGTGTGTGTGTGTGTGTGTGTGTGTGTGTGTGTGTGTGTGTGTGTGTGTGGAATCACATTCCAAAGAGGAGTCTATGGTTATTATTGTGTGTATCTCATGTATTATTTCTCCAAGTGCAGATGGAAGATCAAAATAAACTTTACAAACTTTTCATGAGTAGACTTTTTCTAGAGACTGGACAACTCATTTTTAAACTTTTATTTTAAATATTTTAATAAATATTTAAAATATCATCTCTATCTAAAAGTCAACTCCTTTCCCTCTAGTCCTTTAATTTATTTTCTAAGGTGAAATTTAAAAACAAATTGAACATTATTTTGATTTTAAGCTATGTAGAGGGCATAAAAATTCACTTTGAAGTCATAGTTATTAGTTGCCACATCATAAAATAGTTATTAGTTATGTAAATTATTTTGTATAAATAAAGATGAGCGTGATAAGTGCCTTTATTCGAATGTGTGGATTATAAACAACTTAAATGGGCGGTCGTATGGATCATCGGCCTCGAAGGACATGCAATTTAATTAAAGAAGAATTTGGTAATTGGTTTTGCTTTTCATTTTTTCCCTCCCTTTATTGCGATATTTTATTTATTTTGAAGTTCTTTAATTTAGAAAATTGTTGAAAACTATTGAATCTGCTTGTTTTGTTATTGATATTATATGTTTGAAGGAACACAAACTCATACTTATTTTGATTCAACCAACCAAAGTAGAATTTGATTTCTCTAAATAATAAAGAGAAGTTGCTGACCATGGATAAGAGGGACATAGAAAATGTATTGTCTGAAATACCGCAACATGTCATGGGAGAAATACTAGTTTTTTTTCCTATGGATACTGTAATCCGTTTCATTGAAATTTCTAAGGAGTGGAATGCTCTATTGGTTTCTTCATGATTTATAAACAAGTGGAATCACATTCCAAAAAAGATTCCATCATTAATATTGTGCAAATTTGTAGATCCAGAACAACACTATGCAATGTGTTGCTTCTCTGACTGTAGGTGGAAGATCAAAAACTTAAAAGAATTTACATGGGGTCGACTTGCTAAATTTTCGATGGGATATTCACCTCGACAACTTATAGTGCAAATAATGCATGAGACCTCAATGAATTTGGATGAAGGAATATTTCTTTACAATCCACTGAACAAAACATTTTATGAAGTTTGTGAAGCATCCATAAAAGAATATGGATACCAGGAATGGATTGTGAGTGGGGAATACGGAAATACATGCAAAGTGGTGATTAAACAATTTAATAGGAAAAGGTTGCAAATCTATGAGGCTTCATCCAATTCAACTATTAATGTGCTCAACTTGCCATCATCAATTGTAGCTAACTTAGAAATTATTCATTTGAATGGATTTTTTTTTATGATTCATTTTATGATTTGAAATATATTATGGTTTTCAGTTATCACAACACAGAGGAATACACACTAGATGTGGTTATTGTGGAGGCGCCTCGGTTGGCTCAGAATCATAATAGCATGTATACAAATTTCTTATTTCAATGTGGGTCTTCAATGTTATTTGGTTGCTTAAGTTGAAGAATTTGAATTTCCAAATAAGAGACAACGATCGCCAATGCCAACCATATTTCTGAGAATCACAATAAAAAATAGTGTTGGAGGTCAATTTTATTTTCAAGTTTGGATGACGATCGCCAGTGAGGGATTAGGGTTGTCATGAGTCAGCTTCATGACATTTCCCTCTTGTCCTTCAATCTCGTAACCTGGTGGATGGTCTATGTAGACCTCTTATTCTAAAACACCATTGAGGAATACTAACTTAATGTCCATCTAGTAAACACTCTAGCCCTTTTGAGATGTTAGTGCCAAGATCATCCTAACTATGTCAAGTTAAGATATAAGTGCATTCACATCATGATAGTAAATGTCTAACTTCTGCTTGTAGCCCGTCACCACCTGTATGGCCTTATGCCTATCCGCTTCTCCTTGGGCATTAAACTTCATTTTGTATATCCATTTGATCCCAATGATCTTCTTCCCTACTGGGAGTTCTTCCTTGTGTCAGTATCATTCTTATCAATGGCTTATTTCCCCACATCCATCACCTTCACCCATTTACGACTTTGATTTACATCTTCAAATAAAACTAGATTACACTTAGTAAAGAATGCAAAGTCAAAGTGTTCCTCATATTCATGATTTTGGGTTGCCTTGTAAATGTCTTGCAAACTCCTTATCTTCGTGGGTGTTCTCAAGTTGGAAATTATGCTTAAAAATGGAGGCAATCGAGATGGTGAGGCTGCATTGCTACTGGCATCACTGTCGCTTCTTGAGGCTATAGGTGGTTGCACACTATTATCTTCCAAGTCAAAAGACTCAACAACTACTAGATATGTCTATCCAATATTTGATTTCCAGTTCCAGACTTCATCTTCTAGGAACTTCACATCATAACTAATGACAAGTTTCTTCATCATAGGATTAATAGTATGTATGATTTTTCATGCTCACTGTATCCTATGAAGATACACTTCACCTTATCATCCATTTTCTACCTCTTTTCTTCTAGAACATGTGCATATGCTATGCACCCAAAAACTCACAAATGAGCCACACTTGGCTTCTAGTTGTTCCAGGATTCCTTGGGACTTTTTTCCTTCACACTCTTGGTGGGACATATATTTAGTAGGGAAACTATACAGGCTACAACTTCTACCCAGAAATCGTGCGACAAACCCTTCGCCTTTAGCATACTTAGTGTTGTATTCATAATGGTTCTATTCTTCCTCTCAGCTATGTCATTCTACTGTGATGTGTATATAGTAGTAAGATGCTTTCGAATTCCATTTGCCTTACATAAGTCTTGGAATTCATTGGATATGTATTCTCCTCCACCATCGATACTGAGGGTTTTCACTTGATAGCTATTTTTTTTCTCAAGAGACTTAAACTCCTTGAATCTAGAAAATGCTTCTGAATTCTTCTTGATGTGATACAACCATGTCTTCTGGCTAAAGTCATCAATGAATATCATGAAGTATTTTTTGCCAACAAAATTTTTGGTCTGCATCAAATCACAAATGTCTGAGTGCACCATATCCAATGGTTGTGAAGCCCTCCAAGACTACCCTAAAGGGAACGAATCCCTATGCTTTTTTCCAACTAAGCAACCTTTATAGATCTAATTCAGTTGCTCAATAAAGGGTAAACCCTTCACCATTTGCTTCTTGTGTAGTATATTCAGGCCACTAAAACTCAGGTTACCAAATATGAGATACCACAACCAGGTAGAATCTTTCACAACTACACTAAGAGACATCAAAGATTCATTCTGAATATGTAGTGGAGAAATTTTATTATTCGTCATGGATACCATTGCAATATATCCTTGCTCTCTATATTTTATGGTGTAGGTTCTATCCTTGAATTGAATAGTGTGCCCCTTCTACATGAGTTGTCCAACAAGTAGCAAGTTGTGCTTCATGCCAAGCACATAGTAGACATCATGGATCTTATTTCTCTCACTATGCTTGGTGGGGATGAGAATTTTGTGTTTAACCTTGATGGGAACCTTGCTGTTGTTCCCCATATTGACCTCAAAATGAACTGTTTTATCCAATTATGAGAACATCTCCTTATTCCCTGTCATATGGTTGCTACACCCACTTTCAAGATACCAGACATTCTTTTGGCTCTCCTCCTCAATACTACAAGTCAGCAATATGTTATCACATGCATCTCTACCCTCTTTAGTTCTAGCATCATTTGTGTAATGGGCTTGTTGTTGGTTCTCCTTGGCCATACTTTTTATGCACTCAGAGATGTAATGTCCAAACTTCTTACAATAGTAACATTGGACCTTTGATTTGTCCCTCTTCTAACTAGATCCACCTTACTATTTTTTCCCACTACCTTTTCCTCCTTGTTGATGGAATTTGTAGTTGGTCTCCCTATCATTAGGGTTTGACCTTCCTTCTTGCTTTTTACCTTTCGTACACCTACCTCTGCCTCTTTCTCCTTGCAAACTAGAGGATCCATGGTGGGAATCTTGTCTGCCACTCTTTTGGAATGAGACCTGCACCTCGAACGCTTGCTCTAGAGAAGACTGAGATGAACAGCTTAGCCTCTACTCATGTGTCTGTAAGGAACCCATGAAATTGTCTATCGATAGGATTTTCATATCCCTTGATTCTTCTATTACAATCACAATCAAGTCAAACTTAGAAGGTAGGCTTCTAAGGATCTTCTTCATGATTCGATAGCTCTGCACAATCTCTCCATTCAATCGCATAGGGTTGATGACATCTATTGTATGGGTGAATAAATCACTCATGGACTCCAACCCATTCATCTATAGGTTCTCAAACTCCCTTCTTAGCACTTGTAGCTTCACTAAATTCACCTTGTTGGTGCCCTGATATGATCTGGCTAGGATTTCCTAGGCTTGCTCTCCCTTGGTTGCAGGTGCAATACATAGGAAAATGGTCTCCTCAACCACTTGCATGATGTAGAATAGGGCCTTCTAGTCCTTCTTGGTTTAATAATTTAATATGTCCTTTTTGGCTTGGGAGAGTACAACCAGTGCTACTACATCTTTCGATTCCTCATAGTCATTCTCGACCAAATCCTAAATATCTTGCAACCCAAACATGATCTTCATTTGGATGCTCTAGTAGTCATAGTTCTTATTGTTGAACCGTATGATTTGCAACTACAAGGAGTGATTTTTGGAAGTCATGCTTCAATATCCCGTGTCATGGTATTGTGGCTCTGATACTGTATCGCTCCAAATTTTTTGAACCCTTACCTTCAGGCTATAGGATCCATTCCCGAAAGGGGGATGTGAAAAGGATGGGACAATACCTCGAAATGAGAGGCCCTTTGAAGGTCCCGCCTCTTGAGGGAGGTGTATAAGGGTGAATTTTTGATGGATGGTGGGTTCACCAAGAAAATTTTGAATGGTAGTTTTCATGCCTAGGTTGATAGTGTGTTTGATGTGTTCATTTTTATGCTTGATCATTCAACTCCTAGGTTTGGCCGATATGAATCTAAACTATTCTACATGCCAATGCAGATTTTAATGAATACAAAAAATAGAAATAGATGTAAATTACAAAGAATATGCTAACCAGAAGAATTCATACCTAATTTCGGATGTCTGATGGATATTTTGAGTCTTGTAGCAGTTTAGATCATCTCAGTTTGCACATTATCATCTCAAATCATAGGTCATCTGAAATAGGATAGAATCATCTAAAATTTTACGAATTCGTCAGACGAATCCATCAGAAACCTACAATCACAAAAATAGACACAAAATACCAAATATGTAAATGCAGAAGCAAGGGATAATGATAGAAATAATAGCAAACTTGCTTAAATAATAGTGTCTAATAAAAAATGAGGAAATGCAGTAAATTTAATGATTTATTTTACCTTTATCATGCAATTATGCTAAATGAGGTGAACTCCAAGGTGCATAAAACATAATAACTTAAAATAGTGTAGAAATATGTTATGGAAAATGCAGAAAAGCTTTAAGAAAATGTGAACTCTAAACTCGGACTGCCCCCAATTTGGACTACAGTCAGGATCGCCTCAAATCGTAGAAATTGTTTGCAATCGTCCGAGATCGTCTGCGACGATCCAAGCTAGCTTCGACTGAAAAACAGTAGAGTTCCTGCAAATAAAAAATGCAAAAATACCAAATGCAAGTAATAATACGAAGGAATAAAAGAGCTAACTCTGCAATGAAATCCTGTCAACAAAGGGGTTGGGAGTTCAGGGAGAATCAACAAGAATTAGGCAGGGAGGCAGGAGGATAAACTAAAAAAATCCTAGTTTATATAGGATTAAAAAGAGGTTTAGGAGGTTGGGGATGATCCCAATCTGGGAGATATCCAACTATGCAGACACGCTTCTGCCTGAGTTGGAGAGGCTGTTGAAACATAAGCTAATTATGAAAATTTGGTTTTGGGACGAAATCATCTGGACGTTCTATTCCAGATGAATTCGTCAGATCGGGGATGATTTCGTCTAATCTGCGATGATATCGTCCAACAGTCAAAACAAATCCTAAAAATGGCACAAAAAATGGGGAAAGCAAGTAAAATGCGGTTTAACGGGCAGTTTGGGGTTGAAATTCAAATTTTAATATTTTCTCTTTTTACTAAGGTTTTAAACGTGCCAATTTTAGGGTGCTACATTTTTCCCCCTCTTTAGCCAATTTTTTGAAGAAAATGCGTTAAAGACGAGTTTTTCCTGTTTTACGAGAAAGCAAAAATATATGCAATTTTTTAGATGACGATTCTTGGTCGAATCGTACGAATTCTGACTATGGTGCCCCCTCCTTGTTTTTACCCAAATCGAACGTTTGAGGAAAAAATGCGAAAAAGCAAAAATTTAAAATGCTGATTTTTAAATAAAACTAAAGAAAATAGGGAAAAACCTAATTCATTTTTACTATTCACTCTTACTGTTTTCCAGAGAGTATGGATTGTGGCATACCAATCCATATGATGTATATAATTCATTGAATATATATATATATATATATATATATATATATATATATATATATATATATATATATATATATATATATATATAAAATCTGTTTTGATGATATGACTTGTGTATATGTTGTATTATGATGCTTGAATTGTTGATTCATGTAATTATGTCATTGAAGTATTATAATTTGATGTCATGCTATAAGATTTTAAATGAAATAATCTGATGTAAACAATTGGTTGTTGTGGTGTGATTTGATAAAAAATAAAAGGGACTTCTAACAATAATTTCAAAGGACATTATCGCTATTATAGACCATTTTATGGAGTCGCCGCTCACTCGGTCGTCAAGCTAATCCCAGTATAGAAATATTGTTAAAAGTAAAAGAGTGCTTAAGAGACTGTCTTAAGACTTGGTGTTGTAAATGATGGAGATAATGATGGTTTGATGATTTGTTTTCAGATTTTCATAAAAATAGTATGCATGAAATACGAAAAGAAATATGATTTTGCTAGGCATAAATTCCTAAGTGTGATAAAATTTTGAACAATTCCTTAGAATTTATACCATGGTTGCAAAAACTGAATTTGAACATAATGTCATGAAATAGAATAGGTGTTTGTTTGTTTGTAAAGCATAATTGTGCAACATAATGATGCATGTCACATGTTTTGATGAATTTTGTTTTAAAATAAATGGAAAAGAAAATTAGAACGATGGTTTGCGCTGGGCATAGAATTATAGGTATAAACTTATACCATCATCGCGAAATCCAAAGAAGAAAATAGATTGTTGGTTTTAGTGCAAGATGCATTTTTGAATTTTGATAAACAAAAAAATAATAATATGAAAAGTTTGTTTGAAATTATTTTTAAGATTTTATGAGAAGATGTATGTAATTGCTTTTATACAAAACAAAAATTCTGAAATAAAAGGATAAAATTATTCCGAAAAGAGTTATAGAGATATTTTAAATTATCTCAAAGAGAAATGTAGATTTATAAGGAATCCTCATGTGCAAATGTGAGTTCATTACCAATCTTGATTTATCATAATGATGCAAAATCTCTCAAATATAAATGTGTGTGCAATTTTATTGTTCATTCACCAATTTTGAGCAAGATAATTTGATACAAGTAATTTACCTTTACCAAATGAATGTGTGTTGACCATGATTTATATGCATGTAACCATACCAGACTACTATGTAAGTTAGGTTTATCAAGATCTAGCTAATCCATAATCTGACAGAGGTCTATACAAAAGAAGGTCGCTAATGTGACAAACATATCGCCATGCTAGGATTTACCCAAGGCCAAGCGGGTTGGGCACAAACCACTTGTTATGGGGCTTACCTCACAATTTTTGAATAATTGAGAATTCCAAGGATTCAAGCTCATTCACCCTTATTTTATTTTCAAGGGATAGGGAAAGGAGTTTATTGTATTTTTCTTTTGCTTTTCACTTTTGCTTCTTTTTTCTTTTTGTACTTTTGTATTTTTGCTTGATATTTGAGATAATGCTGAAATATTGTTGTGATGATTCAAATAACCTTTTTTTTTTCTTTGTTTATTGAACTTTTCTTTTCTTCCTATGCTAGGGATACTTGCTCGGATTAGCTGTAGAGCAAGGGATTTTTATTCTGGGTAGGGGTGAGCTTGTCCTTTTGTCAATTCTCAAAGATACTAGACCATGTGCATGATAGGATAGCAGGGGAAAATTTTTGCTTAGGAAACCATTTCTACTATGTAGTATCATATCGAATGTGCAATGACATCATTTTAATGTGAAGAGATATACTTGGTTCAAGTAAAGAACAAGATCAGTTCTCTATGCTCAAAAATTTATTCAATGCCAATGTGGACTTTGATATAAGAGAGATGAATAATCATAACAAATAAAATCAAGATATTTATTCATGTGAATGTGAAAGTGCAGGATTCCAAATAAATACTAATTTATCCAAAATAACTGAAAATATAACTACAATACTTCACAAATTGAGAGGTACAAAGATAAAATACGGTTTTGAATATTTTGATGACTTGGATGTTTTTGGTGTTTTTATATTTTAAGTTTATGAATTGAAAAAAATACAAGATAGTGGTTTTTTGAAATGTTTTAAACAAATATATACAATGATGAACTGACCAATTTTTATGCATAGTAACGTTTAAGATGCATAATGTTCATACGTTCTTTAAGTTCTTTACCATCTAAGGTAGATAATTTCTATGCTCCTAATCCAAATTTAGCAGTGATGACATATGGTCCAAGTCAGTTGGGCTCAAATTTACCTTTAAGGTTTGTAGTTGCATTATTATTTTTTTGATTTTCTTTTAATGCAAGGTCACCGATATCAAAGGATCGAGTATGAAATTTCTTAAGATATGCTCTCTTAAGCTTGTTTTGGTAGGCGCAAAGATGCTCCAAAACATTGATGCACTTTTCATCTAGAAGTTCTAGCTGACTAAATCGCCAAGACGATATTCATCCCCTACTTCGATATCTTGAAGTAGTAGAGCTAAAGAAGGAACTTCTAATTCAAAGGGAAAAATTGCTTCAGCACCATAAACCAATACAAAAGGTGAAATTCCAATGGGGGTTCGAACACTAGTTCGATAGGCCCACAAAGCAGGATATAACTGAATGTGCCAATCTCAACCGATTTTATTGACCAATTTTTTGAGAATTTTGATTAAGGTTTTATCAGATGCTTCTGCTTGACCATTACCCTAAGGATAATAGGGAGTGGACCAGCGATGTTGAATTTTATATTTTTGACATAATTTCTTGACATCTTTATTTTTGAAACAAGTTCCATTATCAGAAATGAGATTGGCAGGAATTCCAAACCTACAAATAATTTGATTAAAAACAAACTTGGAAACTTGTGTTCCAATGCAAGAAGCTAATGGCATAGCTTCACCCACTTCATGAAATACTCAGTGGCAGTTATGATGAATTTGTGTTCATCAGATGACACAGGGTTGATTTTTCCAATGATGTCTAGGCCCCATTTTGTTTTTTTGAAAAAAATCTAGGCCCCATTTTGAAAAGGGCCAAGGAGATGAAATAGCCTGTAGCTCTTGTGCAGGCGCATGGACAAGGTTAGCATGTTTATGGAACTTGTCGCAATGTTGCACATAATTATGTGCACAGTTTCCATGGTAGGCCAAAAATATCCTATCCGAAGGAGTTTCTTAGCAATGGCGCTACCACTAAAATGTCCCCCATAAGATCCATTGTGGGCTTCATTCAAAGCTAATCTGGATTCTTCTAAATTCAAACATCTCAATAAGATGCCTTCAAAAGATATTCTGTACAAGGTATTACCAATAATGACAAAGCGACTTGCTTGTCTACGTAATAACCTATGCTAGTTGCGAGTGCAACCATCAAGGAAGGTTCCTTTTTGCAAAAAAATAAATATATCAGTATACCATGGTTCAGGAGTTGTTTCGTTGATGAGAAACACATCCAAAGGTTCTAAACATGATTTGCTTGAAGCGGGTTCCTAGAGTCGATGAATAATGATGGTAGCATATTCATCGTCTAACTCCAAGGGTAAAAGAGATGCAGCTACAGCCATAGCATCAGACACACGATAGCCGCGATCTTGAGAGGGCCAATTTCAATGCCACGTAAAGAAACTATAACCCCTAATAATTTACCGAACATAACTCCGAATATGCATTTAGCAAGATTTAGTCGGATAAGATATTCCCTTAACCGATCAAATACTTTCCTTAAGTCATTTAAATTATCATCTTCTTTGATGGAACGAGCTATGATATCATCTACATAATCATGTAGGATATCATGCATCATGTCATGAAAAATATAAGTCATAGCTCGTTGATAGGTTGCACCTGCATTCTTTAAGACAAATGGCATCACTTTCCAACAAAAAGTTCCCCAAGGGGTAATAAAGGTTGTTTTGGCCTGATCTTCAGGAGCTATCCTGATCTGATTATAACTAGAAAATTCATCCATTAAGGATATAATTCCACTTGTCATCTTAAGGATATCATCCATTAAGGATATCATTCCACTGGAAAATTCATCCATTAAGGATATCATTCCTTCAAAAGATATTCTGTACAAGGTATTACCAATAATCACAAAGCGACTTGCTTGTCTACGTAATAACCTACGCTAGTTGCGAGTGCAACCATCAAGGAAGGTTCCTTTTTGCAAAAAAATAAATATATCAGTATACCATGGTTCAGGAGTTGTTTCGTTGATGAGAAACACATCCAAAGGTTCTAAACATGATTTTCTTGAAGCGGGTTCCTAGAGTCGATGAATAATGATGGTAGCATATTCATCGTCTAACTCCAAGGGTAAAAGAGATGCAACTACAGCCATAGCATCAGCCGCACGATTGCTAGCTCGAGGAATAGCTTCCAAAGTAACTTTATCAAACAAGGATAACAACTGCAAAACATGTGCTTTATATGGGCACAATTTATCATATCTGGTATGATAAACATCATTGATTTGATTTATGACAAGTTGGGAGTCATCGAAAACCAATAAAATTTTGATTTTCAATGCCAAGGTAGCTCGTAATCCAAGGATAAGAGCTTCATATTTAGTAGTGTTATTGGTGCAAGCAAATGTTAATTTGAAGGACAAAGGAATAAGATGTTTTTGCGGAGATATTAAAATAATACCCACACCAGCCCCACTCATGCATCAAGCTTCGTCAAAGTATAAGGACCATTGCTCTGAATGGTCTGCCTCTAATTTAAGGCATTCATCAGGAAATTCAATGATGAGGGGATGAGTAGATTCTAAGGGTGCAGCAGCTAATTGATCTGCTATGATTTGACCTTTAACAGACTTTTCTCATATGAAGGTGAGTTCAAATAAACTTAGTGCAAGAACCCACTTGGCTGTGCAACTAGATAAATACAGTCGACTCATGAGATATTGCAAAGGGTTGAATTTGGCAATAACATACGTTTTTTGACTGAGCATATAATGTCGTAGATTCTGTGTAGAAAATGCAAATGCTAGACATAACTTCTCTAATATGGTATAACGAGTTTCATAACTAATTAACGTTATGATAATGTAATAATTAGCACGTTCTTTCTTCTCATCATCAAGCTAAGCTAACATAGCTCCTAAGGCAGAATCAGAAGCAGAAATGTACAAGATAAAAGGACGATCAAATCTAGGTGGGGAAAGCACTGGAGGTTTAAGGAGATATTGCTTAAGGAGTTCAAATGCTTCTTAGCATTCGTCGTCCCAATGAAAAGAGACATATTTATTAAGAAGCTTAAGAAAGGGTCCAATTTTGTCCGCCAACTTGTCGATGAAGCGACGAATAGCTTGAAGCTTACCTTGTAAACTTCGTAATTTTGATATATTTGTGGGTGTGGGCATATCTATGATAGCCACGATCTTGAGAGGGTCAATTTCAATGCCACATAAAGAAACTATAACCCCTAATAATTTACCGAACATAACTCTGAATATGCATTTAGCAAGATTTAGTCGGATAAGATATTCCCTTAACCGATCAAATACTTTCCTTAAGTCATTTAAATTATCATCTTCTTTGATGGAACGAGCTATGATATCATCTACATAATCATGTAGGATATCACGCATCATGTCATGAAAAATATAAGTCATAGCTCGTTGATAGGTTGCACCTGCATTCTTTAAGCCAAATGGCATCACTTTCCAACAAAAAGTTCCCCAAGGGGTAATAAAGGTTGTTTTGGCCTGATCTTCAGGAGCTATCCTGATCTGATTATAACAGGAAAATTCATCCATTAAGGATATCATTCCACTTCTAGCAGTAAATTCAATGATTTGATCCATGTTGGGAAGAGGAAAATCATCTTTAGGGCATGTAGCATTAATGTCTCTGAAATCGGTGCAAACCCTAACTTTAGTGGCTTCTTTCTTAGTTACTATAACTACATTTGAAATCCATTCGGCATAGTCAATGGCTTGTATAAAAATTACTTTCAACAATTTTTCTAGTTCTCCTTTGACTGGTAAGGCCACTTTGGGATGCATTTTTCTAAGTTTTAGTTTAACAGGTTTAGCATCTGGATGGACTACTAGATGATGCATGACTACAAAAGGGTCCAGACCTGGCATGTCTTCATATGTCCAAGAAAATACATCTTCATAGTCTTTAATAAATGAAATGTATTTATCTTGTTTTTCTTGACTTAATTTTGATCCAATATTGATTATGTGAGGGTTATGTTCGGTTCCAATGTTAATTTTTATAACGTTTTCAACTTCCATATGTAAATCTCTCTCAAAATTAGGTGGGGCGGGTGAAACACCCAATTCTTGTAATTCTTCCAAGGTTAGCTTGGATAATTCATTTTGAGGAGTCGAGGCCTCAAGCTGGGCTATACTAGGTATAGATCCATCAAAATAAAATTCATTATATAACAATTCCTCAATGGAAATATCATAAAAGATATATCCCTCCAACTCGTCATCGGATTCAGCAATCATTTCAGGATAGGCTATAGATAGCATATTGCAGGTAGAAGAATTATTCTTTGGATACAAAGAATCTTGTTTATATAGATAATCTTGATAACATACGATATGGTCATAATCCTCAAATGGAAATGGCTGACCTTTACTAGAAAATAGGCCCACACCACAGTGGGCAGGCCACGATTCTACCTCGAAAGGTTCTTTCATACCATTTTGGAAAGGTCCCAAACCTTTCCCTTTATATCCCAATTTGAGCATTATGGGCTTAGCTTTAATATATTCATTAGCAAAATAGCATCGAGCATATACATCACAATGTGTCTTGATGTTTCGAGGTATTCTTCCCCAATCATATCCATTATAAACAAAAGCACAACTTTCGACTTGGTAGATACTTCCCATAGGTTGTGGGAGGCCCAAGGTACGAGGAGAAGGTGGGAGTTTATTTAAAAGGAGGGAAGTCTGCATGGCAATGTTGATCTCTTCTGATATAAGAATTTTAGATAAATCGGGTAGGAGCTCATCAGCAAGAGCATAAGAGGTAGAAGGAACATTTCTTACATCGTCAGGTGTAGAAAGGATGCCAATAGTGGATGTAGATGTCATAGGGATATTGACGAGTGAATCTAAAGGTATGGAAGATATAGGAGTAAAACGGGAAGCATTGGGTGTAGGTTTAGGCTCTTTTCGAGGTCCTAATGTGGTTTGTTCAGAAGATGGTTGAGCTAAATGTATAGGTGTAGTTGAAAAATTAGATGATGTTATGGGTGTGTGTTTCACACGTTTGGGTGGATGATAAGAATTAGGATGTGTGGATGACAGGGCGGGGCAAAATTACACTCCAACAGGTTCGGCCAAAGCGCACATATCAAAGGGTCTAGGATCACCATGAATGGTAACCAACTAGTTTTTAAATTCGAATTTAACACACTGATGTAAAGTGGAGGGAACCGCTCGCATCGCATTGATCCAAGGGCGACCCAAAAGTATATTGTACGATGTAGGGCAATGTACAATAAACACGGTCATATCTAGAGTTCTAGGACAAACTTGCAAGGGTATAGTAATGACTCCACACGTTTCTTGTGTATCGTCATTGAAGGCTTTGATAATCATATTTGTTCTTTTCATCTCGTCACTTCTAAACCCAAATCATTGGTAGAATTCAAAAGTGCATATGTTTAAAGATGAACCATTATCAATCAAGACGCGTTTAACGGCTACGTCCCCAATTAGGGCAGTAATATATAAGGGATTATCCTTATGTATACTATGTTGTGGCATATCTCTATCTCGAAAGTCAATACAATCGACTTCTCGAGTGATGATAGTATTGGTCATGGCTTCAGGCTGAATATTCTGTGGTACCATCATTTGGCTTAATGTGAGCATTAATTCATCCCTATGTGTAGGAGAAGATCTTAAAAGATCCAAATGGGAAATTCTAGCTGTAGTGTTGGATAATTGTTCATTAATATTATACGAAGGCTTAGGTTGAACATTAGACATATGATTCCCTTTATTGGGATTTTTCAAAATAAATGGAGTTGATCCATCATTCTGAGTTTGATCCTGTTGAGAATTTTGAGCCTGTTGTTTGGTAACGAATCCAATGGTACCTAAAATGTTATGTTGAGGATGATGAATTGGTCTCGGTCTAGCATTTATGGCTTGTTCATTAGAAACGAACTGATGAGAAGAGGGTCGAGTAGTAACTCTTCTAGGAAATGGTTCTTCCGAAACCATAGAATCTGTGATAGGTTGAATAGGATCTGATTCATTTTCAGAACTATTCGATTTATTTGAGGTGATGTCTATTTCACTTTCAGTATCTAATTCTACATCACTAAGATCTAGTGTTTGAGTATTATATAGGGGTTTGGACGTAACCATGGATAAATTTGTGTCAAATATTTCTAGATCGTGAATAGGTAAATGCCCACTAATGGTTCCTACATATCGGGTAGGAGGGGGAACATTATGATGTTCGATTTGATTAGCGACCTCTTTGCCATGCCTTGGTAAAGGATGTTGAAATATGTCCAATGATTGATTTGCATTCTGATTCTGACTTTGAGGGGTGTTATTTTGTGTGTTATTAGAAGCATTTTGTTTAGGTTGGAAGGCTTGCACCTCCATCTCATTATTATCAATCAGATCTTGTATTTTATGTTTTAATATTTTACAAGAGTTTGTAGCGTGTCCAGGTCCTCTATGAAAATCACAATGTAAATCAACTTTGTATTTGGGTATAGTTGGATTAGGTTCCCGGATAGCTGGTAATTGGATCAAGCCTCATGCTAGTAATTAGGGGAGAATGGTTGATAAATGTTGATTTAACCTAGTAAATTCTCAAGGTGGTTTATCAGGAGGTTTCAATATAAACATCTCTATTGTTTTCGTAGTATTAATATTAGCAATGTTTCTACTATCAGTGACTCCATCACCCACAACTTGTTTATTTTTATACTGATTTTTGGATGTTTTTTCATCATCTTTCTTTTTGAGATGACCTCTTCTAATGAGAGCATATTCCACCATTCAAGCTAAGTCTATAGCTTGATCGAAGGTGGTCAAGGTAGCAGTTGATAATTCATAGGATAGTTGTTCTTGTAAATTATTGATAAAAATATCCAACATCTCCCGATAAGGTAACACAAAGTGTAGTTTTCCTATCAACTATCTCCATCGAGCTAAGAAGTCAGCAAAACACTCATCTTTGTCTTGTTTTAGGTTGTACAAATATTTAATGGTTACATGCCTTTCGATATAGGTACTAAATTGATGCACAAAAGACTCGGCGGTCTCTTCGAAATTTCTCAAATAATGAGTGGGTAGTTGATAATACCACTCCAATGCCATCCCCCCTAAGCTTTTCGAGAACATTTTTAGTAATAGCAAATCATCATGTGATATATCATGACATGCTATCCTAAACATACGGAGATGCTCTATGGGATCTTCGGTTCCTTTATATATAGGTAGGACAGGCATAGGAAAGTGTTTGGGATATGGTTGTGCTACAACTATAGGATCTAGAAGTTGATTACACATCTCTCGATAATTTTACGAGGGACGGTAGGGATCTATTTGGTCCATACGGGAGGTTAACTGTTTCACCATAGCTTCCAGATTGCCACCATATTGGTTCAATGGTACATGAGCATGGGATTTGTGAGCATAAGAAGGCGCAACATAAGAATTCGATGCTATGTTACTATTATGCAGATGATTGGTAGGAAGAGTATTATGAAGAAGATTTATGGTAGCATTATGTTGTATCCCAGATTGTTGGAAATTAACATTTGGTTTTGTTTTAGGATTTTGTTGATTTGAGGTATATTGGTCGATATATTGGCAAAATAGAGCAGTGAATTAAGGTTTCTTTTGTGTAGGAATAACCCTTGGCTTGGTAACAAGAACTCTAGGTGGTTGGGTAACCTGTTGTTGTTGCATGTTCTAGATTATAGCAGCCATGTCCAAATTGGACGGTCCAGCTTGATCACTCTCTTGATAAATGAAGGACAAAGGATTAGTGTGTGTATGATATATATCTTCTAGGGTTTCTTGAGTATCACTAATTTGATCTTTATCCATATGGACTGCTCTATTAAGGGTGCCAATATTGGTATGGAGAAATTTCCAAAAATGTTCCATGTTTTCAAAAGTAACAGCTCCGTCTAGAGTTATTTTAGGAGATGAGGATCCTTCCTCTCTATCATTTTCTTTTTGTTCATTTGCGTCCACAAATTCTTTTTCTTGTTGGTTTAATGTTACTTCTTCTTGAATTGGTTCTTCAAGAAGGGCATCTGGTTTATTGGTTTTTCCTAACCAATATTCTTCTACTTCAATTTTTTTTCCATTCTTGAGTCTAGTCATTGTGTCTAAATTTAGGTTTTAGTAAATATATATTAATATATTTGCAAAAGATCTTGGGAGGTATATATTTTAATTATATACCTACTATAATACTTAAAAGAAAATTTTTTGATTTTTTTTTTATTTTTTATGATAATTTTATTTTGTTTTTGTTTTTGTTTTTATTTTATTTTTATAAAGACAATAAATAGCACACTAAATACAAGAAACAACAATAATAAAATAATAACTTAGTTTTCTATAAATAGTTTATAGATGTCATTGATAGGATCAAGTTCATTAGGAGTCATAAAGTGCTCTTCTTCAAATTGGAAATTGTTTTTCAAGAAGTCAACAAAGTGTGCTATGGTGATATTATCTATTTCAGATTCTATTTTGTAAAAATAAATCTCATGGCAATATTCTTGATATAACACAGCTCTGGGAACTCTATTCCATATTTTTCTATCTGTAAGAATGACCTCTTGGTCCTCTACATGAGACAAAAATTTATGTACTATGGATGCATTTTCAAGGTATTCCTCAAAGGTATACAACTCAGAAGACAAAAGGGCTCTTTTATCTACTAACCACATATGGAAAGCTCTCTGAAGTTCATGGTACAAAATCACTTAATCGGGATCCAAGATTCTATCTAGGACAAACCTCTTGATTTGCCTAAGTTCAGTTGCTCTAGATGAAATGAGATCTAATCTCCTATTAAGTTTGTCCCACAAAGGTTGAACCCTATTTGTTTGAGGTAATCTAAGCACATAAGTAATCTGTATAGCTGCTAATTGATTTTCAACATTAATGGTGACAACTCCTCTTTTATTATAATCTACCATCTAAATATGATATGCAATCTTTGATTCTAAATGCATTTATGTTTTGTTTTTTGGATTGAATTGTTTTCAAAAGGTTTTTAGTTTTCACGTCGAGTTCACCAAAATGTATCGCTCCAAATTTTTTGCACCCTTACCTTCAGGCTATAGGATCCGTTCCCAGAATGGGGATGTGAAAAGGATGGGACAATACCTCGGACTGAGAGGCCCTTTGAAGGTCCCGCCTCTCGGGGGAGGTGTATAAGGGTGAATTTTTGACGGATGGTGGGTTCACCAGGAAACTTTTGAATGGTAGTTTTCCATGCCTAGGTTGATAGTGTGTTTGATGTGTTCATTTTTATGCTTGATCATTCAACTCCTAGGTTTGGCCGATATGAATCTAAACTATTCTATATGCCAATGCGAATTTCAATGAATACATAAAACAAAAATAGATGCAAATTACAGAGAATATGCTAACCAAAAGAATTCATACCTGATTTTGGATGTTTGATGGATATTCTGAGTCTTGTAGCAATTTAGATCGTCTCAGTTTGCACATTATCATCTCAAATCATAGAAGGTCATCTAAAATAGGACAAAATTGTCTGAAATCTGATGAATTCGTCAAACAAATCCATCAGAAACCTGCAATCACAAAAACAAACATGAAATACCAAATATGCAAATGCAGAAGCAAGGGATAATGATAGAAATAATAGCAAACTTGTCTAAATAATAGTGTCTAATAACAAGCATGGCGTCTTTTGACAAATGCAAATGCAGAATGGATTACTATAATCAGAAGAAAGTATTTGCAAGAAATTGAATTCTTAAGTTATTCCTTTCCTCCCAGGGGATCAATTTTTTGGAAATCAATCCTTCAAACTAAAAACTTGCTAAGCAAAGGGCTACGTTGGAAACTGGGGAAATGGAAGAATCATTGATTTTTGGGACCACAAATGGTTAAAGGACTATCCCCTCTCTGCAGACCCCATCATTTCAACCCTTAGAGCTTGGACAATTGAAGTTTTTGGTACCAAAGTTGCAGATTTTATTACTTTGTCAAACAATAGAAGGGTATGGAAGCCAATAATGAATAATGATCTACCAGGGGCATCAATAATACTCGGAGAATGAATTAAAATAGTCTTTACTCCCTTCCGGCATTCTTGAGGACCACCTTATCCGGGAAGCTTCGGACAATGGGGAATTTTCTCGTCAAGACCGCTTATCTCGATGCTTATTGATAATGATGAACCTACTTTCCCTCACTTGGAAGTTTGGCCCAAAAGCATTGTTCCGAAGGTTGGGTTTTTTGCATGGCTGGCCATCCAAAATAAGATCCTCACCATGGATAACTTAATAAAAAGAGGTGTGATTGTTGTTAATAGGTGTTATCTTTGTATGTCTGAGTGGGAGTCTATTGATCATTTGTTTCTGTATTGTAATTTTTCTGTCTCAATCTTGTTAGGTCTCGTTACAAGTGTTTCATATTTATTGGGTCCATCCTCGGTCCATTTTTGACTTATTTGTCCAAGTGGCCTTCCCAATTTTTGAATAGGCGTCTTAGGTATATGTGGAAGATCCGCCTTCATCACTACTTGTGGCAGATATGGTTGGAAAGGAATCGTCGGGCCTTCTTGGATAAGGTTTCTCACTCATCCTCTCGTCTCGTCAAAAATTTTAGCATATGCTAATGAGAATACTTGTTTAGTGCTTGCAACATCTAGACCTCCAAATCCTTTTGAAGCTTCATTAGGCCGGTCATTAAACTTACCTCTCACCGATGGCCTCAATCATCCTCAAGTCCGTCCTAGAACCATGATCACATGGACCCCACCCCCCCTAGGGTGGATTAAGTTAAATTTTGATGGGGCATCTAGGGGCAACCCGGTGAAGTCGGGGCTGGTGGATTACTTAGAGACCACAAGGGTGAGGTGCTTGTAGCTTTTGCAGAACATCTTGGAGCTCAAACTAACAATGTGGTTGAAGCAAGGGCAGTTTGGAGGAGCCTCAAGGTGGCAGAGAATTATCCAGGGAAACTGTTGGTGGAAGGTGATTCTCTTATTATTATAAATCTTCTAAAGAACACTAAGAGAGCTCCTTGGAGATTTGATGACTACATCCATGAAGCAAGGGCTCTAATTCATGATCGACCTGAGGCCATAATTTTGCATACCTTCCGGAAAGCAAACATGGCAGCTGATAGGTCGGCAAATGAAGGCATTGTAGCAGCCAAATTTGATCACGTGGACTGAAAATCTTCCTCATGCAGCCTCAATGGTGATAGATAATGAAAAACTTTAGATTGGAAGGCTCAAAGTGGATCAATGACAGAAAATGGGGGCATTTTAAAAAAAAAAAAATTTGAACCTTATAATGGATTTTGTCATATTTGTTTTTTTTGTTCATGTGACTAGTGTTTTTTGCAAATGGTGGGGCAATCGATATAGGTTTTTTATCTACAAATTCATGCATGGGAAAAATCGCTTTGGCCTCAAGTATTTCCCAAGGTGTGTTTGGATTCGATGTCGCAAAAAGGCCCTAGCAAGAAATAACAAAGTGTTGGAGATCCCCGACAATGAGGCACCGGACCCCACCATAATAGTCTTGGAGAAGATGACAATTTCATCACCTCCAACAGTATCAACCAGCTTGAAGAGTCCTGTCTGGCCTCATCGGTGGCAAACTGTTGATTTGTGTGATTCCTTAAATCTTTTGTTTTATAGCCGTAGCCCAGGGCACAAGGAGTCAAAGGCAAAATCTAAATATGATGGCAAGAACGATGATAAGAAGTTAGATGAGGACTACAAGGAAGACTGCTTGGCCTCTTGGCTGTCCATTCTATGGGATGTTTTTTTTTTTTTGACCATATTCTATTATTTTTATATGGGCACAAGCTACTCTGCATGGTGCTTGCATGATTAGTTTTTGTCTTTGTTAGTTCTTTTTTGCGTCTTTCTTTTTTGATGGCCATAATATTAGGCTTCCATAGTTTAGTTTGGCTGTATTCTAATGGAAGAGTAGGTCTTGGCCATTTTTGTTGTCAGTTTAAACTTTTAGGGCTTGGCCTTTGTCCAGTTGGTCAGTGGACCCTATTTTGTAAAATGGTTTTGGGTCAACCAGTTAAAACCCGGTGTTAATTATAATATTCTCTTACTTACCAAAAAAAAAAATAGTGTCTAATAACAAATGAGGAAATGCAGTAAATTTAATGATTGATTTTACCTTTATCATGCAATTATGCTAAATGAGATGAACTCCAAGGTGCATAAAACATAATAACTTAAAACAGTGTAGAAATATGTTATGGAAAATATAGAAAAGCTTTAAGAAAATGTGAACTCTAAACTCGGACTTCCCCCAATCTGGACTACAGTCAAGATCGCCTCCAATCGTACAAAATCGTCTGTAATTATCCGAGATCATCTGCGATGATCCAACCTAGCTTCGACTAAAAAATAGTAGAGTTCTTGCAAATAAAAAATGCAAAAATACCAAATGCAAGCAATAATACGAAGGAATAAAAGAGCTAACTCTGCAATGAAATCTTGTCAACAAAGGGGTTGGGAGTTCAGGGAGAATCAGCAATAATTAGGCAGGGAGGCAGGAGGATAAACTAGAAAAATCCTAGTTTATATAGGATTAAAAAGAGGTTTGGGAGGTTGGGGATGATCCCAATCTGGGAGATCTCCAATAGGGAAATCTCCAAATGCACAGACACGCTTCTGCCCGAGTTGGAGAGGCTGTTGAAATAGAAGCTAATTATGAAAATTCAATTTTGGGACGAAATCGTCTAGACATTCTATTCCAGACGAATTCATCAGATCGAGGACAATTTCATCTAATCTACGACGATATCGTCCAACGGTCAAAACAAATCCTAAAAATGGTGCAAAATTTGGGGAAAGTGGGTAAAATGTGGTTTAACGAGCAGTTTGGGGTTGAAATTCAAATTTTAATATTTTATCTTTTTACTAATGTTTTAACCGTGCCAATTTTAGGGTGCTACAGATAGCAATTTAAAGAATTTGACTTTCTGAATAAGAGACAATGATTTCTAGTGATAGCCGCATTTATGAGAATCGTAATAAAAAAATAATGATGGAGGTCAATTTAATTTTCAATCTTGGACGATGATCACCAAAGAGAAGTTAGTGTTACCATGAGTCACAAATATCTAGAGCGACGCTCGAGGTCGCACTACTCAATGAGCGACTATGAGAATTGCTCCACAAAGGAGTAATTCTTAGAGTTGCATGCTCACTTGAGCAAGGAAGAGAATCATTTGGTTGACGTGCAAAAATAAAAAGGAGAATAAGACAAGAAATAAAAACAAGTTCTCAGGCCTTTAATTAAATTATGGAAATGCAAAGTTGAAGAAATTCGCTCAAACCATGAGTGAAAATGGGAGTCATGGAAGCAAAGGAGTGATAGTGATTATCACTCACCAAAAAGGAGAATGACCGGTTGCTCGTTTAATATCACTGGAATCTAATAGAAGTATTAAAATCATCATTTAAATGGAGCGATGTGGAGAGATTTAGGAGAGTAAAACTTACAAATTCCACACAATAATTTATGAACAAGACATGCAGATCTATATATTAATTAAGGAAACAACCAACAATACAAAATATCCTCTTCTAAGGAATAATAATCTTCTGCATGAGATGCATGATAAACACAAAATGGAGAACATGAATTTGTTGTTTGGTTCTACTGGAGTTCTGTAACTGCTCTGCCTCTTCTCTATATTGACGCTTCTCCTTCTACATCATTCAAAATAGCAAAAGCATCTGTATTTATAGCTGGAGATAGATGAAAAAGGTAGGAAACCTCACACCAACCCAAACTTAGGAAATAACAGTGACATGATAGAAGACACATGCAGCATGTTGGAAATAACTATGACATCAAATCACTTTGGGTGAGAAAAAACCTTTATCACTATTTTTATCGAGCGATTCCCTGAATAGCTCCTTTCTTGAGCGATTCTCGAAATCGCTCCTTTCCTAAGTGATTCCTAGTATCACTCCAATGGGTGAGCGATTCCCAGAATCATTCACCTCTGGAGTGACCTTTGGCTTCAGGTAAGAAATTAGGTTTAATTAATTTTTTAACACCCTCCTTTATCTTGATTTCACAAGCACTTTTATGCCCAACTGATCACGCAATCTGCTTAAGTCTTCCTCTTTTAAAGGATTTGTGAAAATGTTAGCTACCTGCTCTTCTAATCATCAGTACTACCAGCTCACTCACTATTTGTGTAGCCCACCAATTCCAACTGGTCTTGTCTGGCATAGAACATACCATGGTTCTACATCCCGTTGGTATAGCACAAGATTCACTTGCCTACTTGCCAATGTGTGTCCTTTGAAGTCTCCATAATCTAGCTAATCAAGCTAACTCCAAACATTAGATCTAGATGAGTTACAGTTAAATATATTAGACTTACGACTAGCCACTTGAACAAAGTTGGATAAATATTTCTACCAGAGTTCAACTTGCTCAGCTTCAAACCCATGGCAATAGGTGTGAGGCAGGTTTCTTGTCCTCCATATTGAATCACTTTAGGACATCCTTCACATACTTACCCTGAGAAATGAATATATCATCTATTGATTTGTCAAATTTGATGTAAATAAAGTACATCATCATACCTAAATTAGTTATCTTGAACTCCTTCTTCATGGTTGTTTAGAACTAGTCAAACAATACATCACTATTACCAGTGTAAATCAGATCATCCACATATAGAAATATAATTATCAACTCCTCTTCTTCATTTATCTTCAGGTATAGGGTATGCTCATATGGGCATTTGATAAACCCATTCTCCTAAAAGTAGCCATCAATTCGGTTGTACAATGCCCTAGGTGCTTGCTTCAACCCATACAAGGCCTTCTTCAACTTCAATACCTTGCCCTCTTGTCCTTCAATATTGTAACCTGGTGTCTGGTCTATGTAGACCTCGTCTTCCAAAACACCATTGAGGATGACTAACTTGATGTCCATATAGTAAAAACTCTAGCTCTTTTAAGATGCTAGTTCCAAGATCATCCTAACTATGTCAAGTCAAGCTATAGATGCATACACCTCATGATAGTCAATACCTAAATTTTGCTTGTAGCCCTTCACCGCTAGTTTGGCATTATGCCTGTCCATTTCTCCTTGAGAGTTAAACTTCATTTTGTATACCCATTTTATCCCAATGGTCTTCTTCCTTTCTGGTAGTTTTACCAGCTACCATGTCTCATTCTTCTCAATGGATTCTATCTCCTCAACCATTGCCTTCACCCATTTGCAATTTTGACTTGCCACTTAAAATAAAATTGGATCACATTTAGTAAAGAAGGTAAAGTCAGAGTGTTTCTCATCTTCATGATTTTGGGTTACCTCATAAATGTCTTGCAAGCTCCTCATCTTCGTGGGTGTCCTCAAGTTGGGGATTCTGCTTGCAAGTGGAGGCAACTAAGATGGTGAGGCTATGCTACTACTGGTACCACTATCACTGCTTGAGGATATAGGTGGTTGCACATTATTCTCCTCCAATTCAATAGACTCAAAAACTATTAGCTCTATCTGGACAGTCTTAGATTTCCAGTTCTATACTTCATCTTCGAGGAACTTCACATCACGAATGATGACAAATTTCATCGTCACAGGATTATACAACCTGTATACCTTCACATGCTCATTGTATCCTATGAAGATACACTTCTTCGTCTTGTCATCCAGCTTCTACCTCTTTTCTTTTGGAACATGTGCATATGCTATGCACCTAAAAACTCATAAATGAGCCACACTTGGCTTCTGGTTGTTCTAGGCTTCCTTAGGAATTTTATCCTTCATGCTCTTGTTGGGACATCTGTTCAACGGGAAAATTGCATAGGCCACAACTTCTACCTAAAACTCATGCGATAAACCCTTCGTCTTCAACATACTCTATGCCATATCCATAATGGTTCTATTTTTTGTCTTAGCTACGCTATTATAATACGATGTGTATCTCCTGGTAAGCTACTTCCAAATTCTATTTGCCTTACAGAAATCTTGGAATTCATTTGAGATACATTCTCCTCCATCATCGGTCCTAAGGATTTTCACTTGATAGTTGCTCTATTTCTCAACCAGAGCCATGAACTCCTTGAATATGGCAAATGCTTTTAACTTCTACTTTATGGGATACATCCATATCTTCTTGCTGGAGTCATAAATGAATGTTAAGAAGTATTTGTTGCCAGCAAATGTTTTTTTCTACATCAGACCATAAATTTTTGAGTGCACCAGCTCTAATGGATGTGAAGCCCTCTAAGACTGCCCTGAAGGGAACGAATCCCTGTGCTATTTTATGACTAAGAAACCTTCATAGATATGATTTGGTTGCTCAATAATGGGTAAAATCTACACCATATGCTTCTTGCACAGTAGATTCAAGCCATTGAAACTAAGGTAATCGAATTTGAGATGCCACAACTAGGTAGCATCTTTCACAACTACACTCAGAGACATCAAAGATTTATTCTAAATCTATAGCAAAAACATTTTTTTCTTCATCATGGATACAATTGCAATATGTCCATGCTCTCTATCTCTAATGGTGTAGGTTCCATCCTTAAATTTAATAGTGTGCCCTTTTTGTACGAGTTGTCCCACACTCAGCAAGTTGTGCTTTAGGCTAGGTACATAGTAGATATCATAGATCTACTTTCTCTCACTATGCATGGTGTGGATGAGAATTTTACCTTTACCTTTGATGGGAACCTTTCTGTTATTCCCCATATTGACCTCGGATTGGACTATTTCATCCAGTTGTGAGAACATCTCTTTGTTCCCCATCATATGGTTGTTGCACCCACTGTCGAGATACCATACGTTCTTTTGGCTCTCGTCCTCAATACTGCAAGTCAACACCATGTTCCCACATGCATCTCTACTCTCTGCATTTCTAGCATCATTTGTGTAGTGGGTTTATTATTTATTCTCCTTGGCCATCCTTTTTTTGCACATGGAGATATAATGGCCAAAATTCTTATAGTAGTAACATTGTATATTTGATTTGTCCTTCTTCTGAATGAATCCACCTTATTAATTTTTTGCACTACCTCTTCCTATTTGCTGATGGAAGTTGCAGTTGGTTTCCCCATCATTAGAGTTTGACCTTCCTCCTTTCTCATTGCCTTTTCCATGCCTACCTATGCCTCTTCCTCCTTGTGAACAAGAGGTTCCATGGTGGAAATCTTATCTACCACTATCTCGAAATGAGACCTGCACCTTGAATACCTACTCCAAAGAGGACTGAGATGAACGACTCAACCTCTACTCATGTGTCTACAAGGAACCCATGAGATCATATACTAAGAGGGTTGTTAGATCCCTTGATTATTTTATTGCTATCACAACTGAGTCAAACTTAGCAGGCAGGCTTCTAAGGATCTTCTCTATGATTTTATGGCTTTGCATAATATCTCCATTCAACCACATTTGGTTGATGACATCTATTTTTTGGGTTAATAAATCACCCATGGACTCTGACTCATTCATTTGCAGGTTCTCGAACTCCCTCCTTAACATCTACAACTTCACCAACTTCACCTTATTGGTACCCTGATATGAGCTAGCTAGGATTTTCTAGTCCTGCTTTGCTTTGGTTGTAGATGTAATACATAAGAAAATGGTCTCCTAAACTTCTTGTATGATGTAGAACAGTGTATTTTGGTCCATCTTGGTGTTTTCCTTTAACAGGCCCTTCTCAGCTTGGGAGAGCACGACTAGTGCTGCTGCATCTTCTGGTTCCATATAACCATTCTTGACCAAATCCTAAAGCTCTTGTGAGCTGAACAAGATCTTCATCTAGATGCTCTAGTAATCATAGTTCTTGTAATTGAATCGTGGGATCTACCACTATAGGGAGTTATTTCCAGAAGCCATGCTTCAATCTCCCATGTCACGATATTGCGGCTCTGATACCAATTTGAATAATTTGAATTTTCAAATAAGAGATGGTGATCACTAGCGATAGCCATATTTTCAAGAATTATAATAAAAAAATAGCAATGGAGGTCAATTTCATTTTCAATATTGAACAACTATCACCAGCGAGGGGTTAGGGTTGTCGTGAGTCACAAATATCTTAAGCACACTTGAGGTCGCATGGCTCAGTGAGCAACTATGGGAATCTCTCCATAAAGGAGTGATTCTTAGAGTTGCACACTCACTTAAGCAAGGAAGATAATCATTTGGTCGGTGTCCAGAAAAAAAGGAGAATAAGATAAATAATAAAAACAAGTTATAAGGCCTTTAATTAAATTGTGGAAATGTAAAGTTAACGGAAGTCTCTCAAACCATGAGCGATATTGGGAGTCGCGGAGACAAAGGAGTGATAGTGATCCTCACTCACCCAAAAGGAGAACGACCGGTTCCTCACCGAATATCGTTGGCATCTAATAGAAGGATTAAAATCATTGTTTAAATGGTGCGATGTGGAGAGATCTAGGAGAGTGTAAAACTTACAAGTTCCCCATAATAATTTATGAACAAGATGTGCATATCTGTATATTAATGAAGGAAACAACCAACAATATAAACTATCCTCTTCTGAAGAATAATAATCTTCTTTATGAGATGTAGATAAACATAAAATGGAGAACATGAATCTATTGTTCAGTTCTGTTAGAGTTCTTCAACTGCTCTGCCTCTGCTTCATACTGACACTCCTACTTCTGCATCATTCAAAATGGAAAAATCATCTGTATTTATAGTTGGAGAAAGATGACAAATGTGGGAAACCTTACACCAACCCGCATGCAGGAAATAACTATGACGAGATAGAAGACACAGGCGACACACTGGAAATAACTGTGATGTCAAATCACTTCGAGTGAGAAAAATCCTTTATCGCTATTTTTGTCAAGCGATTCTCGGAATCGCTCCTTTCTTGAGTGATTCCTGGGATCGGTGCAGTGGGTGTTCGAATCCTGAAATTACTCCTTTCCTGAGTGATTCCTGGGATCGTTGCAGTGGGTGAGTGATTTTCGGAATTGCTCGCCTCCGGAGCAACACTTTTCTTAACTTTAGGTAAGAAATCAGGTTTAATTAAATTTTTAACATAAATTTCACGAATATAAATTGGAGTTCAATTTTCTAGGAGCTTCACTTTGAATCTAAAGATAATTAGAATTGGAAGGAAATCACAAAGTTTCCTCCACATATTTCAGCAATGATTAAGGAGAGTCAGAGGTATGATTTGGTGGCAGTGGATGATTTTATTTGTATTTTAAGGCGGTCTTGAAAAGAGGTGATAGTCGTAACGTACAATATAAGGCAAGATTCTTCACTACTTCTTCCTCAAATTCCTAATTTGAGCTATTACCATCCTATGGCCTTCCAACCAATGCCTGATATTCATTTGAAGTTGGAGGAATTTGACGTTAAAAATAAATTTATTTAATTGAATGAGAGCATTGTTATTGTTTTCATAAATTTACTTATTTCAGGGATATGTTTTTTATTTATGTAAATTCAAATATTTTAGGTATGATTTTAATTTTAAATTTTAGTTAAATTTTATTGATTCATTGTGTTTTATTTAAGGTGTAATAGTATTTAGGTATGAACCTAGACATGATACATGACTTAATCGAATATGATATGATATGTAGAAACCCTTAAATATTCTTCTCATACCAATTATTTTTTTTTGGTATGAGTGCCTTGTTTAATGAATCAAAATAAATAAAATATCGTTGTAAATTGTTGGAATAGGAGGACACTAATTATTAAAAATAAGAATAAAAAAAATTAGAATTCATGTGAAAATGACTCTTTAATAGAAGGAAACAATATAAATGTTTATATTGGTTTTATTATAAAAATAAATAATAATAGACTGCATAAAAAATTAATATATTATAAAGCAAATTCAAAATTTTAATTTTTAAGTAATAGATTCAATCATTTCTAAACTTCAAACAACTCTTGTGAAATTAATCTATATAAACATTGTATCCTTAATCTAAAATTGTGTTTAGTCCTTTAAGGATAAACATAACTATTTTGTTATTATGAGTTTGATGAAATTTAATTACTATAACTTGATTTTTTATATCATAAATTATATTTTGCTTAATAATTTTTTTTCTAAAATAAAAATGTGATTAGTGTGAAAAACCTTTCACTTCAGTGTGCATCTCCATATTTAATTAAATTTTAATTGATAAATTTTTTAATAATCATCCATATAAAACTCCACCAATGTAATTTTAAAAAATATAGAGTTTATTATTGTAAATTGACTCAAATAAAACTAAAATACTTGTTCCATTGACCAAATTGATGAAATAAAAATATTTGTAACATGTCTACCATAACCCTTGTCTCTGAATTTGATCATCTATTTTAAATGGTAATCTATTATACTAAATTTTAGGTGAATATCAACATATTCCACATAATTTTAAAAAATTAACTACCACCATTCAAGGGGTACAATCTATATTAAAATTTAAAAATGTTCTAATTTGAATCAAAGCTCAAATTATCATGATGTCCCTAAGATATTGATATTATATAAAATAATTAAACCCCTTGAAACATATTTACACTTATATCCATTGGATTTTTCATACATAATTATCATGTTTGATGTATAAATACACTTTGGAGATCTCAAAATTATAAATACACTTTGAAGATCTCAAAATTGATAAGTAAATATAGATTTTTGCTACCTATTATTGTAATATTTAAATCACATTAGAAATAAAACTATACCTTATAAGTTGTTTAAGTCTAGTCAATGTTATTTATATATAACCATTAACATTGTTGAAACTATGATTATTACATATGAAGTATAATTTATTTTCCTTGATATTAAAAAAAATTATTTAAAAAAAAATATATTTTAAAAGAACAATATAATGGTTCAAGTTTTGGCTCTTATTTAGAAGGTCTAAGGTTCAAACCGTGACATAAAAAAATGTATGAGTGTATGGTTGTATATTTTTATCTCTATTAACAAGTATATGAGGGTGTGTGTATAGATAATATAAATTATCCTATTCAAGTGGTACAATCTATATTAAAATTTAAAGATGATGTAATGTGAATGAAGCTCAACTCGTCCTGATATCCCCACATATGGATAATCCATTGGATAATCCATTAAATCCCTTTAAACATATTTACACTTATATCCATTGGATCTATTATACAAAATTCTTAGATCTCATATACATAATTATCATGTTTGATGTATAAATACACTTTGGAGGTTTCAAACTTGATAAATAAATATAGATTTTTTAGATTTCATAAATATTATCCAAAATTAAAGCAACATCCCCATCCCAACAATTAAAACTATAAATTATCTCTAATAAGGATAAGAGTTGAGCTTATCAATAGGGGCTAAACACATAGTCATACACACACCCTCACACACTTACCCACACCATGGACCTCCAAAAGAGAGTCGAAGCCCAAATCATTGCATTTTCCCTGTGGGACATTCATACCCTTATTTTACTATTATATTTTATGGTATCCAAAAGAGTGTGACATACATTGTTGTTGATGGCCATAACATTTTTTTTATTTAGTAAACAAATGGGTTTTGAGGTCCCCAAACCTATTACAATAAGCTGAGATAGGACATGAGAATGCACTAAACTACAGTACTAAATCAAACCTAGCAAAGGGGTAAGAATAATATGCCACCCTCAATAAGGCAAAATAGAGACAGCCCTATACAAACAACATACCATAAAAGCTCGGTAACAACAGTTAAAGGAAACTGAGTCTCTCTCAGTAAAACAAAATAGAGAGGGTCCCATACAATCAACATAATTATTGATGGCCAAAACTACTTAGATTGAATATACATATTTTTAAATAATATTTTATGTAAAATGAGATGATCTTTCATCATTTTTTATGAACTCAATTTGACATTTTAGAAATGTTGTGTATATATATTTTTGTTGTTATTTATATGTATTGCTTATGGATTAGTATATAATTAATGAGTTCAAAATAGTAATGCCAATGGAGTTAATACATCTAAAAACATGGATAAAAAATTCAAAGTTTTCTTGATAAATTTATTTTATTAATGTTAATGATGGGCAAGTAAGTATAGTAATTTATATAACTTTCTATTAATGTCAAAATATAACAATCAATTACATATTTATGTTTACTTTGTTAATACAATTTATTAAGGTTAAAAATATCTATATGATAAATATTTAACTCCAACAAAAGTTATCTAAATTTTGATTAAGTAGTCTTCAAAATATAAAGTTTTAATAATTTAACCAAGTTTTCAAAAATTAATATAATTGAAATTTAAATAGTAATATTTCTAGATACTCCATAGCTAGACCATGGAGATGTGGAAGTACAGTGGATGAGATGTTTTTCATAGGGTTTACCCCTACTTGTATGAAAATTAGAAAAGCAAATATGGTAAAACCTGTGTCAAAACTTTGTACCTTTGTTTTTGTCATCCTATGATAGATCCAATACCACTATTTTATTTCTTTGTGATATGGATAACTCTCTTGATACTGTCATTTAAAAATATCATTTGTTTGGTTTGAGAGACTTGAATAAACTAAGTCTAGTTCTATTCCAACAACAAATAAATTTTATTTTTATTGAATGACATATATAGCTTCCTTTCTATAACTCTTAATTGTTATAACTAATTCTTGTATGGTGGTATAAACAAGGACATTCTACTATTCCTTAGTTATTCTACAAAAATCTTCTTATCATTTATTAATATAATTATCATAGGTTTCAAGGAGATTAAAACATCCAATTCTTCACTTATATAATCCCTTTGAGTCTCAATTTTTACAAGAATATGTTGTTCTTATTTTTCAATCTACTCAATGATCATGATACTTTTACACCCTTATTAGAACATGAGAAAACTATTTTTTTGTTTTCATGTCTACAATTCATATAAAAGTAACTATTCTAGGGCTAACTACATAGAAAGGCAATAATTGTGAGATTCCAACCATCCACCCTCTTTGCCTCCTATGAATCATCTAGCTTCTATTTTGCATTCACTTGAGACAATAACTATATTACCTTATCTAATAATAATACCAAAATAAGGATCATTTAATTGATTCTCAAATCAAGGGCTCTGGAGGACTGCCCAAACTATCAAACTCATTTTGGCCATATCTCACTCATCCGGACTCGGATTGAGCTGAAATTTTGAGGGTAGATGCCTGAAAAACCCTAGAACGTCTCCACCAATTTTCATATCATTTGGAGCAACACAGATCCTAGCGCATCCCTATGTGTGAACGAGATATTTGGCAAGCGGCTATGCGAGGGTTTCATCTGGGTTGAGTGCAAGCAGCTCCAGAGGTTGGTTTTTAGGGCCTTCGGGCCCTAGCGGCCAATATTTTTGTGGTTTATGCTCAATATTTTAGCAGGAAATGTTGTAGGGGATCCAATATGGGTTAGAAATTTGTCTTTCAATAGATCATACTGTGAACTTGAGTGACAACGACTTCCAATTTGCTGCACAAAAGAAAAGTGAAAACCATACCTTTCCACGACGTCTAGGGCAAGGATTAAAGAGATCACGAAACAAGTTTCAAGTAGTTGATCAAAAAATGGCTCATATCTCAAGTGAATCTGGTGCTAAGGTGCACCCACAAAATAATTCTACTATGAAAACCCCTGTCAAGGGTAAGAATTTCGAAGACTCAACCCCAAAAATGAATTTTAGGGATGCCCTCCATGGTGGACAGCCTCAGCCCAATGCTAATATCAATCTTAGGGCTTCCCATAAACCTCTAAGAATGCCTAAGATTGATCCCAGGAAAACGGAGTCAGGATGTCTTAAAGCAGCTGATGGAACTCCTATTGTTAAGCTTGATATGGGTAACATTCATACTGGCATTGAAGATTTGGAAAAAAGAGGACTAATTTGTCGGTTCGTGGGTTTTCATTCGAGTCTATCTACTTTCAAAGTCTGGGCTGCAAAAATCTAGAAAACTAAAGGTGAGTTACAAATCTCTATTTATCCAAATGGTTATTTTCTTGTTTTATTTGCTAATAATGAAGATAGAGAGAAAAATTTTCAAGGGGGTCCTTGGTTTTTTGGAAGGGCAGGGCTTTTCATGAAGCCCTGGCATACTAAATTTAAAGCCGAAGAAGAGATGCCTTCTATAGCTCCCGTGTGGGTTAGACTCTTTGGCCTCCCTATTGAATTTTGGAATCCTACTATTTTTTCTTCAATTGGAAACTCTTTAGGAACTTTTATGATGACTGCTGATTGTACTCAAAATTTTGAACATATTATTTATGCTCGGATTTGTGTTTTAATGGATTTTGACAAACCCCTACCTAAAAATATCACATTACAATTTGGGGAAGACACTTGGGAGCAAGTAGTGGACTATGAGAACATTCCTTTTCGTTGTAGAATTTGCCATGAATATGGTCATTTGGCCAGTGCTTGCCCAAATAAAATTCTTGATCAAAAGAAAGAAGATATAAACTCAGCAGGTTTCCAAATACCTAAGAAGAAGAACACTTAGAAAAAACTAGTTATGAAGGATCAATCAAAGTCATCTGCTAATATGTTTGAAATCCTTTCCACAAATGATGTCCCAAGTGAGGAAGAGGAAATAATGGAAACTAAAATCTTAGAAACACAATTTAAATATGAAGGGAAGAACTCGGAGACAAACCAACAAATCAAAGGTTTTCAATAGAAAAAAAAGGAGAAAATTTACACAAGAAAAACAATCTTTCAAATGTCAAAACTTCAAATAATGCAGGTCCCAATATAGACTCCGTTGAACCATCTAGTAAAATTTTGGCTGTGTACGAGCATTCTTCAAGGTTAGAAGCCATCTCAGATTCAATTGGAATAAGTCAAGAAACAGGGAAAAAAAATTGAAGATGGATTCTAATCAAAAAGGAGGTCGCAAGACCAATCAATATCATATGGTAAAAGAAGGTGAAAAGCTTGTAGAGGAAGGTAAGATTAATGCCCTTCCCAACTTTTTAGCCCTGGTATTAATGAAGATCATCACTTGGAATATTAGAGGACTCAAAGGGAGTCTTTCAAAACAAAATGAAATTAGAAGAATGATTCAGATAAATCATCCACATCTTGTTTTCCTTCAAGAAACAAAGATGTCAATGGAGGATATGGACTCAATTGCCAGTAAAATTTGGCTAGCTGGAAAAGTGGTTTCCCTCAGTTCCCAAGGGCCTTCAGGTGGCATTGCTTGTCTTTGGGACCCAAAAGAGGTAGTTATTCACCATATGGTTGGCAGTTGGGGTTTGTTGGCTATAGCTATTCAAAGTAGACATTCCAACCAAATTATGCTCTGCATTACTGTTTATGCTCCGACTTCTTTGGAGGAAAAAAGAAGACAGTGGAAGGATATTACTCATATTATCTCTCATTTTCCTGAAGCTTGGATCTTGATCGGAGGAGATTTCAATACCATCCTCTCTCTGGATGAGAAAAGGGGGGAAATAGAAATTTGGACAAAAGCACTGACCTCATGAGCGAATATATTGCAAACCTCCATCTTGTGGATATCCAACCAGATAATGGCCTTATGACTTGGTCTAACAGAAGGCAAGGCTTAGCTTGTATAATGGAGAGATTGGATAGGTTTTTGCTCTCTAAAAATTTCTTAATCCATGGTCACATTCCTAAAGTGAAGACTCTTAATAATGTTGGTTCGGATCATTGGCCAGTCATGGTGGAAATGTGGAAAACCAATGTGAGTTTCTCTCCTTTTCATTTTCAATTAATGTGGCTTAGAGACATTTCCTTCAGACCTCATGTGCAACAATGGTGGAAGGAAGGTAAACCTAGGCATGGGACTAAGATGTTCTGTTTTGCCAAAATACTGCAATACATTAAATCCAAAATCAAGACTTGGAACTGGAAAGAGTTTGGGGATGTTCATAAAAAAAACATGAAGTTATTGCTCATATTGAAAATTTGAATAAGAAAATCCATTTAGATGGCCTCACAGAGAAGAGAAGTGCAGATGAAATTAAACTCACAACTCAAGTTAGAGGAATGGGAAAAAAGAGAAGAAATCTTATGGAAGCAAAAATCTAGAATTCAATGGCTCAAAGAAGGAGATCGAAACACAAATTTCTTCCACAAATCTCTTCTAGCTCGAAGATCTCACAACTTTATTTCTTCCTTAAAATCAGATTCTGGAGATGTTGTTTATACTTGGGATGGCATGAACTCTATTGTTGTTGATTACTTTTCCAATATTTTTTCTTCTACTCCTCTTGACTTAGATTCACAACAAAATGTTCTTCAAGCAATCCCTTCTCTTATCACTTCTGAGGAGAACTCTATTTTGACTGCTCCTGTTACTATCAATGAGCTTCAACAAGTAGTTTTTAAAATGCAAAAAGGGAAAACCCCAGGTCCTGATGGTTTTCCCATTGAGTTCTACCAAGAGTTCTGGGATATCCTTCATGTTGATTTATTAGAGGTGGTGGAAGAAGCCAGGAAAGCCAAAGAAATTTTGAAGGTTATCAATAAAACTTATATTACTCTTGTTCCAAAAGCTCAAGAGGTTGATCATATCTCAGCTTTTAGACCTATTGCTTTATGTAATGTTCTTCTCAAAATCATTACTAAAATCATGGCAGAAAGGTTGAAGCCTCTTTTGCATAAGATTATTTCCCCAGAGCAAGGGGGTTATGTGGAAGGACGTCAAATAGTAGATGAGATAGTTCTTGCTCAGGAAGCCATCCATTCCATGGATATGCAAAAATCTCCTTCCATGTTCATTCGGTTAGACTTATCCAAAGCTTATGACAGAGTGGATTGGCACTTCCTTATCAAAGTTTTGAGGCAATTTGGTTTCTCTAAGGATTGGATGGATTGGATTATGGGATGTATCTCTTCAGTTTCCTACTTAGTTCTTATCAATGGCAGGCCTTCTCAGTCATTCCCAGCTTCCAGAGGTATTAGGCAAGGTGACCCGCTATCCCCTTATTTATTCATCATTCTTGTTGAATGCTTGGGTAGGACTATAACCAAAAAGAGGGAAAACAAAACCCTTGAGGGAGTTACCATTGCTCATGGAGCTAGACCTATCTCTCATCTTCAATTTGTGGATGACTCTACTCTTTTAGGTAAAGCTACAGTTAAGGAAGCTTCTAATATTAAGCAAATCATTAGCTATTTTTCTAAGGCTATTGGGCAGTTGATCAATGAAGACAAATCTAAAGTTATTTTCTTTCACTGCTCTGCTAGATAGGAATCCATGGTCTTGGATAAATTAAGATATAATAAGACCTCCCTTCCAATCACTTATTTAGGTATTCCCATAAATATTCAAAGGCAGAAAAATAAATATTGGAATTGGTTGTTGGACAAAGTCAAGAAGAAAATTGGAAAGTGGACCAACAAGTGGCTTTCTTCTGGGGGTAGAATCACCTTGGTAAAATCAGTCCTTCAAGCTATTCCTATTTATGTTTCTTCCATTTTGAATATCCCAAAGGCTGTTCTTCGAGAATTGGATCAAATCAGTCATCGTTTCCTTTGGAGTGGTACTAAGGAGAAAAGAAAATGGGCCTTGGTGAAATGGGATACTTTATGTCTTCCTAAGAGTGAAGGGGGGTTAGGATTCTGGTCTTCTATTAATAACAACAAAGCTTTAGCTGCTAAATTATATTGGAGGATGTTGCATAACCCCAATGCTCTTTGGGCCAATAATCTCCATGCTAAATATGTTGAGAACAAAAGTCCTGAAGACCTTGTTCGCTATCAACTTCCTACCAAAGGTTCTCCCATTTTAGCGAGTTCTTAAGACTGGTGAGGATTTGATAAAGAAAAATTTATTTTGGATCATTCATAATGGTCAACAGGCAAATTTTTGGACAGATTCTTGGGATGGTCACAAGCCTTTGATAACTCAGTTTCCCGATTGGAGGCCTTGGATGGAGGAGCTTCACCGAGCTAATTGGATAAAGGTGGCTAATTATTGTCGGTACCATACTGGTAATTCAAAGGTTGGTAGATATTGGATCCCTATTGAGGACTGGCCTATTCAAATCCTAGAAAGGCAAAGACAAGATATCCAAGGCATCCTTCATATGAGATCCCTCTCTTGGTCCCATGAAAAAGATTGTTTTGGATGGAACAACACTACTAAGGGTGAGTATTCAGTTGCTCAAGGTTATTTGACCTTATGCCATAATAATCCCAACCATTCTTCTGACATATTTTCTCGATTGTGGGCTCAAAAGATCTCGGCCTAAGGTGAGGTTCTTTAATTGGATTTTATTGCATCGTAGGGTGCTTACTGGTGAGCAACTTATGAAGAGTGGTTTTCATGGCCCTTTTAGATGTGAAATGTGTGAAGAGAATGTAGAAACTCTCAACCATATTTTTATTGAGTGTACTTTAGCCTCTGAGCTATGGAGGAGAATGGCCACTTTACTTGGCTTAAAGTGGTCCAATTTTTTTACTTTTGAACAACTTTGGAGGGATTGGCCTAATCAAGAGGGTGTTGATCATTTTATTAGGCAGTTAGTTTGGATGGGTTCTACCATTCTTCTTTGGAATATTTGGAATGAAAGGAACAACCAAATTTTTAATCAAGATAGGAAGGATATTCACTATATTTGGCAAAAGACCATAGCCAACTTAGTTGAATCAGTCCATCAACTCCTTAATCACCCCCAAAACTCCCACCAAATATGGGATCAAGTGATGCAAATATTGAAGATTAAATCTTCTAAGGGCAACCAACTTAAAGGGAATGTGAGTATTAGTAAGATGGATAGGACAAGAAATTGGCAACCTCCTCCTAAGGATTTTGGAAAAGTCAATACTGATGGAGCCTCTAGAGGGAACCCTGGAAAAGCCGATGTGGGAGGAATTGGTAGACTTTCAGATGGCTCCCTGGTTTTTACTTTTGTTGAGAATTTGGGTATTCTTTCCAATAACCTTGCTGAGGGGTATGGTATCCTCAGAGGCCTTTAGGAGGCTACTAAGGTTGGATGGGAAAAGGTGTTAGTTGAGTCTGACTCTCAACTTATGATTAATCTCTTGAAGACTCCTTCTAAGAATCATAAGGTGGATTGGAGAATAAAAAGAATTATTGAGAAGATTCAATTAATCCAGATGGGATTTTTGAAAGTTGATTACAATCATGTGGTCGAGAGATCAAAACAAGAGTGTTGATGCTTTAGCTAATTGGGCTTTGGACAAAGGTGATCTTACTTGTTATGGCCACCCTCCTAGATGGTGGGCTTCTCAAATTAGGGAAGCTCTTCTTTCTATCATTTCTTTGGATGGCTCCAGTTCCGAAGGTACCTAGTTTCTTCTTGCTTTTTTTTTTTGCTTCTCTTTGGTTCATTCAGTTTTTTTTAGTTCCCTAGCTCATTCTATTCTTTATTTTGTTTCCTCTGTTGATTCTTGCCTTAATAGTCTTCTGGTCTAGATAGGTCATTGTTATGTTCATTTTTTTTTTTTTTTTTTTTGTTTAGTTTTTTAAGGTGGGTGGGTTCTTTTGTTTTGTTTTGTTTTTGTGTTCTTTGTGTTGTTTTTTGTTGTTCTTGTGTTTTTGTTGTTTTGTATTTTTTTTTATGTTTTTTGTTATTGTTCTTGTGTTTTTTTCGTTCTTGTTCTTGGGTTTCTCTTTGTTTGTGTTAATTCGTGTTTTTATGTGTGAGTGTTTTCTATGTTTTTTGTTTTTGTTTATTGTCTGTTGTTGGTTGTTTTTTATTTTTATTTTTTTTATTTTATTTTTTAGGTTTTGGTTGTGTTTATTTTTCATGTTTTTTTTGGGTTATGTCTTTGTAGTGTTCTGTTGTTTTTGTCTTGTTTGTGTTTTGTTATGTGGTTCTTGTGTTTTTCTATGTGGTTCGTGTTGTGGTTTCTTTTATCTTATTGTGCGTGTTTGGTTGTGCTTTTGTTTTTGACACACTCAAGGAGCATGTTTTTTATTTTATTTTATTATTTTTGTTGTTATTTACTTATTTTTAAATTGGTTTTGTGTGTTTGTTTGCTCCTTGAGTATGTCAAAGGTGGTAGGCCAGGTCCGAGTCCTGGGCATTTTTGGTGGAATGGATACCCCTGCCTCCTTGGGTCTTACCCGAAAGTGGCATCCCTTTTGGGATGTTTTCCACAAATAAAAAAAAAAATCAAGGGCTCTACGATTCAAAGATACTTATATAATATATACAATAGTTATCTATAATGAGGCTAAGATACATATGATTTAAAGTTTCAATCCTACCTATAATGGATTGACAAAATTCAAGTATATTTTTTTATTATATATTATCTAGTAACAAGAGGAAATGACCTTCACATGATGGATGAGTCATACCTTTTTCTTCATGCACATCTGTATTTATATATTTCTTTCCTAGTTCTATCATACTAATGATGAATGTCATAGCTAAGGGTAACTCTACAAATTTACATACACATATAGGTCAGCCTTTATGATCTTATTTACTACCTTTAGGTAAAATAATTACTCCTAGATATGACACTCACCAAACGAGGTCATAAAGGATCTCATATCTAAGCATAATTTATATAACTTAACACACATAAGTAGAAATCGTTATCATGTCTACTTAATATAATGAAAAATATCATACATCAATAAATTGATGAATTTTAGACCATCTCGTAGGCCAAACCAAGCAAGGCAAAATAGAAGACCATCCCATAGGCCAAAAAGTAATAAAAAGGTTTTCCAACCTTGAAACTCTAAGAAAAATCCAACTAATCATATGTGGGAAGGTGATCTTAGATTTCACTTTCCATATTTAGGACCTTTGCAAATTGGGACACCACCTTCTAATTCTAGATCTTTTTTATATCTGTAGATTAGAAATTTGATGCCCCTTTCCCTTAGGCTAGTGTATCTATGCCTAGAAGGGGTGTGGAAAATAAGGGATCTACACCTCAATACGAGAGCTAATGGTGTCATACCTTCTTTGGTGGTTATTTATAAATTGTGTGGATTCACCAAGAAATATTTAAAGACTATTCTCGAGTCTATATAGTGGGAAACATTTTGATGTATTATTTTAATGGTAAACAACTAAGTTTTGGATAGAATGTAGCTAAACTTGAACTATATACAGTTCAAACTTCCATGAAAATATTTAGCAAACAATTTTTAAAATAAATATAATTTATTCTCCTTTTTATTTATTTTTATCTTTTCATGTTATTTTAGCTGTATCCAGAAAATAGAGATAAAATAAACTGAGTGTTGGCAAAAAATGAAACAAAATTGAAAATAAATTAAATTGGTGTACTTAACTAGATCGGATTACATATCCATGTGAATTCGTATCTATTTTAATGAATTCAAGCCCATAAAATAGATTCAACTCTACTAAGTGGATTTAGATTTTCTAGGCAAATTCAAGTCTACTAGGTAGATTCATATTCAACAAGTGAATTCAAACCTTAGAAGTTCACATATGAATTCATGAGAGACCTACAACTAAGTAGATATGACACTATAAAATAGTAATTAGTGATCAAGTATCTACTTAAGCCACTATAATATTGATCTCTATTTCATAGAAGTCAAATGCCTTGGTTCCTTTACCGAATTGTATGCAAAATAGTGAATTTTCTAGATCTATTACAAACATGTAGAGACTTGAAAAGAAATGGTAAAACAATTTAGAACACAAAAATAAATACCTATGATAAAGATAAAAATAAAAAGTATGAGATATTATAATGGATCTAAAAGCAATGATTTAACACCTATATATGTCTATGCAAATTTGGACCTACGAAGTGAATTCAGGTCTACAAAGTAGATTTGGACCTAAGGGAACTCATGTTTGAATTGATGAAAGACCTACAAATGATTAGATAGAATACTAGAATTTATAATCAATGAGGATTAAAATGCAAAGTATAAATCATTATGATGTATCTCAAAGTGACAATTTACCCCATATATGTGTCTATGCAAATTTAGATCTGATGAGCGAATTCGGACCTATAGAATCTCACATGGAAATGTTATACCAAATCTACTTCTTTGTTGTTATTTGAATAATGATAGTGAAGTAAAATCTCAACTAAACCTATAGTAGAGACTCATGAAAATTAAAATTCCAATATTATCACACTAAAAAATCATCATTAACCTTGTTTAGGAGGTAGGTTGATGATCTTAAGGATGAGATAAAACCAAAAATTGTGAAAAAAATAGGAGGTAAATCAGAATTGTTAGGAAAAATTTGGAAAATTTCCAATTTAAGTGAATTTGGACTTGAGATTCTCACATTTGAATCCACAAAAAATATGGATATGATCAATTTAGGTTCAAATTAGAATGGCAACTAATAATTATCTTTTTTAAGAAAATTTGAACATGAGCTTCTTGAAAAAAAATTTATTTGACCAATTGAGCTTCAAATGTGAATGATCGCTAATCGTTAAAAACTAGTGTAATATTTTTAGCAAATTCAAACGTGAGCTACTCATGTATGAATTTACTAAAAATAGTAAAAATAAGGAATAAGGGTTAAAATAGGTGTAAGAAAAAATATATATAGATGAGGGGAGGAAACATATGCTATGGGGACTAGGGAATTTTAAAGTGAGTCAAAATTCCATGTCTACATTTTTTTCCACCATGGTTTATTTATGATAAAAAAAATATATCAAAGGAAGGTGTGGATGCTAGATTTGTGCATGTAATGTGTGCAGATTTAGGATAGAGTTGAGACAAATTTGTGCATATAGTGCGTTCATATTTTGGGCAGAGTTAAGAGCAAATTTGTAAGTAAAATTAAGCAATTCTTGAGAGAATACTTGAAGTAGGTTTTAGATATATTTGTGATCATAAATGTGTAAGCCTTGTGAGTAGGCTTGGAGTAGAATTAAGAAGAAGTGTGTACCATATTTGGAGGTGACCAAAGAAGATAATATAGGTATCTCTTGTGGATATATTTCCACAAACTAGAGCAAAGAGGAGAGGTGTATCCTGTGAATAGAGTTCCATGAATCAAAGAAAAAAAGAGGAGTATCCTATGGATAGAGTTCCATAAAATAGACTAGTAAGGAGATATATTTCTCTTGTGGATAGAGTTCCATAAACTAGAGTTAAGGGGATAGAGTTCTCCTATGGATAGAGGTCTAAAAAATTGAGCATAGGGTATTGAGATATCGTTTGTATAGAGGTCCATAAACATTGTAACAGGGAATTGGTTCCCAAGATATTTGTTGAGAAAATTTAGAAGAAATATTTTTTCCATGGACATAATCCATATTGGATGAACCATGTTAAATATGTATCTCTTAGGTGTGTGATGATTCACACATTATTTACTACTATGATATTATTGTTGTTATAATTTGGATTGAAAATTTATAAGTTTTATCTTATATTATTCACCCTTCCTCTCAGTATAAGTTTATGTTCTTCAATTGGTATCAGAGCGGGTTCCTTCAGTGAAGTCTAATATCTTGAAAGAATATCTTACAAGAAAACATGGCTAGGAAAGGGAAAAGAGAAACTATAAGATCATATCCTCCTAAGAAGGAAGGAATACACATGATCATGAAAACAAAGGAAGAATAATTTAATCTTGATACTAAAATAAGGAAAGAGGAAAACTTTGTGATATGTGTGGAATATGGTAAAATTAATCACATGGTACTTTATTGTCCATAAAATGGGTATAGTAGTAGTAAAGAGGAAAAGAAATTTGATTTGGTCACAAAGATATTGTTACCAAAATATGGGAAGTGAAAATAGATTCAAGTGATGAATCAAGCAATGAAAATGAAGCTAACTTTGTAAAAGGGAATAAGAAGGAACTAAGAATACTCAAATGTTTTATTTATGGTAACTTTGGTCACCTTGCAAATAATTATTCAAAAATTGGGTATAATAGCAGTGAAGAAGAAGAATAATGTTTTTTTTGTGGTATACTTGGTCACAATGCATCTCATTGTAATGGGTTCAGTAGCAGTGAAGAGAAAGAAGATGATCCTAAAATTGAAAACCAAGAAGAAGAGGAAGGTTCAAAAAATAAAGAAGTCACAAAAGAGAAATTCATTGCTAAGTTAAAGAGGGCTAGAGAGGAGAGCTCAAAATTTGAAGCTCAAATACAAAATAATGAATATGCTCCTATTGTCAAAGACCTACAAAAAGAGAAAGTTTCAAAAAGGGAAGTCACAGTTGATATGGAAAAGGAACTTGTTTTTGAAGAGTTAAAAAAGGAGAACTCAAGATTGAAGGCTCAAGTACAAGAGGATGAGAAAACAAAGGCAAAACTTCTACAAGATCTCATTGACCTAAAATTCAAGGTTGAAGAGGGTATGATTGAACAGTTAAAGGTAAAATAACTAGAATATGAGAGATTAGAACTTGTAGTGGTTTCTCTAAGGTTGGAAGTGAACTATTTTAATGATAAGCTACATAAGCTTGAAAAAATATAAAAATATTTGAATGACTATATCAAGGCACAAAGATCTCCATTTATCAATACTGGACTTGGTTTTGAAAAAGGATAAGGGAAACAAGAAGATGATTCAATATCAAGTTCAAAATAAATAGAAGAAACATAAGTGATTGAAAAAGAACCTAAGACCTATGTTGATAAGTTGAAGAGTGGAAGATTTATTTAGAAATAAAACAATGCAGAAACAAAAACATGGATCATCATAGAGAAGGTAAAGAGAGGACTAAGAGACATATTTTTCAAGACAAGATGAATATTTCTTCCAAGGACATTGTTTTTCAAGTAATAATTTTCATTACAAAGCTATGCATTGCAGAGTTCATGGAAAGAAGAATTATGGCTTCAATAAGAGGAACTTCAACTCATTCGAAGATGGATATTTTGTTTCAAGGTTTTTCTTCTCATGTAATCATTTTTCACAAAAAGCTATACACTATAGGGTTCATGACAAAATTGGTTATGGCTTCACCAAGAGAAATAGTAGATCATTTGCACCTTCCAAGAACTACAACATCATGTATTTAAATTGTAATAATTATGGAAACAAATAAAAGTGGTGTAGAACAAAGTTTCCAAAACTCCCAAAGACAAGCAAGAATAAGGACACTCAAAAGGGTCAAAAGGGTATGACTACAAAGGTGTTGAAAAATAAGGTTGAAAAGGAAGAAGAGCATTGTAATTTGGGAGTAGCTTTACTCCCATCCCAAACTTTATCACCTTAAGGAGAGGAGGTGGTGAAATGGTTGAGCTAAAAGTCTTATTTTTTAGCCCCAAATGAGCCCTTTGCCATTGATATCAAAGGGGGAGATTTTTAGTAACGGGGAGAGAAACTAGTAAGGGGGAGAAACTTATTAAAGGAAGCATATTTGGAATCAAGTGATAGTAAAAGAAACTTTTAGAAAATGTTACCATAAATGAAAAAGAGGAATATTGTTGGAAATATTGAGTACATTGGTTATCATTGATGTTAAAGGTGAAACGGTTGAGTTTTATCTTTGAAATGGTTTCATTTAGTTGAAAATTTTTATCATGAGAAAACGGGTTCATAGAGGATCCCAACATGTTACGTAGGTTGGATCAAGGTTTAAAAACAAACGAATCCCAATAGTTTAAAAATAAATATTATGTAACATTGTGCATGCGTCGACGTGTGAGCAAAAAGGGCATTTGAAATTTCATATTGCGCCAAGTCATAAAGGGTTAAAGAAAAATATTAAGCATCGACGTAGTCAATTTTTATAAAAGATAAACTATATAAGGGGGAAATATATTTTTATTATGCTAATATGTTATGAAAGTGTGATCTAATATTTGGGGTGCATCGAATGAGTTGAGAGAAACACACACACATTTTTCAAATATCAATAACATAGTTTTGAGATAGTGAATAATGAATCTAAGAGGAGTGTTTATCAACTTCAAAAATCAATGTAATTGTGGCAACAAATATTTTTTGAAGAGTTAAGGAGTGAGAGATAATTGGTGATGGATATATCAAGTGGCAATGCTTTTATTTGATGATCATCCAGATTTTGAATGAGACTTGATATAACACTACTTTCATCAAGAGTGTGACTACCATCATGAGGTTTGAGATTGCAGCAAGCATCCATCATCTGAAAGAAATCAAGCTACATTAGGAATGTGAGCATAAAAGAAAATATTACCACTAAGTTTTTAAAGACACTAATATTACCAAGAGGTTAAAGAAGTTTTCGAAACAATCATTGCCACTAGAAATCTACGAGATTCACTATATCTTATAATTATGATGAGATCTCACTATATTTCTCATTAGCATAAGAGTGGTGTAATAATAGATGAAAGCTTTTTGGACTAAAGAAGTGTGCATACGGTGCTCCAATGAAGGAATATCACTTCCATGAAATTTATGGAGTCAAAGACCAGGTCTAACATCAACAACATTTTTTCATAGCATCAAAAATATGGAGGTGAAAATAATACTGGACAACAAATAATTGAAATTGGATGGCATAGAGATAGTTGTGCAAGTAGAACAAAATAGTTTCATAGAGGTGACATGTTGGTTACAAAGCTTGTTGGGAGTTCCACCAGGAAGGAGGTTTAGGGTTCAAGACCCTATGATGCATTAGTTTTTGAAAGACTATGTATTGAAGGAATAAAACTCTTTTTATGCATTAAAATTTCCAAGTGCTGCGATAGTGCATCCGGTTGAAGGGCCCATGTTTGGGTGCTACACCTCAAGGTATCAAGTCCCAGCAAATGGCAATGAGAGGTATTATTTTTATTTTGTTAAATGTGATTTGTGAGGAACTATAAGGCTTATTTTTCCATTGATTTCAAAGGGAGAGAGTTTCATTAAGGAGGAGACAAACTAGTAAGGGGGAGTAGCTTCTCAGGGTGAGAAGATTTGGAATCCATTTGTAGTAAAATAAAGTTTTATAAAGGGTTACCATTAATAACAAATGAGGATATTATTGGAAATATTGAGTACATTGGTTTTCATTGACGACAAAGGTGAAACAGTTGAGTTTTATCTTTGAAATGGTTCCATTTAGTTGAAAATATTTATAATGAGAAAAAGGGTTCAAAGAGGATCCCAACATGTTATGTAGGTTGGATCAAGGTTTAAAAACAAAGGAAGCCCAATGGTTTAAAAATCAATATAATATAACCTTGTACATGCATTGACGTGTGAGAAAAAAAGGTATTTTAAATTTCATATGGCACCAAGTCATAAAACGTTAAACAAAAATGTTAAGTGTCGACGTCGTTAATATTTATAAAAGATACACTATATAAGAGGGCAAATATAGTTTTTTTATGCTAATGTCCTATGAAAGTGTGAGATCTAATATCTAGGGTGTAATGAATGAGTTGAGAGCAACACACACAACATTTTAGATATCGAGAACATAGCTTTAATATAGTGAACAATGAATCTAAGAGGAGTGTTTATCAATTTTAAAAATTGTTGTAACAATGGCAACAAATATTGATGTTTCAAAGAGCAAAGGAGTGAGAGCTGATTGACAATAAATATATCAAGAGTCAATAATTACTTGATGATCATTCATATTTTGAATGAGACTTGTGATAACATTACTTTCACCGAGAATGTGACTGTCACCATGAGGTTTGAGATTGCAACAATAGTCCATCATATGAGAGTGAGTGAGCCACATTACGATTATGAGCATAAAAGAAAATATTATCATCAAGTTTGTAAAGAGACTGATATTTCCAACAGGTTAAATAAGTTTTTGAAACAATCACTACCATTGGAAATATTTGAGAGTCACTATATCTTATCACTGTCATGAGTTTTCATTGTGTTTTTAGTAGCAGAAGAGTCGTGTAATGATGGATGAAATATTGTTGGACTAAAGTAGTGTGAATATGGTGCTCCAAGGAAAGAACATCACTTCCATGAAATTGGTGGATTCAAAGACCAGGTCTAACATCAACACCATTTTTTTATAGTATCGAGAATGTGGATGTGAAAATAATACTGGATGATAAAGGATTAAAATCAAATGGTGTAGAGATAGTTGTGAAAGCAGAGAAAAGTAATTGCATAGAGGTAACATGCTAGTTAAAAATCTCGCAGGGATTTCCACCAAGAAGGAGGTTTAGGTTTCAAGACCCTACGATGCATTGGTTTTTGAAAGACTGTCTTGAAGGGATAAAACTCCTTTTGTGTATTAAAATTTCCAAGAACTATGATATGAAGGAAAACCGGTTTAAGGGCCCACGTTTGGGTGTTGTAGGTCAAGGGATCGAGTCCCAGTAGATTAAAATGTGAGATATTATGTTTATTTTGCTAAATGTGATTTGTGAGGAACTATAAGGCTTAGGTGCATCATTTAATTTATGAAAAAGGAGTAATAAGGTTTAGAACTATGATTTGAATTTTGAAAAATTAAAACGAGGAATTATTGTGATATTATTTTATCAAAAAGGAAAATATAGGAGTAATAAGGGTGTGTTATTTTATTTTATCAAAGGGAAAATATAGGGTGAAAATACATAACATGGTGATTTAGTTTAATTAAAATGTATTTTTTATATTGTGATTTATTTTAGCGAACATTAAAGTAGGAGTTATAAGGTGTCATCATGGTTCAAGTATTGATTGTAATAGTGCTTTGAAAAAAAGAAAATTTTAAGGGTTTCGTTCATTATTAAAGCTTCATATTGTGAAACCAAAAGGAGTGACAAAGCATTAATTTCAGATGTCATTGTACATAACCTTTTTGAGAAGGAATATAATGTGGATCGTTTGAAATAGAACTCTACTAACCAATTTTGAAGTGGCACATTGAAAAGGGAATTCTTTTGAGGTAGGTTTTTGAGGGGACATCTCCATAAAATCAAGTTAAGAGGTATGATTATATCATTCCTTATTTAAGATGTTTGGTTGAACAAATTGTTTTGAATCATAAGGTGGAGAATAAGGATTATATATGTGCATTGTTGGAAATATAAATGCTAGAGTTTGAGAACTATTTGAGCTTCATTTTTGAATGAGATTGGAAATATTTGAGCCAAGGTTTGTAAAATAAATTGTGTTTCATTTTTGAATGAATTTGTGAAGCTTTTGGGCATTAGTTTGAGTGATCTTGAATGTGGATGAACAAGTGTTAAGAATCAAGTGTTGTGAAATAATTTGTACATTAGTCCATGAGTTACTTTGAAAGAGAACATATTGAGCATTTGCATTGGATATTATTCTTTATATGTTCTTGAAAGAATTCTGGGTAGAATATGATTGAAATACCTAGTTGAAGAAAAAATTTCTAAAAGATATATAAACATTATTTTGAACATCATTTGTGTGCAAGATTTGGGATTGGTTAAGCATGTTCTACGAGTTGTTTTGAGCATTTTTTTTTGTGATTTTTTTTTAGCATGTTTTGTAAGTTGGTTTGAGCATACCTATTGAGAAGACTTATGAGTAGTTTTGTTAAGATATAGTAAGAATATTTGAGAAGGCTTGTAATTAGCTTTGTGTAGAGATAGTAAGTATATTTGAGAAAGCTTGTGAATAGTTTTGTGCAGGATGTGTGAGTAGGTTGAAGGTAGATTTAAGCAAGTCTTATGAGAAGACTTAAAATATATTTGGGACAAAGTTAAGACAAATTTGTGTATATAATGTGTGTAGATTTGGGATAGATTTAAGAAAAATTTGTGTATGTAATGTATGCAAATTTGGGATAAAGTTGAGATACATTTGTACATGTACTGTGTGCATATTGAGATAGAGTTGAGATAGTATTATGCATATAGTGTATGCATATTTGAGGTAGATTTGAGAGTATATTTGTGAGTAGAATTGAAACATTCTTGTGAGAAGACTTGAAGTAGGTTTTATATAGATTTGTGAGCAGAGCTGATTAAGTCTCATAAGTAGGCTTGGAGAAGAGTTAAGCAAAAATATGTACTAACTTTAGATATGACCAGAGTAGATAGGAGAGGTGTCTCCTATGGATAGAGTTACACAAACAAGAGCAAAGAGGAGAGGTGTCTCCTATGGATAGAGTTCCATGAACTAGATCAAACCAAAGCTTTCTTGTGCATAAAGTTCCACAAACCAAATTTAAAGGGATAGAGTTCTCCTGTGGATAGAGTTCCATGAACCTAAGCATAGGGGATTGATATCTCCTTTGGATAGAGGTCCATAAACATTGTAATAGGGAATTGGTTCCCAATATATTAACTAAGAAAATCTAGAAGAAATATTTTCTTCATGGATGTAACCCATATTGGGTGAACCACATTAAATCTATGTCTTCTATGTGTGTGATGATTTGTGCATTATTTACTACCTTGATATTATTTCTATTATAATTTAGATTAAAAAGTAAATGTTTTTACCTTATGTTGTTCACTCCCCCTATTAGTATAAGCTTGTGTTATTCACTTACTCACCTTTGCCCTTTCAACATTGGATATATTAGGTTCTCTTAGTGCTTACACTATCCTATCTAATCTAGTTTCTCTTCCTCTAGCTAAGTCTTCTATGATCCACTATTATTGGGTAATGAATTCTTGTTGCTAGGTCATGTGAGTTTTCTATTGGGCCATATCTTCCATTTGATATTCCATATATGTTTAAAATAATCATATCACCTTTGCAAGTTTTCCTTCCTCTATATAAATCTCATTCTAAGGAATCTCATTAACCCTTTTAAACCTTCTTTCATGTTTAGGACCTTCTCACCTTAAATTTGTTCTTGGTCTTCTTACAGGTCTTTTGGTGACTTTCTCCTCCCTACCTCCCATAGGATTTCCCAAGCACCCATCTCACAACATTCAATCCATTTAACCTATAGGTTAAAGAGATAGTATATTAGTTATTATTGACTAATCTATTTCACTTTTAGAGTTTACAAATTAGAATCATTTTTTCTCTGATACCATATGTAACAACCTATGTCTTAACTACTCACTTGGTTGCACAAAAATATAAGTCAAGCAATTTTTAAGATATTTAATTTTCATGAATTTTATAATCTAATCCTAAATTCGGGTTATTGACAATTTTGAATAACACAATGTATTAATAACATGTTGATAATATAGCACAAGCATAAATAATCATATTTAGGTTCAAGACTAAAAAAATAATTAAATATACTAAAAAAAGCAATACACTTCGAGCAAAACCAATTTACTTTATCACATCAAAAGTATTACCAACCCTAAGGTTTATATATACTCCCCAATATATTTAATTATTTAATTGATCCAAGTTCTTATTATACTACAAGATAACTTATATTTATAGTATTTAGAGAGTTAAAATATGATCTTACACATGGACAATACAAATTCTTCTTTAGATTCCAATATTGTGAAGCCATGCTTGACAAAAGTTAAATTAGTTGAAGGGTGTATTGTACTTGCCACATCACAATAAAATTGATGGGTTCTAGTTCCCATATCACCTAAAGAACATTAGTTGGTTGCTTCCATCTAAGCTTTAAACTCTCTACCAAAGAAGTAAAATAAACTATTTATATTTCCATTAAGATGACTCAGATAATAACATTTACAACATCGTTTCAGAGTTTACTTAATCTTTCTCCCTAGGATATGGTTTTAAAATTTATTTTCCAAATGATGTGAATCTTACTAGGTTCATCAATTAAACTTGTTAAATCAAGAATACTATATAGTTTACCCAAAAACATTCAGGATTGAACTCATGTTTTATTAAATGTATAAATACAGTAACAATTGATACATGATATAGTATAATATAATCAATATCTTTCTCTATCAAGTAAATGATAATATAAAAGTTATATCACAAATACAAAAAGCATCATTGTGTATGTTTTCCACATCATTCTCTATTACACATAAAAATAAAATAGAAGTAGATACATGGGGTATCATCCTTTACTTTTGTTTTTTCTAGAAGGCAATATAGTTATCAAAGAAACATGTTCGATAAAATGTGTAAACTAAAAGTAGTCAGCCTTAGACATTTTAGTAGTGATTTTATTTTCTAGAAATTTATCCAAAGCATATCTATATTTTACCATCACTCATTCATAATTTCTTTTGCACTGCAATCCATATGTTTAGAAAATTTACTCATAGTTTGTCATAGACAATGGCAACTTGACATTTAGACCATATTCCACATAGAGGATGTCATGAGGCAACCACCAAGGATCATATAAGGCTCAAGATGAGTGACTATACATTCTACTATGCACACATACATAATCTATTCTAACACATAATCAAATAGAGGTGTGCATATCTATTAAGAATTTGAGGTGTTGTCATTGTTGTCAACACTTCTACTTTTTCTCCTAGTTGGCATCCTATTCATCATGGTGATTATGTTACAGTTTGGGCAATGTTGCAAAATTTTGTGTGTATTTGAACACACCTTTTACGGAGACTTTGGAGGTATAATTTGTGGTTATTGCATATATTATTTCTCTTGGTTCTATGTTTATGGCACATTTATTTATGTAAAGGTGATATAAGGTTGCATTTGTATTTTCTATGTGCCTTGGTACTATATTGTAACATTCAACATTTATTTATTTCCACTATGTCATCTCCAAGTTCCTTGGAATGTGTTCCAAGACTTAGGAATGGAGGGAAAATCGATTTTAATTATTTAATAATGCATCATAAGGGTTAGGAATTATTTCCAATATTTATTGGAATTTATTTTGTGGTGCAAAAATGGAAATATGCTAATTGGGGTGTTCAACTTGGTGTGGGACTCACTTTATGACATCCGTCATAGTGGTGTAAGGAAAGAATATTTTGCTGCCCTATTTTTGTGGGATTTTGGAGATATGGGACGTGATAATTTCCAAATTAGTGTTTAGACACTTTCAAATATTATTTTTGTTGTGTAAGAGCATCTCCACTTTTATTGGCAGCTGGTGAGTGTGTGTAGTGGTGATGGCAACAATTTCTTTTTTGGAAAATTAGAAATTTCCTCAACTTGGGCGTGATTTTTTGAGTGATTTTCTACTCATGGTTTTGGAAACAATTTATGGTTTCTCTCGATATCATTTATCTATAAATTTAGTGTTTGAGATGGTGGAATTATGGAGTTTTTGTTGAGAGTAACAGGGTGCTACCGGAATGCTTCCAAAATTTTTGTAGGAGACATAAGTGTATAGATTTTAGCATGCAGGTTTGGGAACATATTGTGGATGGAGAGAGAATCATTTTGATATGTTTATTGCAGGTTTTGGATAATATTTGATAGAAAAATCATTTTGCAGTGGTTGGGTGCACAGTTGGTTTGCAGTAGTGTTGTTGGTTTTGAGCTTGCAGGCTTGTTAGAGCTTGCTTTTACTGGAAGTATTTTTATGCTTTATTTTTCATCATATTATTATTATTTTGATCTGATATAGGTGGGTTGCAGCCCTCCTTCTATTGTGGCAGAGAAACTTTAGTGTATTTCATTTTGAGGCTTGTTCTATGCAGCAGTCATAGCAAGCAATTCTCTTTGGGAGGTTTTTTACCCTTGTGGTTTTCCTCCGGCATATCATGTGTTGTGGGTTGTTTCTTTTGCATATATGTTGCTGCTATACATGATTTTATTTCTATTTTAAATAAGATTTAAAATTTGAAATTAAGGTTTTAAATTGCACAGATTCACCCCCCCTCTCTGTGCCATTGTTATATTAACAATTGGTATCAGAGCCTGGTTGTCCTTTTAGCAGCTTAATCAACTCGGATTAATTCATGGTTCACAATGGCTAATAAGGATGTCAACACTGACAAGGTGCCATACTTTGATGGGAGTGATTATGTATTTTGGAGTTGCAAGATGATGGACTATTTGGGTTCTCTTGGTATTGGTGTGTATCTTTCAGTTAAAAATGGTTATGCTTTTCCTGCTACAATTCCTACAGATCCTGATGCAATCAAAGAATATGAAAACAATATTAAGGCCAAATCTACTATCACAAATGCTCTTGCACCAAGTGAATTGGGTAAGGTTATGGGTTTGCAAACAACAAAAGAAGTATGGGATAAGTTGCAAGCTATTCATGAAGGTAATGACAAAGTTAAGGAAGCTAAACTTCAAATTTTTAGAGCTCAATTTGAGAGTCTTCGAATGGATGAGAATGAGGATATTTTTGCCTACATGCTTTGTGTGAGTGAGGTGATCACTTCTCTTAGAGGTTTAGGAGAGACTATCACAGATAGTATTGTTGTGAAGAAGGTTCTTCATTCTTTGACTTCAGAGTTTGATTCAAAGGTTTTTGCAATTGAAGAAGCAAAGGACTTAAACAATCTCCCACTAGATGAACTGCATGGCTCTCTTATTGCATATGAGATGAGAGTTGGTTGCAGCAAGTCTACTAAAAAGGAAAGTTCTTTCAAAGCATTCAAAAACATGAAATTGAATCCACAATCCGATGAAGAGAGATTCTCAGATGAAGAGCAAGCAAACTTTGTTCGAAAATTGAAAAGAGGAAAATGGAAATACAATGGAAAGTTGCCATTGAAATGTTTTGAGTGTGGGCGCATTGGGCATTTTGCTTCAAAATGTCCTTACAAGGAGCACTTAGATGATGATGGTAAGAGTCACAAGAACAAGAAGGAGTACAAAAATAAAGCTTCAAGATTTATCAAGAGATTCTCAAGGAGAAAGGTTTTGATGACACATGAAGATAGTGATTCTTCAGATGAGAGCACAGATGATTCAGATGAAGAGGCTATTGAAGTCCTCTTTATGGCTATTGAAGACAAATCCAATATGAATGCAAACAAAGAGGATGATGAATCTGAAATTGATTTTGAGGAAGAGCTTGCAATAGCATTGGAACAATATGAAATTGAGAGAAAGAGAAACAAAAGGATGAATGAAAAGATCAAGGAGCTAAACAAACTCAATGAAGACTTGTTGATGCAACATGAAGAGTCAAAAATATTTGCTGACCAAAATATTTCAGATTTATAGGAGTCCAATAATGTGGCTACAAAAATGATACAAGACTTAAAATTTCAAGTTGAAGAGTCCAAGAAAATAATAGATGATCTTAAGAATCGGGTATGTGAAAAATCTGATTTGTGTTGCAAACTAAAAGAGGAGATTGTTACTTTGAGAAAGCAACTTGAAAAGGCTAATTTGGATTTGAGCACTAATTTTAAATTTCAGAAAATTTATAATCAGCTTGATGAGCTTATTGGTAGTCAAAGATACACCAAAATCAAGTTTTGTTTGGGGTTTGATGAAGGTGAAATTTCATATGTTGCCAAAGATGCAAAATCAGTTGGTGAAAGCTTGAAGAATGAGAAACCCATTGTAGAGAAACCCCAAGGAGATAAAAATAAATAAGAAAATGTCTCAAATCAGACCAACAACAGAAATATGCCTTATCATACCATAAATGTTAGCAATGATGAGTTTCAAAAGGTAAAACATCAAATGGGAAGAGCACCTAGAAGGAGTTTCAATTCATGGCATCAAGTTCAATACAAGTATACTCCTTCATTTTCTGGTTATTTTTTTAAGTGCAATACTTATGGTCACAAGATGATGGATTATAGGCTTAATGTTAGGCCTAAGATCTTTGTTAGTCACAACTCATTTGCTCCTCTCATTGATTTTCATTTTGAGTGTTACAAGTGTAATAACTTTGGTCACATTGCTAGAGATTGCAGAACTGTTTTTATGACTAATCAAATGTAGGAGAGAAGTAGCAACAAGCATCCAAATGTGCAAAACAAGAAATCCATGATGCATAAATACCATTTTCCCAAGAAGACCGTGAGGTATGAGGAATATAAGAAATCAGAAAACAAACCCAAGATGACATGGGTTGAGAAGGGAAAGTCAAAACAGGAAGACATTACTAAGCATGATTCATTGATTGTTCAAACCGCTTTCAAGGCACAAAGAAAGGCTACATCTTGGATCATTGATAGTGGATGCTCTAGTCACATGACTGGAGATAGAAGGCAACTTACAATATTGCAAGATTATGATGGTGGTTCGGTAAATTTTGGCAACAATAACAATGCAAAGATTGTGGGTAAAGGTATGGTCAACATCAACAATGGTAAAATCACTTCTCATGATGTTCTTTTTGTTGATGGCCTCAAGCATAATATTTTAAGTGTTAGAAAAATGTGTGATAGTGGCAAAGATGTGATTTTTAAATCATATGGTTGTGAGATTAGATGTGCTATGAGTGGTAAAATATTGGCAAATGCTACAAGAACTTCAGGAAATTTGTACAATCATTGTAGTGCAAATGAGAAAACATGCTTCATTGGACAAGTTGATAATAGTTGGTTATGGCACAAGAGGCTTGGCCATATTAATTTTGATAGCTTGGTTAATATCAGATCCAAGAATTCAATAAGACATCTTCCAAAGTTTACTAAGCCAAACAATAGCATATGTGCATCATGTCAACAAGGCAAGCAAACCAAATCACACTTCAAAACTAAGGAATATTCTACAACAAGGCCTTTGGAGCTTGTGCATACCGATGTGTGTGGTCCTATGAGGACTAAAGGAACTAATGGTGAGAGGTATTTCATTTTGTTTATTGATGATTATTCTATACTAACATGGGTATCTTTCATGAAGGAGAAATCAAAGGCTTTTATTTGTTTCAAAGTGTTTAAGGCTATGGTTGAGAATGATACAGAAAAGAGGATCAAATGCTTGAGATCCGATAGATGTGGTGAGTTCACTTATAGTGAGTTTGATAATTTTTTTCATGAGCATGGTATTAGAATACAACTTTCAGCAGCAAGAACACCTCAACAAAATGGGGTGGTTGAGAGAAAGAACAGAACAGTACAAGAAATGGCTAGAACAATGCTTAATGATTCATAGGTTGCAACTAGATTTTGGAAGGAAGCAGTGCATACAGCAGTATACATACAAAATAGGTGCATGCTTAGAGTTCATAGCCATATGACACCCTATGAACTATGGACAGGAAAGAAAGCTTCAGTTAAGCATTTTAGAGTATTTGGGTCCAAGTGCTACATAAGGAGAGATAAGTACAATCTTGGCAAGTTTGAAGATAGAGCAGATGAGGGGATTTTCCTTGGCTACTCCACCAAAATCAAGGCTTATAGATGATTCAACAAGAAGCTTGGAAAAGTGGTAGAAAGTGCAAATGTGAGGTTTAATGAAGGACATGTTCCCAAAGTTGATCTTGAGGAGTCTTCACCATCACAATTTGAACCATATGAGGAAGAAGAAGTGCAAGATGAAAACAAGCAAGTTTCAGAAGGAGAAGAACAAAGTGAAGCTACCAAGTCACCTCCAAAATACATCAAGAAGAATCATCCAATGGATCAAATCATAGGTGATTCAACACATGGTGTGCAAAAAAGGAGAAAATTGGTAATACCAAATGAGAAAAGTCACTTTTCATTGTTATCACAAGTTGAGCCTAAATATTTTATTGAAGCTTCTAAGGATAATAGTTGGACTCATGCTATGGAAGAGGAGATTAATCAAATTGAAAAGAACAACACTTGGGAATTGGTTCCAAGACCAATGAACAAAAATGTAATTGGAGCCAAGTGGGTGTTTAGAAACAAGCTCAATGAGGATGGCAAAGTTGTTCGAAATAAGGCAAGATTAGTGTGCAAGGGGTATGCTCAAGTTGAAGGTATTGATTTTGTTGGCAATTTTGGGTTTGAGATCCTAGCTCCTTGTCTATGAGTTGTCATTGATGTCAAAAGGAAATGGCATTAATGTTAAGAGGATGTGTTGGCTTCAAAGGTGAAAGATTCCAAGAGAATATTCTTAAGATAATCCGGAGAGATTCCATTGGATAAGGTTTTTGGATAGGGTTTTTATTAAAACCAAGTTAAATGGTTTTTATTAAAACCAATGGAGGTTCTCTTTATTATTTAATTATTATTTAAAAACCTTCAAGGTTTTAATTAATTAATTATTTAATTAATTAAGGGAGAAAATTATTTTTAATTTATTAAAAATACTTAAAGGTTTTTAAACCTTTTTTATTCTTAATTTATTAGAATTAATTAAGGGTTTTTAAACCCTTTAGAAAGCAATTTCGATTAAATTCGAAATTACATTTCTCTGCCGCCGATGTGTTCTAAAGTACACGATTGGACTATAAATATGGGAAGGATCCTAAGGTTTAACTACTCTTGAGAATTCTGAATGCATTAATTTTTGGCTGCGATCGATGCTTTGTTGACGCCGCAAAAGAAGAGAGCTCGCGTTTGAAAAAATTATGAAGTGCTTGTTCATTGAAGTGGTAAGAATTCTGTCTTAGACTTCGTTAACCCCTTGTGGGCTAGTGGCAGCATAGGCTACATTTGGGCTTTGCGTAGGCGGAGGTCTACGTTTCAATTCCCGCAGAGGGAGCTGTGCATGGATTAAGTCACGTTTTTGTTAAAATGTATTTTGTGCCGCGTTTTTTGGATTCATCAAAGGCAGCGATTCCACAATTTTTGGATTCGTCAAGGGCAGCCATTTCACGATTTTTGGATTCTTCAAGGGCAGCCATTCTAAGGTGTGATTAATTTCTTGATATAATTTTTGGCATTGTTTAGCATTGTTTAAAAGACATAGGAGAAATAAGGGGATATTTCTTTGGTTGTATTTTTGAGATTAGTCTTTTGCTATGCTAAAGTTTAAAATGGAGATATAAGGTGTAAGTTTTGGTTGTTGTGTTTTTGACTTCTTTGGTGGTTGTTTTCAAAATAAGAGAAGCTAAAAGGTGTATTAAGGAAAGTTTTTATATGCTCATTTATCTTGGTTCTAACCCTAACTTGGTTGGAAGTTTAAGGGTTGTGTGTGGTGACAGCTTTAAGGATCAATTTTCTTCTACTCCAATAAGGTATGGGCACATTCTTCTTATGAGTATGATTGGTGTATGTTTTCTGAAATAAGGTTGGAGTGAAAAGGTTTTCAACTAGGTTTTCTTTGGTTGGTTGGAAATCCTATTTTTTGGTTTGTTGAAGACTACTTATGCATTATTATCCTTAAGGAGAGTTTTTTGATGAATGCATAATTTTTTGTTTGATATAGTGGAAGCTTTCTGCACTAGGGTTTGTATTTGTGAGTCAAGCTACTTGCATTGAGTTTGTGGAACCCTTGGTTGGTTGTTTTGAGTTTGATGGTTGAGTTGCTTCCATAGAGGTTGTTTGATCAAGTTATTGCTTTACTTGATTCATGATATTGGGCTTACTCCATTGAGTTGATTTGAGCAAGTTATTCTTTGCATTTGGTGATATTGTGTTGGTGGTTGTTTTGTTCAAATATCTTTGGAGGGAAAAGGATTTCTACTTGTTTCCTTTTCTTGTGATGATTGGTTGAATGCTTCAAGGTTAATGTTGAGTTGAATGATGTTGGTTAAACCTTGTCTATACGCATTGTTTTTAAAGCCCTAATTGGTTGAGAAAAGATATTGGTTGTGGAAAGAACATGAGTATCATTGTTATATGAGATATTGCTTGTTTGGCAATTGTTGGGTTGTGTTTCATGTTCTTGAGAATAACATACTACATCTATCTTATTATTTTGATATTTAGATTGAGTTGAGATTGATATTGGGAGTTAAGTAAAGATCATATTAAGTCTCTAACAATTCTCTTTATGTTTCTATGAGATTTGAGATTGAGATTGGGAGTTAAGTATAGAAAATATTGAGTCTCTAACAATTCTCTTTATGCTTCTATGAGGTTGATGAATCACATTGGGTCTCTAACAATTCTCTTTGTGGGTTCATGCAAAGCAAGTTTTTCTTGGTGAACTTGTGAGCTATTTTGGACAGGTTCCATTGGGGACTTGTGAGTTGTTTTGGACAGGTTCCATTGGGGACTTGTGAGCAGGTTTTGGACAGGTTCCATTGGGGACTTGTGAGCAGGTTTTGGATAGGTTCCGGTGGGGACTTGTGAGCAGATTTGGACAGGTCCTAGCAAAGGACTTGTGAGCTAAGATTGATAGTTCTATTAGAGAACTTGAGGATAGAGGTACATTGGTTCTATCAGAGAACCTGAGGACAGATTTGACAAGTCTTTGAGAAGGCCTATGGACAGAGGATTGATTTGTTCAAGAGTTGAACAGATCTGACATAGGAAGACTTGAAATAGACTGACTGACTGTGTTTGGTATAGGTTGCTGAGCTACTATGGACGTGATCATAGAAGGTAGAGGTCTCTTAGGCTAAGCATTGAGGACAGGAGGTCTTCGATGGAAAGGAGTTCCACGTGTTGGCAAGAGGTAGAGACAGTTGATATTCTAAGGGATCATATCCAGAGTAGAGGGGAAGGTATCTCCTTTGAGCAGAGGCTCATAAATTCATATTGGGGGAAGGTATCTCCTTTGAGTAGAGGCTCATAAATTTATATTTGGGGAAGGTATCTCCTTTGAGCAGAGGCTCATAAATTCATATTGGGGGAAGGTATCTCCTTTGGGCCGAGGCTCATAAACATTGTAATTGGGAAGGTTTCCCAAAGAACTTTGAGATAAATTTTATAGAAAAGTTTTGTGGACGTAGCCCAAGAATTCTGGGTGAACCACGTTAAAATTGGTGTCACTTTGTGGATGATTTTGTGCATTGCTTTGATATTGCTTTGGGTATATTGCTTTACTATTTTGAAGTATAAAAGAAAAAGTAAAAAGAGGTCTTATACTGTTCACCCCCCCTCTCAGTATAAGCTTGTGTTATTCAATTGGTATCAGAGCGAGTTCCTTCGAAAAGTTTAATAGCTTGAAGGAAAAGCTAGTAAATAACATAATGGATCATTCAAGTGGCAATGCAACACCTATTCTTGATGGGTCAGATTTTGGTCTTTGGAGTGCAAGGATGAAGGTTCATCTAATGGCACTTGGTAATAAGGTATGGGAAGTGATTGAAGATGAGTACACTATTCCTGTACATGGTCCTAATACTAAATAAGAAAGGCTCCTACATCACAACAATTCAAAAGCAATGAATGCAATCCTAAAAGGCTTACAAAAAGCAGATCTCACCAAAGTGATTCACTGCAAGACAACTAGTGAAATGTGGAATCAATTGAAGGTGGTTCATACAGGTGATACAAATGTTAGAAAGGCAAAGTTGAGACACTTCAAAGGTATGTTTGAACAACTCAAGATGAATGATGATGAAAATATTAGTGACTACATGCTTCGTATGGATGAGGTTGTTAACTCCATGGAAGACTTAGGTCTTGAGCTTGCTGAAAATGATGTTTGTGATAAGATTTTAAGATCTCTTCTTAATAGATTTAGTGAAAATATTTTTGCTATTGACGAATCTAAAGATTTGGATAAATTGAAAAAGGATGAGCTCCATAGTATACTTGCAGCATTTGAGTTAAGAACTCAAGTGAAGTTTGATGTCAATAAAGAGGCAGCTTTCAAGGCTACAAAAGAATCCAAGGGTAAACAACTTCAAGATAGTGATGAGTCTTCTAGTGATGAAGAGGCATATTACAACAAGAAATGCAAGTTCTCTATAAAGCACAAAAGTATGAAAAATGTAAGATGTTTCAATTGTGGAAAGTTTGGTCATTATGCTATTGACTGTACTATTTCCAAGAATGAAAGTGATGAAGATAAACAAGATTCTAAGAGCAAGGATTCTAAAAGGTACAAGCATCACAGGAAAAACAAATATGAGCACAACAATAAAGGAAAGAGGTATTCTCACAAGCACAAGAAGAGTTTCTACCTAGACAAAGCAAGTAAGTGTTCTAGTAGTGATAGTGAAAGTTCTTCAAGTGATAATGAAAATGAGATGTTGTTCATATCGAAAAAGAGGAAGAACCAAAACATAGATTCATTATCATGAAATGTCTTAGATGTGGAAATTTTGGTCACCTTGAGGATGATTGCACAAATAATGATTTGGTTTCTAGTATGTATGAGGATGCTTCAAAAAACTATAAGGAAGATGCATGTATGGTTTTTGAAAAGGGTAGCACCTCTAGTGATAAGAAATCTGAAAAAGGCTTTGATGATTCAAAAAGTAAACATATAGAGGAAGGTGAAGTAGATATTAAAGGTGAAATTATTAGTGCTCTTAGTGCTTTGAAAAAGGAAAGAAAGAAGAATGCTAGACTCAAGGATAAGTTAGATGAATGTTGTATGGAGAGAGATGATCTTATATAAAGTCTTGACTTCTCTATAGCTAAGACACAAGAACTCAAGGATGAGTTAGAGTCTAAGATTCTTGAGTATAGTGAGTTAGAACAGAAAATGGCTTCTTTGAAAGAGGAAACTAAAGAGTACAAGGATAAGCTTCATAGGTTTCAAGAGAGCTCCAAAAAGGTTAAGTCACTCATCAAATGTCAAAGAAAGACAACAGATAAAATAGGCCTTGGTTTTGTTAAGCTTCACAAGGAACAAGCTGGAGAGTCTAGTAAGAGACTCCAAAAGGAAGAGAGTTCTGATGAGGAAAGTATTTCAGATCATGATTCCTTGAATGATAGATGCAAAGAAATAGAAAATAGAATTCAGAATGAGAAGAAGAAGTTTTCAGAGCCTAAGAGGTCAAATAAATGAAAGTTTCAAGGCATATATTTTGCTTGTCATAGGTTTGGTTACATAGCTTCACATTGCATGACTCAAGTGAAGAAGGTAAATGACAGTTTCAGAAGTGCTAGTTACTTTCAAGGGTATTGCTACTCTTATCAATAGTTTGGGCACAAGGCAATTTCTTGCAAGGCAAATAACAAGAAAAGATTTGGCCAGAACAGGTTTGGTCAGAACAGGTTTGGTCAGAACTGGTGGATTCAAATATTAGGTTTACCACAGAGAAATAACATTGTTACTTATTATAAGTGCAACAATAAAGGTCACATAGCTAGACAGTGTAGAGCTGAAATTCTAGAATACAGGAACAGGAACAGTGCAATGATCAAGTCCAAGGATCAAGGCATTGACAATAACAGGGATGAGAACAAGAACAAGAACAATGACAAGAACAGGAATATGGATAAAGAGTTCAAGAGAAGGCCCAGCAAGGAAGTTATAGATGCTGATTATGATCAATGCCCAATGGGAGTTTTACTCCCACCCCAGAATTAATCACCTCAACAGGAGGTGGGGTAGGGACTAAGCTAAGAGGCTCATTCTTAGTCCCGAGCCCCAAAGGTGACCCTTTGCCATTGATGACAAAGGGGGAGATATTTGAGTAAGGGGGAGAGCCTCAAGACAGGGGGAGCTATTTTTGTTGAGTTTTTGTTGTTGAGAAGCAATCAATGACAAAGGGGGAGATTGTTGGCAATTTTGGGTTTGAGATCCTAGCTCCTTGTCTATGAGTTGTCATTGATGTCAAAAGGAAATGACATTAATGTTAAGAGGATGTTTTGGCTTCAAATGTGAAATATTCCAAGAGAATATTCTTAAGAGAATCCAGAGAGATTCCATTGGATAAGGTTTTTGGATAGGGTTTTTATCAAAACCAAGTTAAATGGTTTTTATTAAAACCAATGGAGGTTCTTTTTATTATTTAATTATTATTTAAAACCCTTCAAGGTTTTAATTAATTAATTATTTAATTAATTAAGGGAGAAAATTATTTTTAATTTATTAAAAATACTTAAAGGTTTTTAAACCTTTTTTATTCTTAATTTATTAGAATTAATTAAGGGTTTTTAAACCCTTTAGAAAGCAATTTCGATTAAATTCGAAATTACGTTTCTCTACCACCGAAGTGTTCTAAAGTCCACAATTGGACTATAAATATGGGAAGGATCCTAAGGTTTAACTACTCTTGATAATTCCGAATGCATTAATTTTTGGTTGCGATCGATGCTCTGTTGACGCCGCAGAAGAAGAGAGCTCACGTTTGAAAAACTTACGAAGTGCTTGTTCGTTGAAGTGGTAGGAAGTCTGTCTTAGACTTCATTAGCCCCTTGTGGGCTAGTGGCAACATAGGCTGCATTTGGGCTTTGCGTAGGCGGAGGTCTACGTTTCGATTCCCGCAAAGGGAGCTGTGCATGGATTAAGTCACATTTTTGTTAAAACGTATTTTGTGCCGTGTTTTTTGGATTTGTCAAAGACAACCATTCCACAATTTTTGGATTTGTCAAGGGCAGCCATTCCGTGATTTTTGGATTCTTCAAGGGCAGCCATTCTAAGGTGTGATTAATTTCTTGATATAATTTTTGGCATTTTTTAGCATTGTTTAAAAGACATAGGAGAAATAAGGGGATATTTCTTTGGTTGTATTTTTGAGATTAGTCTTTTGCTATGCTAAAGTTTAAAATGGAGATATAAGGTGTAAGTTTTGGTTGTTGTGTTTTTGACTTCTTTGGTGGTTGTTTTCAAAATAAGAGAAGCTAAAAGGTGTATTAAGGAATTTTTTTATATGCTCATTTATCTTGGTTCTAACCGTAACTTGGTTGGAAGTTTGAGGGTTGTGTGTGGTGACAGCTTTATGGATCAATTTTCTTCTACTCCAATAAGGTATGGGCACATTCTTCTTATGAGTATGATTGGTGTATGTTTTCTGAAATAAGGTTGGAGTGAAAAGGTTTTCAACTAGGTTTTCTTTGGTTGGGTGTAAATCCTATTTTTTGGTTTGTTGAAGACTACTTATGCATTGTTATCCTTAAGGAGAGTTTTTTGATGAATGCATAATTTATGGTTTGAGATAGTGGAAGCTTTCTGCACTAGGGTTTGTATTTGTGAGTCAAGCTACTTGCATTGAGTTGGTGGAACCCTTGGTTGGCTGTTTTGAGTTTGATGGTTGAGTTGCTTCCATAGAGGTTGTTTGATCAAGTTATTGCTTTACTTGATTCATGATATTGGGCTTACTCCATTGATTTGATTTGAGCAAGTTATTCTTTGCATTTGGTGATATTGTGTTGGTGGTTGTTTTGTTCAAATATCTTTGGAGGGAAAAGGATTTCTACTTTTTTCCTTTTCTTGTGATGATTGGTTGAATGCTTCAAGGTTAATGTTGAGTTGAATGATGTTGGTTAAACCTTGTCTATAAGCATTGTTGTTAAAGCCCTAATTGGTTGAGAAAAGATATTGGTTGTGGAAAGAACATGAGTATCATTGTTATATGAGATATTGCTTGTTTGGAAATTGTTGGGTTGTGTTTCATGTTCTTGAGAAAAACATACTACATCTATCTTATTCTTTTGAGATTGAGATTGATATTGGGAGTTAAGTATAGATCATATTGAGTCTCTAACAATTATCTTTATGTTTCTATGAGATTTGAGATTGATATTGGGAGTTAAGTATAGAACATATTGAGTCTCTAACAATTCTCTTTATGCTTCTATGAGGTTGATGAATCACATTGGGTCTCTAACAATTCTCTTTGTGGGTTTATGCAAAGCAAGTTTTTCTTGATGAACTTGTGTGCTGTTTTAGACAGGTTTCGTTGGGGACTTATGAGTTGTTTTGGACAGGTTCCATTGGGGACATGTGAGCAGGTTTTGGATAGGTTCCATTGGGGACTTGTGAGCAGGTTTTGGATAGGTTCCAGTGGGGACTTGTGAGCAGATTTGGATAGGTCCTAGCAAAGGACTTATGAGTTGAGATTGATAGTTCTATCAAAGAACTTGAGGACAGAGGTGCATTGGTTCTATCAGAGAACCTGAGGACAGATTTGACAAGTCTTTGAGAAGGCTTATGGACAGAGGATTGATTTGTTCAAGAGTTGGACATATCTAACAGACATAGGAAGACTTGTACTAGACTGAATGACTATGTTTGGTATAGGTTGCTGAGCTACTGTGGACGTGATCATAGAAGGCAGAGGTATCTTAGGCTAAGCATTGAGGACAAGAGGTCTTCGGTGGAAAGGAGTTCCACGTGCTGGCAAGAGGTAGAGATAGTTGATATTCTGAGGGATCATTTCCAGAGCAGAATGGAAGGTATCTCCTTTGAGCAGAGGCTCATAAATTCAAATTGGAGGAAGGTATCTCCTTTGAGCAAAGACTCATAAATTCAGATTGGGGGAAGGTATATCCTTTGAGCGGAGGCTCATAAATTCAGATTGGGGGAAGGTATCTCCTTTGGGCCGAGGCTCATAAACATTGTAATTGGGAAGGTTTCTCAAAGAACTTTGAGATAAATTTTAGAGAAAGGTTTTGTGGATGTAGCCCAGGCATTCTGGGTAAACCACGTTAAAATTGGTGTCACTTTGTGGATGACTTTGTGCATTGCTTTGATATTTCTTTGGGTATATTGCTTTACTATTTTGAAGTATAAAAGAAAAAGTAAAAAGAGGTCTTATACTGTTCAGCCCCCCCTCTCAGTATAAGCTTGTGTTCTTCATATTTTGATCAAACTTTTGCTCTTGTTGCTAGATTAGAAGCCATCCGAATGTTTCTTTCTTTTTCTATTCATAAGAACTTTAAGGTTTATCAAATGGATGTGAAATCTACTTTTCTTAATGGCAATTTGGAAGAGGAAGTTTATATGGAGCAACCTGAAGGATTTCAGCTTGGGGATGAGAACTATGTTTGCAGGTTAAAGAAGGATTTGTATGGGCTCAAGCAAGCCCCAAGAGCATGGTATGCAAGGTTGTATAAGTATATTTTGCAGCAAGGCTTCCAAAATGGTAATGTTTATAGCAACTTGTACTTCAAAGTTGTTGATTCCCATTAGCTAGTGATTGTTGTTTATGTTGATGATATTATTTTTGGTGGAAGCAAAGATAGTATGTGTCATAATTTTTTTGCTGCTATGCAAAGTGAGTTTGAGATGTCCATTATTGGAGAGTTGTCTTATTTTCTTGGTCTAAAAATTGCTCAACTTGATAGAGTCATTTTCATTTCACAATCAAAATATGTCAAGGAAATATTGAAAAAGTTTAACATGGAGGATTCTCAACTTGTGAGTACACCTATGGTAACCGGATGTAAGATAAGTAAGTATGATGAGTCTCCTCTTGTTGATAAAACACTCTATAGGTCTATGATTGGAATTTTATTATATCTAACTGCTTCTAGGCCTGATATTTTGCAAGCTATTTGTATGGTTGCTAGATTTCAAAGTGCACCCAAAGAAACACATGTGAAAGTTGTTAAGAGGATTTTAAAATATCTCAAGGGGACTATGGAATTTGGATTATGGTATCCAAGATAAAAAGACTTCACACTTAGAGTCTCCACATATGCAGATTGGGCAGGATGTGTTGATGATCGAAAAAGCACTAGTGGTGGTGCTTTCTATCTTGGTGACATGCTTGTTTCTTGGCATAGCAAGAAGCAAGACTTAGTATCACTCTCTACTACTGAATCTGAGTATATTTCTACTACCTCATGTTGTACTCAAGTGCTTTGGATGAAACAAATGCTTGTAGACTTGGGTATTCAGATTGGTGAGCCTATCTCTCTTCTTTGTGACAATACTAGTGCTATTAATATTTCCAAGAACCCAGTTTTGCATTCAAAGACTAAGCACATAGATATAAAGTATCATTTATTGAAGGAGAAGGTTTATAATGGTCTGGTTGCTTTGTATTTTGTGCCTACAAAGCAACAAGTTGCTGATATATTCACTAAGCCATTGCCTATGGAGACATTTGAGCATTTGAGACAACTCTTGGGAGTTGTTTCTTCTCCATCTCACTAGATATTTTTGTTGGTGCACATCCTCGGGGGGAGATTATTATGGTCTGATTTTATGCTCCTATTTATGATATTTCATGTTCATATTTTCTGATGTATGCTTGAGGATGATGGTTGTAGAGTTTGGTGTTGTTCGGGTTGTTCGGTTGTTGCCTAGTTGCTTGGCAACTTCTTGCAGTTTGGTGAGATTTTGTTGGGTATCTCTTTGCTGTTGTAGCTACTATAATTTCATGTTGAATATTAGTTCATATCAGATATATATATATATATATCAGTTCTTTTCACAACAGCAAGGTTTAGTATTGTTTGATGCATTATATGGCACCTGGTTGTAGTGTTGTACGAGCTAGTGGCACTGTATCTTGTGTAGAACTTCTTTGGGGTATCTTGTAATATTTCCCATTGATGTTTTAATCACTACACTTTGTTATTTCATATTCAAATCAGTTTAAATTGTCTTGGTGCTTTGGTTCAGGGAGAGTTGTAATGTATATCATGTTTTTGGCTGCACTGTTTGCCCTTTGTCATTGATTGTCAAAGGGGGAGAGAGTTGGATAATATGCTTCTTGTGATATTTGATTTCAGATCTGTATGGTTGGTTTTAGAGGGAGAAATTTGATGTTGTTTCAGGTATGAGATATGTTGAAGAATGTTGCACTTCTTGGTTTGTGCTTTACAGGCTTTACAGGACCTTCTTGTTGCCTATTTCATGGTCTTGGTTGTTGTAGTTTATCTGCAGATTATTTGGTGTTGCCAACAATGCCAAAGGGGGATATTGTTGAGCATTTGAGGTGTTGTCATTGTTGTCAACACTTCTACTTTTTCTCCTAGTTGGCATCCTATTCATCATGGTGATTATGCTGCAGTTTGGGCAATGTTGCAAAATGTTGTGTGTATTTGAACACACCTCTTACGGAGACTTTGGAGGTATAATTTGTGGTTATTGCTTATATTATTTCTCTTGGTTCTATGTTTATGGCACATTTATTTATGTAAAGGTGATATAAGGTTGCATTTATATTTTCTATGTGCCTTGGTGCTATATTGTAACATTCAACATTTATTTATTTCCACTATGTCATCTCCAAGTTCCTTGGAATGTGTTCCAAGACTTAGGAATGGAGGGAAAATCGATTTTAATTATTTAATAATGCATCATAAGGGTTAGGAATTATTTCCAATATTTATTGGAATTTATTTTGTGGTGCAAAAATGGAAATATGCTAATTGGGGTGTTCAACTTGGTGTGGGACTCACTTTATGACATCCGTCATAGTGGTGTAAGGAAAGAATATTTTGCTGCCCTATTTTTGTGGGATTTTGGATATATGGGACATGATAATTGCAAAATTAGTGTTTAGACACTTTCGAATATTATTTTTGTTGTGTAAGAGCATCTCCACTTTGATTGGCAGCTGGTGAGTGTGTGTAGTGGTGATGGCAACAATTTCTTTTTTGAAAAATTAGAAATTTCCTCAACTTGGGCATGATTTTTTGAGTGATTTTATACTCATGGTTTTGGAAACCATTTATGGTTTCTCTCCATATCATTTATCTATAAATTCAGTGTTTGAGATGGTGGAATAATGGAGTTTTTGTTGAGAGTAACAGGGTGCTGCCGAAATGTTGCAAAAATTTTTGTAGGAGACATAAGTGTATAGATTTTAGCATGCAGGTTTGGGAACCTATTGTGGATGGAGAGAGAATCATTTTGATATGTTTATTGCAGGTTTTGGATCATATTTGATAGAAAAATCATTTTGCAGTGGTTGGGTGCACAGTTGGTTTGCAGTAGTGTTGTTGGTTTTGAGCTTGCAGGCTTGTTAGAGCTTGCTTTTACTGGAAGCATTTTTATGCTTTATTTTTCATCATATTATTATTATTTTGATCTGATATAGGTGGGTTGCAGCCCTCATTATGTTGTGGCAGAGAAACTTTAGTGTATTTCATTTTGAGGCTTGTTCTATGCAGTAGTCATAGCAAGCAATTCTCTTTGGGAGGTTTTTTACCCTTGTGGTTTTCCTCCGGCATATCATGTGTTGTGGGTTGTTTATCTTGCATATATGTTGCTGCTATACATGAGTTTATTTCTATTTTAAATAAGATTTAAAATTGGAAATTAAAGTTTTAAATTGCACAGATTCACCCCCCCCCCCCACACTCTCTATGCCATTGTTATACTAACAATATCTCCATTCCCTAGACTTAATCAAGATATTATTAACACAAATTTTCCTTTTAAAAAAAAACTTCCTATAAAATCATATGTAGAAATTTATGAAATCAACCTTACACAACCCAAATTATTTTTGGTGGTCAAATAAATAAGAATTTCATAAAATTACAATCCACTTTTTATTTCAACCAGCTTACCCACAGGAAACACTTTTATAGATATTTCATTATTTTTCATAATACACAGAAACATAGAAACATAACAACATTCTTTCCAGCAATCCAAATACAAAGGATTATAAAAAAAAAAGGTAGCATTCTTTCCAGCATTTCACTGCTTATAAATACAAATAAACAGAACAACATGATAGCATTATTTCTAGAACATCATTACTTTCAAATACAAAGAAATATAACAACATGGTAGCACACATTCTTTTACCATAATGCAGGTAGACCAATAGTTATATTTTTCAGCATATCAAGAGAAAATAATAATATTTTTCCACACGTAAGCCATGAAAAATATATTTATCATATAAATTGTTACAGAATCCAACTTGGATTTCATGCTTTCCCACCAACTCACTTCACTCTTCTATGTTTCTTCTTCTTTGCCATTCCCATACAAGGTGCTTTCTTTTTCTTCCTTGTTGTGCCTTTTTATGCATCCTATGTTTTTCCTTTTACCAAAACCCATACACCAAAAATTTGACGAGTTGTTTTTTCTTCTCCCATGCACAACTCCAGATTGTTGAGTCTTTCCTCCTCCACTTCATGCACATCACTTTTTATTATTATCATACAATAATTTATGATGTTTTTTCCTAAATTAACAACTACTAGAAATGCATCACACAAGCATATATTTATATTCAACTTAATCTTACCATATCTCAACTTTTATACTTTATTATTTCTCTTATTTTTTAGCATGATAACATTAATAATGGAGGTCTCAACTCAGGGTAACCCATTTATATTTTAGAAAAAATAATATTCCTTAAAAATAAACACACATATGCCTATCCAAGAAAACACACACATGATATTTCAAGCTAGTGGCTCCCATCATCATTGCTACATAAAAATATTTCTCATTCCTTATCAATAAGAAACATTCAAACCAGTATAACTCATGCAATGATGCAATTTGCAATGCACCTAAATGGTATGCAAAGTGTAAGTTTCCATGTGCTTGCGATCTTAATCATCACTTTCCTTTGTTACCTTTTTCCATTGAATTACTACCTTTCATTGCTATCTTGCAATTGTCCTACACTCATAGAGACTATTAGCAGTACCATGTTTCACAAGAAAAGGCAAGTCTATATTAATTTTCTTTCATTTCATTAATCATGTTAGGAAGGTTATTACGCCAGAGATGGTTTTAAAATATTTAGAATAGATAACAACAAATAAACCAGTACACTCATTGAAATAGGTCTAAAATTGAGCAAGCATAATTGCAACAACAATGTGGATTCAACTTTTTGCAAGAGGTTAGTCAACAGTATCATGTATTTTCCATCCACCAGACCATATCTAATATTTATAGTGAGTCTAATCAACATATTCATAGAGACACCAAATAAAACTCGTAGGTGGGTAAAAAATATTGTAATATACCAATGGTACCATAGACCATGTAATATAATATTTTATACAAGAACAAACTAGCTTGATATTTTTGGCTACACAAATAGTGATTGGGCTAGTAATGTTGATGAACAAAAGATAATTTTTTGTTATAAATTCCATATTGGATCAAGAGCATTCTCATGGTCATCCACAGAATTATATATTATTGCATTTTCAACTATAGAAATAGAGTATGTTACCACCACTTTAGCTACATGTCAAGCAGTGTCACTAATAAAAATATTAGGTGAGTTGAATCATCAACAAGAAGGGATAACAAAAAATTATGACAATAATTTTATCATAGCAATATTAAAGGATCCAATGTTTCATGGTAGAATCAAGCACATTGATATCTAGTATCATTTCATGGGAGAGATGAAAAATAATGAAATTAATTTATTATTTTGTAGGTCCAAAGAGTAGGTTGTAGTCATATTCACAAAATCTTTGAAGGAGGAAGATTTTAAAAGGATGAAAGAAAGGCTAGGTGTTAAAGTTTTTATGAAAATTGGCTTAAGGGAGGATGTTGAAAATTAATCTAGATTTCACCTACCTTTTCCATATCTCTAACATTTCTTGCTCTTCGTAGATATCAAAATTCATCACTAAGTTTTAGAATATTGTTTTGCATGTCTAAAGAGTAGGTTGTAGTCATCTTCACAAAACCTTTTAAAGAGGAAGATTTTAAAGGGATGAAAGAAATGCTAGGTGTTAAAGTTTTAGTTAAATTTGGATGAAAGGAGGATGTTGAAAATTAATCTAGATTTTACCTACCTTTGTCATATCTCTAACATATCTTCCTCTTTGTATATATCAAAATTAATCATCAAGTTTTGGAATGCTTATATTTACTCCCAATAGTTGTAGTTTTTTGGTGATTAGAGTGCCACCTATCCATTTGTTAATGCATTTGGTAATTTTTTCTCTCCATCCTTAGCTATATATATATGAATACTAGATATGCTTCAAAATTTTAGAGAGAAGAAAATAGATGGAGGCAAGTAAGAGGAATTTAAGGAACAAGTTTAAGAAGAAAAAGAAGGCAATTGTAGAGAATTTGAGTAATATCCTATATGGATTAATGCAAGACTTGCACAACCTTTGGAAATATGTAGAAATATTCTAGTGAAGAAAATTTTTTTGAAATATATAATATAAAAGATATATAATTTCATATCTTTATGTATTTACATTTACTCTATTTTCATAATTATGTTTTTGTTAAATTTATTGTGTGCTTTGCATGTGTATAAAGTCATAGTATAACTCTATGTAACATAATTTGCTCTTGTGAAATATCTCCCGCTCCCTATTTTGGCATCTTGCAAAGTCTAACTTTATGCAAGTCCGGTTTTGTGCACATGTGCATGTCCAACTTTATGAAAGCAAAAAATGAAGAAAAGGAAAAAAAATAAATGCATTATCTTTGCTTTTTGTGGATACAATAATATATTTCTTTGAAATTTTAAGGTAGTGGAACGCTCTATTGACTTATTCCCCATTCATTAATTCATTTATTTGTATATGAAATCACATTCCAAAGAGGTGTGGATATCACATATTGTGTATTGCTTCTCCGAGTGCAGATGGAAGATCAAAAGAAATTTAAAAATAGAACTTTAAAAACTTTTCATAGTCTGACAACTTATTTTAAACTTTTATTTTAAATATTTCAAATATCATCTCTATCTAAAAGTCAACTTATTTTAAACTTTTATTTTAAATATTTCAAATATCATCTCTGGTCCTTTAAATTATTTTCTATACTAAGGTGAAAGTTAAAAATAAATTCTATATTATTTTGATTTTAAGTTATGTAAAGGATATAGAAATGCACTTTGTAGCCATAGTTATTAGTTTTCAACCCCATAAAATAGTTATTAGTTATGTAAATAATTTTGTATAAATAAATATGAAAGTGATAAGTTCTCTATTCGAATGTGTGGCTTCTGAAAAATTCAAATGACAATCGTGATCGAAGAACATGCAATTTAATTAAAGAAGAATTTGGTAACTAGTTTTACTTTTCATTTTTTCCCTTCCTTTATTCCAATATTTTATTTTATTCTGAAGTTCTTTAATTTGGGAAATTGTTGAAAACTATTAAATCTACCTATTTTGTTATTGATATTATATGTTTGAAGAAACACAAACTCATACTTAAGGGAAATAATAAGAGGATTCAAGCTCAAGTTCAAAATAAATAGAAGAACGAGAAGTGATTAAAGAAGAACCTAAGACCTATGTTGATAAGTAGGAGAGTGGAAGATTCATTTAGAAATAAAATAATGCACAAGCAAGCAACATGGATAATCGCAGAGAAAGCAAATAAAGGACTAAGAGACCATATTTTTCAATACAAGATGAATATTTCTTCCAAGGGCATTTTTTTTCATGTAATCATTTTAGCCACAAAGCTATGCATTGCAAGGTTCATGGAAAGAAGCATTATGGATTCACTAAGAGGAACTTCAACTAATTTTAAGATGGATATTTATTTCAAGGTTTTTTATTCTCATGTAATCATTTTTGTCAAAAATATATACACTATAGGGTTCATGATAGAATTGGTTATGGCTTCACCAAGAGAAAATTATGATCATTTGCACCCTCCAAGAACTACAACATCATGTGTTTCAATTGTAATAATATTGGGAATAAAGCAAAGTGGTGTAGAACAAAGTTTCTAGAACTTCCAAAGACAAGCAAGAATAGCGACACTCAAAATAATCAAAAGGATATGACTACAAAGGTGTCAAAAAAGAAGGTTGAAAATAAAGAAGAGCATTGTAAGTTATGAGTAGATTTACTCCCACCCCAAAGTTGATCACCTCAAGGAGAGGAGGTGTTAAAGGGATGGAGCTAAGAGTCTTATTTTTAGTCCCAGGATCCCTTTTCCATTGATGTCAAGGGGAAGAGTTTCAGTAAGGAGGAGAGAAACTAGTAAGGTGCAACAAATTATTAGGGGGAGCAAATTTGGAATTGAGTGATAGTAAAAGAAATTTTTATAAAGGGTTACCATCAATGACAAAGGGGGATATTGTTGGAAATATTGAGTACATTGGTTGTCATTGATGTCTACGATGGAACGATTGAGTTTTATCTTTGAAATGGTTTCATTGAGTTGAAAAGTTTTATCATGAGAAAAAAAGGTTCAAAGAGGAGCCCAACATGTTACGTAGGTTGGTTAAAGGTTTAAAAATAAAGGAAGACCAACAGTTTAAAAATTAATATTATGTAACCTTGTGCATGTACCGATGTGTGAGAAAAAAAGGCATTTGAAATTTCATATTGCGCCAAGTCATTAAATGTTAAATAAAAACATTAAGCATCAACATCGTTAATTTTTATAAAATATAAACTATATAATGGGGAAATATATTTTTATTATGCTAATGTGCTATGAAAGTGGACGATCTAATATTTGGAGTGCAGTGAATTATTTAAGAGCAATGCACATAAGTTTTCATATATCGAGAACATAGTTTTGAGATAGTGAAAATGAATCTAATAGGAGTGTTTATCAATTTCAAAAATTGATGTAATAATGGCAACAAATATTTTTTGAAGAGTGAAGGAGTAAGAGCTAATTGATGATTGATATATCAAGTGGTAAGGTTTTTATTTTATGATCATCTAGAGTTTGAATGAGACTTGTGATAACATTATTTTCATCGAGAGTGTGACTACCGTCATGATGATTGAGACTGTAACAATCATCCATCATCTGGGAGAAATCGAGCTACATTAGAATTGTGATAATAATAGAAATATTACCACCAGGTTTTTTAAAAAACTTATATTTCCAAAAGGTTAAATAATTTTTTAAAACAATCATTTCCACTAGAAATCTATGAGATTCACTATATCTTATCCTTGTGGTGAGATCTCGTTGTATTTATCATTAACATATGAGTGGTGTAATAATATATGAAAGGTTGTTGGACTAAATCAATGTGCATACAGTGCTCCAAGAAAGAAATATCACTTCCATGAAATTGACAGAATCAAAGACCAGGTCTAACATCAACAACACCATTTTTTTGCAGCATCAGGAATGTGGAGGCAAAAATAATATTGGACACCAAAGAATTAAAATCGGATGGGATAGATATAGTTGTGCAAGTAGAACAAAATAGTTGCATAGAGCTGACATGATGGTTACAAATCTCATAGGGAGTTCCACCAGGGAGGAGGTTTAGGGGTCAAGACCCTACGATGCATTAGTTTTTGAAAGACTAAGTCCTAGGATCCCGACAAGCAGAATTAGTGAATGCATTTCTATTTTAAAACCTCATGGATAGAGAGGTTCCCTCTCTATTTTAAAAAGGGGGGCGGGTCGATCTCAAAGGAAAAACCCTTAGAAACCCTTAGAAGAAGAAGATCAAATTTTTAAGTCGGGTGAAAAAGAGAGGGCGGTTGCTTCCCCGACTTAAAGGCTCATTATTGAGGTTCCCCGAATGTCTCTTGAAGTGGAATAAAGAAGGGTCTTGAAGGTATAAAAATTCTTTTATGCATTAAAAGTTCCAAATGCTGTGATAGCACAACTGGTTGAAAGGCCCATCTTTGGGCGCTATAGATCAAGGGATCAAGTCCCAACAAATGGTAGTGAGAGGGATTACGTTTATTTTGCTAAATGTGATTTGTGAGGAACTATAAGGCTTAGGTGCATGGTTTAATTTTTTTAAAAGTAGTGATAAGGTTTAGAACTATGATTTGAATTTTGAAACATTAAAAAGAGGAATTATTATAAAATTATTTTATCAAAAATAAAAATATAGGAGTAATAAGGGTGTGTTATTTTATTTTATCAAAAGAGAAAATATAGGGTGAAAAGACATAACATGGTGATTTATTTTAATTAGAAAGCATTTTTTATTTATGGTTATGATTTTTTTATGTGAATCGCATCCTAATTAATACCTAGTTTGTCAAATAAGTTGTAGATATGGAACAACCCAACTAGTTTGGTAGGTGGAAGATAACAAATTGACTAGAAGCATATTTTTATTTATTGATAAAAAAGGGTTTTGAATGGATTCCCAAATATTTTTCAATGCAAGAAGAAAAGAAGGATTCCTAATGTGGGATGACCTAACAAAAAGATAAAAAAACCAAGAACAAAACCAAAGGTAAGAAAGGAGATATTCCAAGGATCATCAAACCAAACAACGCAAAAAAGAGGACCATCCTGTAGGCCAAAAAAGGACAAAAATATTTTTCAACCTTGAAACTCCAAGAAGAATCCAACAAATCAAAAGTGGGAAATTGATCCTAGATTTCACTTTCCATCTTCAAGACCTCTACAAATTGGGATGCCACCTTCTAATTCTAGATCTTGTTGATAACTATAGATTTGAAATTTCACACCCCTTTCCCTTAGGCTAGTAGATCCATATCTAGAAGGGGAGTAAGAAATAAGGGTTCTACACCTTAGTACTAGAGGTAATAGTGTCGTACCTTCGTTTATGGTTATCAATAAATTATGGTGGGTTCACCAATGAATGTTTAAAGTCTATTCCCAAGTCTAGGTAATGGTAAATGTTTTAATATATTTCTATAATATTATACAACTAAGTTTTGGATAGAATGTATATAAAATTGAACTATATGCATTTCAAACTTCCATAAGAACATTCAAAAAACACTTGCTCTTCAAAAAAATGGAATTTTTTCTTCTTTCTCTTTTTTTTTATCTTTATGAATTGACAGGGGCTAGTGTATTTGCGATGAATCTCTAGCCATCCTCCTTGCAAAGATTCTTTTCTGAACACCAGGGATCTTAGCACTACAAATAGAACCTTTAACCATTTCTTTGTCCTTAATGTTAGTTTAGCAACTTTATGCATAAAATAGAGATAAAATAAACTTAATGTTGGCAAAAAATAAAACAAAATTGAAAACATATGAAATTGATGTACTTATCTAGATCGAATGGATGACCCATGAAAATTGAAACCTATTTTAGTGAATTCAAGCCCATCAAGCAGATTCAATTTTTCTATGTGGATTTGGATTTTCTGGGAAAATTAAAGTCTACTAGGTGGATTCAAATTCAACAAGTGAATTTGGACCTTAGAAGTTCATATTTGAATTCATGAGATACCTACAACTGATCATATAGGACACTAAAAAATAGTAATTAGTGATCAGGAATTTTCTTAAGCCACTATAATTCGGATCTCCATATCATAGAAGTTAGATGCCTTAGTTCCTTTAGCAAACTATATGCAAAATAGTAAAATTTCTAGATCTATTGCAAGCGTGTAGAGACTTGAAAAAAAGGGTAAAACAATTTAGAACATAAAATAGAATCCCTATGATAAATATCAAAAATCAAAGTATGATATATTGTAATGGATCTAAAACCAATGATTTACCACATATATATGCATGTGCAAATTTGTACCTACAATGTGAATTTAGGTCTGCAAAGTGTATTTGGACTTGAGGGAACTCACATTTGAATTCACGAAAGACCTGCAAATGATTAGATAGAACACTAGAATTTATAATCAATCAAGGTTAGAATGTAAAATATAAATCATTCTGATGTATCTCAAAGTGATAATTTACCCCTATATGTGTTTGTGTGAATTCAAATATGACAAGTGAATTCAGACCTGTAGAAGCTCGCATTTGAATTTGCTAAAATATAAAGAAATTTAAATTTATAAATGCAAAATTATATTAAAAATATTAAATATGATTCAATTGAAATACACATGAAAATGTTGTACCAAATATACTCATTTTTTATCGTTTAAATGATGATGGTAGAGTAAAATCTGAACTAAACCTACAGTAAATACTCATGAAAAGTAAACTTCCAATTTAATCACCGTACAAAATCATCATTAACCTTGTTTAGGAGGTAGGTTGATGATATTAAGGGTGAGTGAAAACCAAAAATTGTAAAGAAAATAGGAGGCCAATCAGGATTGTTATGAAAAATTTAGAAAATTTCACATTTAAGTGAATTTAGGCCTGAGATTCTCACATTTGAATTCACAAAAAATCTAGATATGATTAATTTGTATTCAAATATAAATGGTGACTAACCATTAGCTATTTTTAGTAAATTTGAACATGAACTGCTCACAACCAAATTTGTAAAAAAAAAAAGATTTGACCAATTTAAATTCAAATTTGAATGGTCGCTAATCATTGAAAATGAGTGTAATATTTTTAGCAAATTTGAATGTGATCCACTCATGTTTGAATTCACTAAAAATAGCAAAAATATAGAATTAGGGTTAAAACGAGTGCAAAACATTTATCGGCATATGAGGTGAGGAAACATATGCTAGGGGGACTAGGGAATTTTGAGGTGAGTCAAAATTCTATATCTATATTTTTCCTCCACTTTGGTGTATTTATGATCAAAAAAATATGTCAAAGGAAGATGTGGATGCTAGAGTGTAAAAAGACAAGAAAACAACATTACAATTTTTTTTTTCTAGGGTGCCCCATCAAGTTTTGTGAGGAATTTGAAATTCTTCATGAAACATGAAATTTAAAAAAAGCAAAATTGGGGTTAAAATGGTAAAAAGGTATAAAAATGGGTGTAAGGATAAAAAACCTAGTTCAGTTGTACCGACTATTTTCTAATTGTGCTTTGAATAAAAATGGTGCTACCACATCACTGAGTAGAGGAGATGCGAATGGAAGGTAATAGAGCATGCATAAGGATATGGATAAGCTCCAAATCCTACTTTGCATTTTTTTATTTATAATTTTTATCAATTTTTTGTGAATTTATGTTCAAGTTTTTTATCGCATGGTTAGACAAGATGAATTCACACATGCCAAGTGAATTTGGTTGTCTGAATTAATTCTGTTAGGATATACAAATTCATAAATTTGAACCTGCTAGATGAATTCGGACATCCAAATTCATTCTTTTGAGACATCGAAATTTGTAAATTAAAACCTACTACTTGAATTTGGATGTTCAAATTTGATCTCATAGCGCATCCAAATTTGAAAATTTGAGAGGTGAATTCACCAGGCTTAAACACATTCAAATTCATAAAACAAGCTAAATATTACATCTTTTTGATATTTTTTGCAATATTTTGATAGATTAATGGCTATAATGAGCTAATAATATATTTCTTTATTTTTTCTTGCAATGTGGTACTCTCAAAAATTGAGAATGGTGATACAAGGATTTTGAGGATCAGGTAAAGAAGCTCATTGAGGTAGAGATAATTGTGATGGGGCAGGTTGAGCTTCTCCATGTGGTTGAGATGCCCTAGATAGATGCATATTACCCTCTAATGATAGCCTTAGCAGAGAGATGGTATTTGCGATCTTGCATATTTTAGTTATCAATAGGAGAGATGATGATGACCTTGGAGGATGTATGGAGAATCCTTTGTAATTCGATGAAGGGTCAATTTATGTGTCATTCGATGACACATATATATACAGTAGAGCAGTTAACTAAAGACCCTAATTTTTTTGTTGATCGGAGTGGGATCTGTATATAGGGTATGATTGCAGCATAGGGTATTTCTAGATTGATGGCAGTGTTATCTGGTATATTTTTTGAGTTACTATCATGCTATAAGAGTGGGTGACACCTTTCTTGAGCCCTTGTTAAGGTAGTGATAGATATGAGAGATACCGACATAAATTTTGCTTGGGGTCCATTATGTTATGCAACTTATATAGGATATTGTATAATATCATGTATAAGCACCATCGTGGACTAGTTCTCACCACATTGCTTCAAGAGTGGAGTTGGTGACATATAGCAATGAAGAGACCCATTGGAATATGATGATAGTAGGTAGATGAGGGGTGCCCAACTATATATAGGTAGGATCTTGTGGGAGGAGGAAACAAAAAGATCACTGGTGGAATTGATGAGGGTATACAGGTGATAGATGACTTGCTTTCTTGTTCTATCATATAGAGACCCTGACAAATACGTCTTGGTTTGGATGAGGATGGTGATGAGCTAGCCTAGGAGTGGTGGATATAGTGGATATAATCATAAAATGGAGAGGTAGAGTTACACCATACTGACTGAGTACAATGCCTAAGGTACAAGATTTTTAGTATCAATGAGTGATAAGGATCAACTAACCATTGGTGGTGAGCTCAATATTACCAGATTTTCAAAGCTATATGAGGATAACCCTATAGTTATAATGCTAGGATAGGATGATGTGGGAGTCGAGGATGGATACCTCTAGTGGTATGAGGCTATTAGACCTATGATGATTACTCCTGAGCATAATATGGGAGGGTAGTATATGTAACTAGTATTCCAAGAAGTTGCTCTTTGGAGGGTTGGTGGTAAACTACAGTAGAGGAGGGGGAGGAGGACATGATCTCAAATTATGACGGTAAGAGTGTGACATAGATTTACTTAATAGGAGGAATCCCCACAGTAGGAGGTAATACTTGAGCAGTAGTAGGATGTACCTGATCAGGAGTAGGAGATACCTAATTGGTAGTAGAGATCCTTGAGTAGGGTGTGGTTGGTGAGATGGATATAGATGACATATACAAGGTATGCAAGGATAATTATGAGCATAACTATATAAACATTGTATCCTCAATCTAAATTTTTTTTTATTCCTTTAAGGATAAACATAACTATTTTGTTATTATGAGTTTTCTTAAGATGAAATTTAATTTTTTTTATAGATATGATACTATAGCATTAATACTGGGTTTTACAGGTTGACCCAAAACCTTTTAAAAAAATTAGCCCAGGGTTGTTGATGAGCATGTCCTTACTAAGGATCCTATATATGTAAAATCTACATGTCACCAAAGCCATTACATCCGGTAAGGCACATAGCCTGTTATCAAAAAGAAGCTTCTCATACAACATTTTGGGTATACCCCAAGAAAACACACCTGCATCATAATTACAAAAAAAGAAACTGATACAGATCCCTTCCTTGAAATAGTGGAGAAACAACCTTTGAGAAGTGAACTTTTTGGCTAGATTTATGGCGGTGGCTATCTGGTGGTCCACGTGGCTCTGGTTCGAAGTCTTATATTGTCGTTTCTTTCCTGCCCTATGATTATCAACCAACCTCAAATTACTAATACGGCTAGGAGCCATGTTACCTGATGTGTGACTGTCCCCATTAGTCTTTGTGGTATTTCCAAGCAACAGCCACCAAGACTAACATCTCGGATAATTTTTATTGTGAGTCCATTTCAAAAAAGAGACGGGAATACTCATAGCCTTCGAACTTACAGTGTCTTCCCTGTTTGTAAATTCAACTATGATTCTTGGCATTCTTTTTGAATAAGCTCCTCTACTTCGCTCGGGACACCGTGTTCCCATTTGAAAATTCTGTCACCATATTTTATTGCATATTTTATTTTATTCTCAAGTTCTTTTTTAATTTGGAAAATCATTGAAAACTATTGAATCTACTAGTTTTCTTATTGATATTACATGTTTGAAGGAACACAAACTCATACTTATTATTTTGGTTCAACCAACCAAACTAGAATTTGATTTCAAGTTGGTGACAATGGAGAAGAGGGATATAGAAACTGTATTGTCTGAAATACCGCAGCATGTCATGGAAGAAATACTAGTTTTTTTTTCCTATGGATAGTGTAATTCGTTTCTTTGAAATTTCTAAGGAGTGGAACGGTCTATTGGTTTCGTCAAGATTTATAAACAAATGGATTCACATTCGAAACAGGATTTCATCGTTATTGTGCGGGTTTGAATTTCAGGAAGATCAAAAACTTCTCTGACTATAGATGGAAGATCAAAAACTTAAAAGAAATTCAATGGGGTCGACTTGCTTACTTTTGGATGGGATCTTCAGTTGGAAAACTTCTAGTACAAACCAAGCATGAGACCTCAACGACTTCGCAAGAAAGAATATTTCCTTACAATCCACTGAACAAATTTTTTTTTGAAGTTTGTCAAGTATCCATGGGCATGGATTATGAGCAGGGACTACAGAGATACATGCAGAGTGGTGCTACAACGATTTAATAGAAAAAGGTTACAAATCTACAAGGATTCTTCATCCAATTCAATGGCCAATGTTCCAAAGTTAATCGCAGCTGAGTCAGAAATTATTCATCGGAATGGGTTGTTTGTTTGTGCTTCATTTTATGATTTGGAAGATATTATGGTTTTCAGTTATCAAAACACATAGGAGTACACACCAGATGTGGTTATTGTGAAGGTGTCTCAGTTGGCTCAGAAGCATAATAGAAAGTACAGAAATTTCTTTTTCCAATGTGGGTCTTCCATGATATTTGGTTGCTTAAATTTCACCAATATAAATTGGAGTTCAGTTTTCGGGGAGCTTCACTTTGAATCTAAAGATAATTATAAATGGAAGGAAATCACAAAGTTTCCCCACAATATTTAAGCAATGATTAAGGAGTGTCGGAGGCATGATTTGGTAGCAGTGGATGAATTTATTTGTATTCTAGGACATTCTTGGAAAGAGGTGATAATCATAACGTGCAATATAAGACAAGATTCTTGGCTACTTGTTCCTCAACTTCCTAATTTTAACCAGTTCCAACAAAGATGATATTACCGTCCTGTGGCCTTCCAACCAAGGATATTCATCTGAAGTTGGAGGAATTTGAAGTTTAAAATAAATTTATTTAATTCAATGAGAGCATTGTTATTGTTTTCATAAATTTACTTATTTTAGGGCTTTGCAGTTGTTTTTTATTTAATATCACTTGAAATGATATTGAAGAAATTATGTATTACATTGTATAATTATGTCAATCCAATTTTTTTTAGTTATGATTTTAATTTTATATTTTAAATAAATTTTAGTTGTGTTTTATTTAAGGTGTAATAGTATTTATATATGGACCTGGGCATGATACATCCCTTAAATGAATTTGATATGCAGAAATCCTTGAATATTCTTCTCATACCAAGTATTTTTCATATATGAGTGACTTGTTTAATGAATCAAAATAAAGAAAATATAGTTGTAAATTGATGCAATAAGAGGAAAATAATTATTAAAAATAAGAATTAAAAAAATAAAGTCCATGCGAAATTGAATCTCTAATAGAAAGAAACAATATAAATGTTGTTATTGGTTTTATTATAAAAAGTTAAATAATAGTAGACTAAAAAACATCAAGTAAAATTTGTTTAAAATTTAAATTTTTAAAAAATACATCCAATCATTTCTAAAATTTTAAAGGATCTTACTAAAACAAATTTAAAGGAACCTATAGTATAAACTTTCAACAATTTCTAAACTTACTTATGTGAAAGTAAACTATATAAACATTGTATTCTGAATCTAAAATTGTGTTCCTTCCTTTAAGGATAAACATAACTATTTTTTTATTATGAGTTTTCTTAAGATGAAATTTAATTTTTTTTTTATAGATATGATATTATATCATTAATATCGGGTTTTACAGGTTGACCCAAAACCTTTTACAAAAATCAGCCCAGGACTGTTGATGAGCATGTCCTTACTAAGGATCCTATATATGTAAAATCTACATGCCGCCAAAGCCATTACATCCGGTAAGGTATATAGTCTGTTATCGAAAAGAAACTTCTCATACAACATTTTGGGTATACCCCAAGAAAACACACCTGCATCATAATTACAAAAAAAGAAACAGATACAGATCCCTTCACAGTGAAGAAAAAGCCTTTGAGAAGTGAACTTGTTGGCTAGATTTATGGCGGTGGCTATCTGGTGGTCCATGTGGCTCTGGTTTGAAGTATTATATTATCATTTCTTTCATGCCCTATGATTATCAACCAACCTCAAATTAGTAAGATGACTAGGAGCCATGTTACCTGACATGTGATTGTCTCCATTAGTCTTTGTGGTATTTCCAAGCAACATCCACCAAGACTAACATCTCGGACAATTTTTATTGTGAATCCATTTCAAAAAAGAGACGAGAATACTCATAGCCTTCGAACTTACAATGCCTTCTCTATTGATAAATTCAACTATCATTCTTGACATTCTTTTTGAATAAGCTCCTGTACTTCGCTCGGGACACCATGTTCCCATTTGAAAATTCTGTCACCATATTTTATTGCATATTTTATTTTATTCTAAAGTTCTTTTTTAATTTGGAAAATCGTTGAAAACAATTGAATCTGCTAGTTTTGTTATTGATATTACATGTTTGAAGGAACACAAACTCATACTTATTATTTTGGTTCAACCAACCAAACTAGAATTTGATTTCAAGTTGGTGACAATGGAGAAGAGGGACATAGAAACTGTATTGTCTGAAATACCGCAGCATGTCATGGAAGAAATACTAGTTTTTCTTCCTATGGATACTGTAATTCGTTTCTTTGAAATTTCTAAGGAGTGGAACGCTCTATTGTTTTCGTCAAGATTTATAAACAAATGGATTCACATTCCAAACAGGATTTCATCGTTATTGTGCGGGTTTGAAGTTCGGGAAGATCAAAAACTTCTCTGACTATAGATGGAAGATAAAAAACTTAAAAGAAATTCAATCCGGTCAACTTGCTTACTTTTGGATGGGATCTTTAGCTGGACAACTTCTAGTACAAACCAAGCATGAGACCTCAACGACTTCGCAAGAAAGAATATTTCTTTACAATCCACTAAACAAAACATTTTCTGAAGTTTGTGAAGTATCCAGAGGCATGGATTGTGAGCGGGGACTATAGAGATACATTCAGAGTGGTGCTACAATAATTTAATGGAAAAAGGTTACAAATCTACGAGGCTTCTTCATCCAATTCAACGGCCAATGTGCCAAAGTTAATTGCAGCTGAGTCAAAAATTATTCATCGGAATGGATTGTTTGTTTGTGCTTCATTTTATTATTTGGAAGATATTATGGTTTTCAGATATCTAAACACATAGTAGGAGCACACACCAGATGTGGTTATTGTGAAGGTGCCTCAGTTGGCTCAGTAGCGTAATAGAAAGTACAGAAATTTATTTTTCCAATGTGGGTCTTCCATGATATTTGGTTGCTTAAATTTCACCAATATAAATTGGAGTTCAGTTTTCGTGGAGCTTCACTTTGAATCTAAATATAATTAGAAATGAAAGGAAATCACAAAGTTTCCCCACATATTTCAGCAATGATTAAGGAGTGTCGGCGGTATGATTTGGTAGCAGTGGATGAAATTATTTGTATTGCAGGGCATTCTTGGAAAGATGTGATAATCGTAACGTGCAATATAAGACAAGATTCTTGGCTACTTGTTCCTCAACTTCCTAATTTTAACCACTTCCAACAAAGATGATATTACCGTCCTGTGTCCTTCCAACCAAGGATATTCGTTTGAAGTTGGAGGAATTTGAATTTAAAAATAAATTTATTTAATTCAATGAGAGCATTGTTATTGTTTTCATAAATTTACTTATTTCAGGGCTTTGCAGCTGTTTTTTATTTAATATCACTTGAAATGATATTGAAGAAATTATGTATTACATTGTATAATTATGTCAATCCAATTTTTTTAGTTATGATTTTAATTTTATATTTTAAATAAATTTTAGTTGTCTTTTATTTAAGGTGTAATAGTATTTAGATATGGACCTGGGCATGATACATCCCTTAAATGAATTCGATATGCCGAAATCCTTGAATATTCTTCTCATACCAATTATTTTTCATATATGAGTGACTTGTTTAATGAATCAAAATAAAGAAAATATAGTTGTAAATTGTTGCAATAGGACGACAATAATTATTAAAAATAAGAATTAAAAAAATAAAATCCATGTGAAATTGAATCTAAAGAAACAATATAAATGTTGTTATTGGTTTTATTATAAAATTTAAATAATAGTAGCCTAAAAAAACATTATAAAGTAAAATTTGTTTAAAATTTTAATTTTTAAATAATATATCCGATCATTTCTAAAATTTTAAGGGATCCTATAAAAACAAATTTAAAGGAACCTATAACCTATAGTATAAACTTCCAACAATTTCTAAACTTGAAACAACTCATGTGAAAGTAAACTATATAAACATTGTATCCTAAATCTAAAATTGTGTTTATTTCTTTAAGGATAAACATAACTATTTTGTTATTATGTGTTTTTTAAGATGAAATTTAATTTTTTTTTATAGATATGATACTATATCATTAATATCGGGTTTTACAAGTTGACCCAAAACCTTTTACAAAAATCAGCCCAGGGTTGTTGATGAGCATGTCCTTACTAAGGATCCTATATATGTAAAATCTACATGCCACCAAAGCCATTACATCCGGTAAGGCACATAGCCTATTATCAAAAAGAAACTTCTCATACAACATTTTGGGTATACCCCAAGAAAAAACACATGCATCATAATTACAAAAAAAGAAACAGATACAGATCCCTTTCTTGAAACAGTGGAGAAACAGCCTTTGAGAAGTGAACTTGTTGGCTAAATTTATTGCGGTGGCTATCTGGTGGTCCATGTGGCTCTGGTTTGAATTCTTATATTGTAATTTCTTTTGTGCCCTATGATTATCAACCAACCTCAAATTACTAAGATGACTAGGAGCCATGTTACGTGACATGTGACTATCCCCATTAGTCTTTGTGGTATTCCCAAGCAACATCCACCAAGACTAACATCTCAAATAATTTTTATTGTGAGTCCATTTCAAAAAAGAGACAGGAATATGCATAGCCTTCGAACTTACAGTGCCTTCCCTATTGGTAAATTCAACTATCATTCTTAGCATTCTTGGTGAATAATCTCCTCTACTTCACTTGGGACACCGTGTTTCCATTTGAAAATTTTGTCACCATTGACACCTAAATTGGCCAGCTTATCAACAACTTTGTTAGCTTACTGAAAGACATGTTGGGTTTTTTTGTCCTGTATTCCCTAGAAAGGGATCCTAGCCTCTTCAACAATTGTTTTAATCCTCCAAGGAGGTATTTTCCAATTACTGAGGAGATTTATAACATGCATAGAGTCACCTTCTAGGATCAAATTGCCTTCTAAGTCTTGAGTCATTTTAAGGCCTCTCCACATAGCTCTAGCTTCAACTTCGTTGTTCATCCTTGTTCCCAAATATTCAAAAAATGCAAGCATAATATTCCCATTATGATATCACACAATGCCGCCAGTGCCTGCTCTGCCAGAATTTTCCTTAGCTACTCCATCAAAATTAAGCTTAAACCAACCCGTAGGAGGTGGGGACCACTTAACAATGGCTCTGAGGTTGACTACCCTAGGCACAAACTCATCTAACAAGGTTAATCTTAAATATTGAGCAATCATGGTCTCCTACAGATGAGATTTACGGCTATCAAAAGGGATAAGATTCACATTCTCATTGGCAAAGGATAGGATCTTGGCAATGATAGTTGGATGATCATGGATAGACTCATTAAAGACTCTATGGTTCCTTTCTAACCAAACCTGCCAAAGATAGTGATTGAGATAAACTTTCCATATGTATTTAAGTCTTTGGATTGAAAATGCGTAAGGCCACTAGACGAAAAAATCAAGTGCAGTGGCTGGTTTAACCTAGGAAATATTGAAGGCTTGAAAAACCGCACTTAAGATAGTCAAGGAAAAAGGGCACTCAAGGAAAATGTGATAAATGGTCTCCCAATTAGCCCTACATAGATAACAACGATTACTGACACAAATACCTTTACGCATCATATTATCAATGGTTAGAATTATTCCTTGGATAACCAGCCATGAAAAGATTGCAATTTTTGGAATTAAATTTTTTATCCAAAATAAGTCCTTTTGGAGGACAAAATCCTCATCATCAAGCAGAAGCTTGTAAACTAATTTAACAATGAACTACCCATTTTTCATAGGAGCCCAGGTCACTTGATCTTCCTTGTGTCTCATGGGGATAAACTGTTTCTCAAGAATGTTACAAAGATCATTTGATTCTACTTGAAATCCCTGAATCCTTATTTGTTTCCACTTCATTCTACCTCTGTCCTCAACATAATAATTAGAGGATTTTCTACCAATGAGTTCTTCCATGATATTTCTAATTCGGGATAAGTTAGGATATTGTATTAGTGGTTCGTACTTAGCCCACCTGTCATTCCAATAATTTATCCTCTCACCATTGCCTAAAACCCATATTAAACCTTTTTTGATGATTTCCTTACAATTGAGAATTTCTTTCCAAAAAGCAAAACCTCTAATTGGAACTGAGTCACTTAGAAATTCCATATTTTGAAGATACTTTCATTTGATGATAGTTGTCCATTCATTTTCTTCATGAGAAATGAGATGCTACACCTACTTAGCTAGTAAAGCTAAATTCATATGAGCAATTCTCCTCACACCTAAGCTCCCATTTTTCCTGAGTTTGCACAATTTGGTCAATCCTACAAGGTGTATCTTTTTTTTCTCATCTGATCCAGTCCATAAAAATTATTTTTGGAGTTTCTTAATTTTTTGAAAAACCTTCGTAGGGGCTTTGAAAATGGAGAGGAAATATACTAGAATGCTCTGAATAGAGGCCTTAGTGAGGTTCAGATTTCTTGCTTAAGATAGAATATGACCTTTCCATATGGTAAGTTTTTTTTAATTCTTTCAATAACCCTATCCCACATTGACTCTCTTGGAGAACCAATGAAAAGAAGGAGACCAAGATACAAAGTGGGGAGATTTGCTATATCACACCCTAAAATTTTTGCAATAATTCCTTTCCTATGAATGGGGGTGTTCAATAAATATAACTTTCTTTTACCAAAATTAACTTTTTGACCAATAGCATCCTCGTAGAGTTACAGGATGAATATAATTTTTTTGGCCTCAACCATCGATGTCGTAGTCAATAGAAGGGTATCATCGATAAATTGTTGTTGAGAAACAGCCCTAGTGAGATATGTTGCCTTGATTATTGATATTAGCCTTGAACTACAAGTATTTTTTATGGTTCTGCCTAAAGCTTCTGTCATAATGATGAATAACATGGGACTGATAGGGTTTCCCTATCAAATTCCTATATGAATTTAAAAGTAACCAACAGTTGTTCCATCAACCAGAATTGAGAACCATGCTTTAGAAGTGCATTATTTGATCAAATTAACCCATTGGTGGTGAAAAATAAACTTAAGGAGAACAACAATAAAAAAGTACCAATTTAGCCTGCCAAATGCTTTGTTCATATCAAGCTTGAGGGAAAAAATAGACCTGTTAGTCTTATGAGCAGAGAGCAGAGCTTCATGAACTATGATAACTCCATCCAAGATTGACCTACCCTAGACAAAGCTTCTCTGGCATGGATCTATGATGTGGGGCAAAACATTACTCATTCTATTTGCAATAGCTTTAGTTAGGATCTTGTAAGAAACACTACACATGCTGATTGGCCTGAAGTTAGCTATAGATTCAGGGGTTTGCTTCTTAGGAATTAGAGAAATAAAATTAGAGTTGAGACATTTTGGGATATGATTGCTTGCTTGGAATTCTCTGATAGTAGAAATTACATCATCACTTAAGATATCCCACAAATCTTAATAGAAACAAGGGGGAAATCCATTGGGCCCTGGGGATTTTGTCTGGCTCCATGCTAAACAAGGCTTCCTGAATTTTATCATCATAAAAGAGAGCTAGAATCTTAAGGTTTATATCCTCCTTTATTATGCTAGGAATGGATTGCAAGAGAATATATTTGGCCTCCTCGTTGCACTGTTATTCCTAACCAATTATAGAATTGAAACAAGTTACTACCTCTTTTTTTATTTCTGTTAAGTCCTGAGTAATAGAACCATCTACTTTTTTTAAAAACTTTATCTTGTTATTGCTTATGTTTCTAAGCATGGTAACGTGAAAAAACTTGGAACTCAAATCTCCATATTTCAACCAAAGAGCTCTTGATTTTTTCCTCCAATAGATTTTCTCATAGGCCAAAATGTTATGAAACTTTGCTAGTTTTGTCCATTCCTCCTGCCTAGTAGTTTCATCAACATCACCATGTTGAATCCTTTGATCAATTATCTTCAAAATTTCAACAAGATGTTTTTTATTTTCAAAGAGGTTTCCAAATACCTCTTTGTTCCAAGTTCAAAGCTTTTCCTTAACAAACTTTAATTTGCCAGCAATTTTAAAAGCTACACTACCCCTGACAGGCTGCTGCCACCACTAAATTAAGTTATCTCTGAAACTAGAATGTTTGATCCACATAGATTGAAATCTGAAAGGTTTATTGAAGGACAAAGATTTAGGGATCTCCAAAAAAATGGGATTATGATCAGAGGCAATTTTAGGAAGGTCTTGCAAGGTAGAATCACCGAACAAAGTTGTAGCCTCCTTGATAGAAATAACCTATCAAGCCTTTCTTGAATGATATGACACCCTATCCACTAATTTCTCTAGCTATAATTCACTCTTGTAAGTTTTAAATCCATCAACATGTTGGAGTTCACAAAGTCATTGAACTCATCCATGCTCCTGGTAGGTGGTCCATTTCCACCCATTTTGTCTAAAGGGTAAAGAGGAGTTTTAAAATCCCTAGCCATAATCCAGGGGACATTATGGAATATTTCACTCAGATTTCCTAAGTACTCCCATAGTAGAGCTCTCCCTTGAATTTAATTCGGGGCATAAATATTTGAAAGGGTCTGTGACCTGTTGCTATTTATTTCCTTAAATAAAACACTAAGAACCTTGTATTCTTTCTCAATAATGGTGTCTTCTACTATTCAAGGATCCCACAAAGTCATAAGGCCTCCATACGCTCCTCTAGATTATTTGCAAACCATCTCCCCTTGATTCTAGATTTTTTTTACTACTTTTTTTGACTAAATCTCATCAGTTTTTGTTTCTTACAACATGATAATAGTTGGATTCACTTGATTTCTTATTTCACTGACTTCCCTATGTTTGGGCAGGTCATTGAGGCCTCTTACATTCCATGAGAGGAACTTCATTTAGATTGTTTGGGATTTCTTCAACCCCCTCCCTTGAGGGGGTTTTCCTAATTTGTTGTCTTCAGAACTCGAAATAACCTGTTGAAACAAGGTTCTCTATTTTTGATTGGCAATGTCATTATCAGTTTTAATTTTTTTATTCTCAACATTTGATATTCTCCCTCTTCTTTTTCACTGCCAAAATCTATAGGATATTTTATAGTGCTCCTGGTTTGTTTAGGACTAAACTGGGGGAAGGCAATTTGTTACAAAACATGACTTCCATAGTCCTCAGTCTGAAGAGTTTCACATATCTTCACCTCTACATACAAATATTATCATTTTTTTTTGTATTCCCCTAGTCTACAGTACGGCCCCTCAATAGGATTCACCTGGATCCTAGTGATGATGTTAGGGAGATGAGATTTTTTATTTTCAAATGTCTCAACTTTCTTCCTAAGTTCTTCAGCATTAGGGTTTGGCTTTGGGATACCCACTGGGCTTGAAGCATTTTTAGCATTGGGGTTTAAGGATCCCAACTTGGATAGGGATTCTAGAGATCGGGCATTAGGGTTTGGCTTTGTGATGCCCACGGGTCTTACAATAATTTTAGCATTAGGGTTTGAGGATCCTGACATGGATGGGGATTCTAGAGAGTCATAAAGGTTAGCTTGAATGTTCTGGGATTCCATATCTTTTGATAATCCTCCTACTCCCATACTGGATAGAATTAAAAATTTATTTCAAACTAGAGGATTGGAACATACTTGAGTATTTTGGTTGCCAACAACCTGTTGTTTTCCTTTGTCTTATTGGGACCTTGCACCCTCTCTTTTATTTTTTTGGTAGACATAGTTTTCTTGATTGAAATCACCTCTGCCAGGGAAACTCCTCAAATTTTCTTTGTCTAGCATTCCCTGCTTCTACTTTTCTCTATTCATTGCTAGGTTAGGGCACTGATTGCATAGATTTCCTTGATTTTTGCATTCTACATAGAATGTCGGTCTGTTATTGTATTCAATCAGCTATTTTTTATAGTATTCTCCATAATCTAGCTCCACAAACCTTGGCAATTCATTATCCAAATTAGCATTTACATAGATTCGTGCATGAGTCATCCTTATCCTAGCCAAGGTCGCATGGTCAATGGATATCAGGTCCCCTATAGTTTTGGCTATGCCCTGCAGCCAATATTCATTGAAGAACTGGGTAGGTAGACTCGGGAGATGAATCCAAATAGGGGTAATGTTAATATTTTGCTTTTTAGGGTTAAAATATTCACCCCATCATCAGATAAAAAGGCTCCTTTTTCCCAAAAACCAAGGACCTCTTATTAAAATATGGTTAGCATCCTCCATATTCTTAAAATGGATAATGAAGAACCCTCGAGTTAGAGCTACCAAATCCAAGTTGCCTATCGATCACCATTTACCCATCACCCAAGCCCTGATAGTCTCCATGTTCAACCTACCTCCTAAAAGCTTGCCTACTAGGGATAATTCTTCCATTGAAAGAAAATGACTCATGGAACTTTTTGGGGCCAAAATTTTATTCTTTACTGGAAATAGGGGTGGAAGAGAGAGAACCTCCTTTCTTTTTCCTCTAAGAGTCTCAGCAAAAGACAACCACTTCTTGGGCCTCGCATTGTCCTTTGTATCTTTTTTGTCGGGGTCTTTCTAAGGAGGGTCGGGCTTGATCTATGCTCGAGGTTCCCACCTGCCCCTTCCATACCTACTTTACCTCTACCGCATTGGCTGAGATTCTTGACTAGAAAATTCAAACCCTCACTCCCGCCGCACCCGCTAAACCTTAGCTCACTCATTCCTGATGTTCTACCAAGGTGTTCATGCCACATGACTTATAAAAGATAACATAAATTGAAATAACATGATTTACTTTGTGGCACTTAAAGCATGGGATTGACACGAAAATAAGATGAAATTTAATTACTATAACTTGGTTTTTTATTTTTTAAATTATTTTTTGTTTAATAATTTTTTTCTAAAATAAAAATTTGATTAATGTGAAAAACCTTCCAGTATCAATGCTTAGTGTATATCTCCATATTTAATTAAATTTTAATTGATAAAAGTTTTACATAATCATTCATATAAAACTCCACCAATGTAATTTAAAAAATATACAATTGTAAATTAATTCAAATGAAACTAAAATACTTGTTCCATTTGACCACATTGATCAAAAAAATCTATGTAACATGTCTTCCATAATCGTCATCTCTTTTAACAATCTATTATACTAAATTTTAGGTCAATACCAACATATTCCACAAAGTTTTAAAAAATTAGCTACCACCATTCAAGGGTTGCAATCTATATTAAAATTTAAAGATGATATAATTTGAATCAAAGCTCAAGTTATCATGATGTCCTTTAGAGATCAAAATAATTAAATCCCTATTTACACTTATATCGATTGGATATTTTATACGTAACTCTCATGTTTGATGTATATATACACTTTGGAGGTCTCAAAATTGATAAATAAATTTAGATTTTTGCTACCCCATTATTGCAATATCTAAATCACATTAGAAATGAAACTATGTCTTATGAGTTGTTTAAGTCTAGTCAATACTATTTATATATAACCATTAACATTATTGAAACTATAATTATTACGTATGAAGTATAATTTATTTTCTATGACATTAAAAAATATTTTTTATTTTAAAAGGACAATATAATGGTTCAAGTTTTGGCTCTTCTCTAGAAAGTTTAATGTTCAAACTATGACATAAACAAATTTTTTAGTGTATGATTGTATGTTTTATCTCTATTAACAAGTATGTGAGGTTGTGTACGGTTAATATAAATAATCCCATTCAAGTGGAACAATCAATATTAAAATTAAAAAATGATCTCATGTGAATAAATATCAACCTGACATGATATACCTACATATGGATAATGTTATTATATAAAACAATTAAATCCCTTGAAACATATTTACACTTATATCCATTGAATCTCTTATACATAATTTTCAGATCTCATATACATAATTCTCATGTTGGATGTATAAATACACTTTGGAGGTCTCAACATTCCCATCCCAAACATAATGTCTAATAAAGGTAAGAGTTGAGCTTATCAATAGTGGCCAAACACATAGTCATACACACACCCTCACACACTTGCCTGCACCATGGACCTTTTGAAGAGGGCCAAAGTCCAAACCATTGTATTATCCGAGTGGGACGTTCATACCCTTATTTTACTATAATATTTGATGGTATCCAAAAGAGTGTAACATATTTTCTTTTTGATGGTTATAAATATTTTTTATTTGGTAAACGAAGGGGTTTTGAGGTCCCCAAACCTATTACAATAGGTTGACATAGTGTATGACAATGCACTAAACTACAATACTAAATTAAATCCAGCCAAGTGGAAATAATAATAGACCACCCTCAACAAGGAAAAATACAGAGAGCCTCATACAAACAACATACCATAAAATCCGGTAACAAGAAATCAAGGAACTAGGCCTCTCTTAGTAAAACAAAATAGAGAGGGCCCCATACAACCAACATAATTGTTGATGGCCATAACTACTTAGATTGAATATACATGTTTTTAAATAGGATTTTGTGTAAAATGAGATGATCCTTCATTATTTTCTATGAACTCAATTTGACATTTTAAAAATATTGTGTATATATTTTGGTTGTTATGTATATGTATTTATTATGGATTAGGATATCATTAGTGAGTTCAAAATAGTAATACCATTGGATTTTATGCACCTAAAAACATGGATAAGTTTTTTAAAATTTTCTTCATAAATTTATTTTATTAATTTTAATTATGGGCAAGTAAATATAGTAATTTATATAACTTTCTATTAATATCAAACTATAACAATCAATTACATATATTTTTTACTTTGTTAAAAAATTTATTAAGGTTAAAAATATTTATATGATAAATATTTAACTCCAGAAAGAGTTATCTAAATTTTGATTAAGTATTCTTAAAAATATAAAGATTTAATAATTTAACAAAGTTTTCAAAAACTAATATAATTGAAATGTAAATAGTAATGTTTCTAGATCCTCTATAGCTAGGCCATGGAGGTGTGTAAGTACAGTCGGTTAGATATGTTTCGTGGCTGATATATGTTTCGTAGGGTTTTCCCCCTACATGTATGAAAAATAGAAAAGCAAAGATGGTAAAACTTGCATTCAAACTTTGTACCTTTGTTTTTTATCATCCTATGATAGATCCAATAACACTATTCTATTTTTTTTTATATGTATAATTCTCTTGATATTATCATTCAAAAATATCATTTATTTGGTTTGAGAGACTTGAATAAACTAAGTCTAGTTCTATTCGAACAAAAAAAAACTATTTTTATTGAGTGACATATATAGCTTCCTTTGTGTAACTCTTAAATATTATAGCAACTTCTTGTATGGCGGTATAAACAAGGAAATTCTACTATTTCTTAGTTGTTCTACAACAACCTTCTTATATTGTATTAATATAGTTATCATAGGTTTCAAGTAGATTAGAACATCTAGTGCTTCACTTATATAATCCCTTTGAGTCTCCATTTTTTATAAGAATATTTTTGCTCTTATTTTTCAATCTACTCAATGGTCATGACACTTTTACACCCTTTTTAGGTCATGGGAAAATTATTTATTTGTTTCCATGTCTACAATTTATATAAAACTAATTATTCTAGGGATAACTACATAGAAAGGCAATAATTATGATATTCCAACCATCCACCCTCTTTGCCTCCTATGAATCATCTAGCTTATGTTTTTCATTTAGTTGAGACAATAACTATATTACCTTCTCTAATAATAACATAAAAATAAGGAGCATTTAATTGATTCTCAAATCAAGGGTTCTAGGATTCAAAGATACATATATAATATATGTAATAGTTATCTATAATGAGGCTAAGCTACATATGATTTTAAGTTTCAATCCTACCTATAAAGGATTAATTAAATTCAAGTTTACTTTTTTATTGGATATTATCTAGTAACAAGAGGAAATGACCTTCTTATGATGGATGAGTCCTACCTTTTTCTTCATGCACATCTGTATATATATTTCTTTCCAAGTCTTATCATATTCAATGATGAGTACCATAGCTAAGGGTAACTCTACAACTTGGCATACACATATAGATAATCCTTTATTGTCTCATTTATTACCTTTAGGTACAATAATTACTCCTAGATATGACACTCATCAAACAAGGTCATAAAGAATCTCATATCTAATCATAATATTTATAACTTAACACACATAAGTAGAAATCCTTATCATGTCTACTTAATATAATGAAAAACATCATACATCAATAAATTGATGAATTGTAGACCATCCCATAGGCCAAACCAAGCAAGGAAAAATAGAGGACCATCCCATAGGGCAAAAAAAGATAAAAAGGTTTTCCAACCTTGAAACTCCAAGAAAAATCCAAATAATCAGAAGTGGGAAACTGATCCTAGCTTTCACTTTCCAAGTTTTCAAACGCTTTCTTCGATGGAAACATTTATTTTGCCTTGGTAACATTTCATTAATTAATATCAAATAATTTTATTCACCTCATGCACTTTTGAATAACAACTTTTCCCTCACGTATTATCTTTTTATATATATATATATATATATATATATATATTTGATAAAATATTTTTTAATATATCTTCACCACCTATGTAATGTTGGCCTCATCCTTATTATTCTAAGAAATGATTACCAGTCTACCACACTGTTGCAATACTGACAACACAACATATTAAACCTTGCTTTCCCATAACATATCATGAATTTCACTATTTCATTGTCAATTTTATCAACAAGACCACCTTCCACACACTTTCCTCTTTGCGTAGCTCCATATCCTGGATGTCCACTGCACACACTCTGTTCTCTACCACTGCCTACACTTAACAACAACTATTTCCATTGTGAATACCTAGGCTATACATCCATGTGTGGTGAGATATATCTACCAATATCCTATTTGATTTACTATGAAATATGTAATGTTGTCCATGCAGATCCTGCTTCATGTTAGATTGCTTAATCAATTTTTTTTAGTTCTTCAAACACTACAAAAAATACCCTCGAATCCCTGCATCATATTAGGCTACTGATACAAGTCACCTGGTGGATCTCTTTCATATCTTCAACATACATTTTACCATGCTTGCACATCTTGACCACCGCCTGTGTTATCCTTATCTAGAGGAGGTCGATCTTAGACCCTCAACATGTTAGTTACAAATGCCAGTTGCCAACACTATGGATCCCAAGTGTCACCATGTGGGATATATTTATGATATACCCATAGGGTATGTAAAGGATAGCCCACATCATTGATATTTTCACCCTTTTATGAGTGTCACATTGCCTTTTATATATTATCTTCAAGGTTCTCGTCATGACATGGCACTCCCTAGCCATGTTTTTTATGTAATCTACCTGGAATTTGTCATGATATGTTTAATATTGTGGTTTTCCTAACTACTTATGCTAGTCCTATATATGATAGTGACCACAAACACCATGTCAAATCTTTCATATATGATCAAGTGAAGGAAAAATTCGATGAAAGTGCTCAAAATAATCTATCGAGTGCTCACTTTGTAGGCTACCACGAGTTTCACCTCTACTAGAAATATATTCAATGCATCCAAGGCCAGGTCATGGTGGATATATTATTCAAGATCTAAAATCCTGTGTTTCTTGTTATGCCCTCATGAAACTATGTTCACGAATTAAGCATTGTCGTTAACTCGAACCTATCTACCGCATCCACATTTTCTTCATCCTCATCGGTAATCGTTGTCTTTTCCACTATGCCTATCAAGGTTCTATCTATGTAGTGTAAATTCATATACAAATCCGTCTGATACCCTCTATTATGGTTTGGTGTAAGATATACCTCATCTTTGAGAATGATAGTGTCCTCGATGTAATTTCCAAGGTGCCCCATGTTTCTCTACCTAGTAGGTCCATCGATAAGGCCACATCATCAGTAGGTATGCTCTCCTTGCCACGTATGATACACAACTATATTGGTCTTTTTCAACTTTGTCATCAAATAGAAAATCTCCCACTACTATCTGGCATGGAATTTGATGTTCACCATGAACCACTGAGCGTCGAACACATCAAGGTCCATATTTATGTCTTTTCTATAGTATCCATGCTTAGCTACCAAGTCATCACATAGACTTTGCGCGTCTATGTCTAACGAGGTCATGCATGCTCATCAAATTCACACATTGCTTTGCCACGTATATGTCCTTCATCCTCAATGGATGCACCATCCATGAGTTTCATCCATCCATTTGCAACATGCAAATAAAATATCGAGAGGAGTTAGGGCTATATAATTTTTTTTAATAAAACATAAAAAGAGAACATGAACCTTCATAAAATAAAATAACAATTAAATTAAATTTTACATAGAAATTTCATTTATTCATGTATATATTTTATTCATGTTTCACTTTATTATGTACAACATAAAATGTACATTTATTCATTTATATATTTTATTCATATTTCACTTTAAAAAAACTTGGAAATCTTCAAGCATCACTGGGGTTAAGAAGCCTACAAGTGGAGCATGTTGGATTTTTGCCTAGGGTTGCAAATCAAGATAACTTCATCCTTCATAATTCCAGAAATACCATTTAATGTATGTGATTTACATGTGGAGCTCTAACAAAATCTTTCATTATTCCACTTTCGACCATCTTAGTCCCAAAAAATGAGCATGGTCATAAAATAATTCATCCCCCTTTTCTCATGTTCACCTGTGTTTAGATTAGGTATTCCAACCTACTTATCAAAGGAACACAAAAATAGGCCAAAGACCAAAATTTAGCAACCACGAAACATGACCTCAAAACAAGGGAACAACCCAAAACACAAAACTAAAAACACAAACCAAAACAAAATCCAAACCCAAAATCAAGGACAAAGCACAAAATAGAAAGCAAAAACTAAAACTATATACAAATGTACAATATGGTGCAAAGTTTGAACTATCATTTCTCTGGATCCCAAACATGATTAGAACATTTCAAAAGACATATAACATGATACACATGCCAAGTTTTATAAGAATCCAACAAAAACAATATTAGACCAAATAATACAATAATATTCATCTTACCTCTCTCACCCCACCAATTTGATTTAGTTTTATTAATGATACTATGGGTGAGCTTCATATCATTAAATTTATTAGACAATAATTGATCTCTAATTATATCTTGTCTATTCCTTAGGATGTCAATTTCACAACTCAGTTTATGATTTAGAATAAGGCTTTCCTTTTTCAGATATGAGACTTTGCAAACAAGGACCTATTTCTAAAAACTTTAAAGCTAAATCATTTTCTTAATTTGTAGGCCAATAAAATTTATGAAACCATTTGCAAGCATCTAGGATATTTATTAAATGAGGATCATCATGAGTTTGTATCTAATATTCAATAATTAATTGCGTATTAAATTGATTTAACACTTCAAGCATACCAACATATTTTTTACTCAACAAGGTCATTTGTGGTGGTCATCTTGATGTTAGGCAACCATTATTGATGGTCATCCTAAGGTTAGACAGTCATTTTTGTAGATGTATAGGACCATATTTAGGTAGTACAATCATTCTTGATAGTTGTTACAACAAAAGCTGCTTGGATTGAGGTATTGATTTAAGAATGTGTTTTATGAGGCATGAAGACAACTAAGGATGGAAACTTGGAAGTGGTTGCGAGATATTGTATTAGAGGTGTATACACCTAAAACACATTATGTTTAGGAGACTACCTATATGGACCCATTTTAGACCATATGACCCACCATGGGCAACCTTAGGGCTCAAACCAGGGTTTTAACCACTCAAATAGGATATTTATCTTTGCAACCATCATCATATCACCCCGATACAATGTCCAAAATATGGTTATCTCACCATAATATGACCTACAAACTATGGTTTTTTGACCCTGATACAACCTCAAGTTGGGATTGTCTCACCCTGAGATAATTGTGCCAGAAGAAAAATAAAAAATATAGTAGGATATAATTAGTAATCAAAACTACCAATTAATCTCATGCATGAACCCGTGCCAAAATTTAGCATGTGCATGAGCCCATATTAGAGAAACCACATAATACAATCAGTTGCATGGATATTTCAAAGATAAGCATTCATTTTTTTTAACGTAAACTACATCTTCATTTTTTCATGCATAGGGTTGTGTTATTCTTAGATTTATTTTGAGACAAATGTATAATAGCACTTACAATATATAGAGTTTATGAATTTCAAAGCAATGAAGTGTTGTTGGAATTCAACCATGAGCTCTCAAGTCTTCACATTCTTTTCACTGTAGAAGTATATCACTAGTTCATTCTCATGGTTGAATACTGCACCCATATTCTCTCTACAATCAAAGATCCTATTCCTAATATTTATCATATCCACAAAGCCAGTCCCACGAAGTGCACCAATCTATCGACAAAATCCTAAATTGAAGCTAGGAGTCACCCGACATCGGCCTTAGAAAATTACTTATAAGGTAGCAGTCATCGTGACTCAAGATGGCCTGCAAGCATGGCCATCCCACCCAAAGATGACCTCTAGCATATATCTATTTGTTTAATTTTATTTCAATAGATTCTAGCAACATTTTATTTATTACATTTTAAATCAATTATAATCTCATTTAAGCAAATATCTATTTTTATTTTATTTATTTATTGCATCTTCTATCATCATTAACATGAGCCCTATCTCAAAGGGCTTTACACATGCTACTAACGTATTTTATTTCCTTCTGCACAGGCTACAGGTTTTACAAGGGAAGAGCAACACAATATATGTGTACATCATTCATTATGGTAGTTCTAAAAACCTATTCAAGATCAGTTCATGAGTTCAAGGAAGATCTTGCAAAGTGCATCCGAATTATTTTTATTTGTAACTCATTGTATCAAATTGGTAGCAAATCCCTTGGAGGGATCTCATTGTAATCATTTTAGAAGAATAGATTTGAAATTAATAAAAGGGTACCATTTCATATACATTTTTTGTCATTATCGTTACATAATTATTATCTCTTATTTCAGTTTCATGGGTATATGGCATTTTTTAGCATTTCAATGGTGATCACGGTGTGATGTAGTCCCTATTTTTAATTCTACTACTAATGGTTGTTATTTTTGTGATTGCAGTCTAAATGTCTCTAACTGATATGTACATGTCCGGCAACCGTCCGATCCTGATATGGTCCTTATTCAGTAAACATCCTTGAACATGATGGTCTTAGATAAGAAAGTAGATATAGTAAAGAGCGAGATCTACACTGAATGTAGGCCATCAAAGTGGGTACCTCAATTCCTTTTCTATGTTTTTATAAATAAAATTGCAAAACAAATTAGAATACAGAGAGTAAATTACATAAAATTTTTAAGTGTTGGGGATTTATCTATGATTGTCTCTAGTCCAGATGGACCCTATCTCAGACCATATCTAGTTTACACAATACCTATTTGTGGTCGTATCTAGGATAGAAAGCCTTTATATGCAACCGTACCTATGTGGTATAGCTCTATATCTGTCACTATTTGGCTTACCTATTGATGCCTGATCAAAGATTGATCTCATGTAGGGTTCTATATTTTAGAGTTCTATTATTTTGTAGGATTTTTTAAAGTAAAAATATCAATTTATGCATTATTAAAAGGATCATCGAGTGCTTATTTGTTTTACTTTTTGCATAATAAAAAGAATCCTACACACCATGGTTTATTTAAACATCAATGAGTTGAATTTAATCACCAACCATTGATCGAGGCCAATGATGGTGGATTTCATCTCCATCTATTGGCTCACACCATAGTAACTTTAGTGACCAAAAGTGAGTTGCTTTTTGAATTTCATCACTGGAAAGTCCCCTACTCTTGGGTGCACCTAGAGTAGGAAGAATTAGTGAGCCCCTTTACCATAGGGTTCTTTGATATAATTAATGGATGCAGTTATCATTCTTTTTCATGCCTTAAATGTGTGGGTTAAGTGAAAGCAAGGCTTTGCTAGTAGAAGAACATTAGACAACACTTATTTTATTCCCATAAGGTTTCTTTGAGCCACATCCAAAACCACTTTTTGTTTTTTGATTTACACTCCCCGATAGGGGGTGTACTTGAACTACCTCTAGTAGTTTTCTATTTTTCACCCTTAGTTTTCATAGGCATAAGGTATAACATCAAAACACACTCAAATAGTTGTAGGGACTCACAATCAAAATTTAAATGAGATAATCACATTATCTTCTTGTTTATTTCTTTACTATTTGTTTAATCTACGGCATTGTAATAATGTGCAGCAAAGCTCACTTGCATGCCAACACTACCGAAAATTTACAAGGAGACATGAAATGTCTCTGGTTCAATCTTGAGGACATTGCCATTCCTAAATAGCATATTGATGTTCATCATGACACCAGTACATTCTACCAAAAATCTGGCCTTCAAGACATCCTTATTAAGGAAGCACCCACAGGTCCTTGGCGAAACATTCCTGATTTGGATACCCTGATAGATTTGTATAAAAAGAATAATCCATCCACTAAGAGGCCTAGTAGATCGTTAGGGGTTCACATCTCGACTCACTCTATCCATCAACGTGAACATGACCAAGAGTTTTTTCCACAAGTTAATCCTTTGAAACAGCGTTTCCTACCCGACTGGAACTCTGACTACTCTCGAACCACCTAGATACTGGAACTGCAACCGTAAATCAATATTTACGGTAGTGAGCCTATGGCATCTGTGCGAGTCAAACTCTTGCTGGAATGTTTCTATATTCAATAAACCCTAATCATTAGTAATTCACAAATAAAATTTATTTGTATATTTTTATTATATCATTATTTTAAATATAATTAAATTAAATAAAAATATATTATAATTATATATAATTATGAAGAGTTATACATAATATTACAGCAATTTAACTATTAATGAACTTTAAAATCTCAATCTCCTAAGATAAAACAAAAAAGTTTGTCCTCTAGAACTAATATTATTTAACAATAATGTTATTGATATTTTATTTAACAATAATGTTATTGATATTGTGGTGATATAAGTAAATAAATTTTAGTGACGTGATCCATGGCATGTTACATATTATGACAGAACTGTTTTAAAATTGGAACATATTTCTCGAGTGAATTCGTGACATGTTTCTTTCCGCGACAACGTCTAATTTGAGATTTTGTTGCCCTGCCAAAAATTTCCTACTCTCCATTTAGTGTGATGCATATTGGTTATAACATCACATTATTTGTGAGTGTATTGTTGCCTTGTGATTTAAGCACCGTTCTCTGTTTTGCTATCTATTGCCATACAGATTTCATATAAAAAGAATATACAAGAAAGAGGGAGTTCTTTAGAAGGAAAAGTTGTATTCCTCTAATTCTACAATTGGCTGGTTAATCTTCAACAGGTTCCTTGAAAGCTTGATATTTAGCTCATATACAAATGCCCATGTCTAAAATTAGATAAGGCATGATGCTAAGGTGTCATAGACAAATTTAGGGGCTTGTGAGAACTACGTTCCTTATAATATTTTCTATTATATCAAATAATTTTAAGTTTTACATGTCTATTTGCATACCTTGAAGCCAGTAAGAGCAACTTTAGGCAAGAAGTTGGATTCTTCGAGGGCTTTCTCCAAATTTAAACGTAATAGCATTTTACAGTTGAACACAGGAATTATCAACTTTAAAATAGGAAAATTGGAATTAAATGAAAACAAAATTGGGTAGTACAACTTTTATTTGTAAATTGGTTTGCAACTGATGGAAGGATGTAGATATCAAGATTAAATGGTTAAAAAATGAGTAAAAACATATTATAGGTTTGCTATGGTTATTTTTCAGGAACTTCTACATCAAAGAAAAATAATTTACAGATTTGCAAAGAAAGGTTGGATTTTTTATTATTCTAGATTATTTATAACTTAATAGTCCCTCAAGTTTAATACCAAGAAGTTATTTGCAACACACTTTAATCAAAATTCCTGTGAAGGACTTAATTATTTGTATTTGGCTAAAATCTTTAGCAAGAGATATTGTACCTTTTCTGGAATATGCATTCACCTTGTTCTTAATAACTACTTTTTTTGAAAAGGATATAACTTAAGGGTTTAAACAATTAAAACTCTATATAATTTATATTATTTTTTTGGATGGGTAAAAAGTGAGGGTTTTAAAAGGATTTAATAACCTTGTACATAAAGCTTTAAAAGGAGTCAATCAATCCTTAAAACTTACAATTTTTAATCTAACACAAAGGCAAGATCAACAAAAAAGCTATCGAAATAAAAATAATAATCAAAATTACATTCACGTTCAATGGTATCACAATAATTTGAACATAAAATTAAAATCAAAATTATTCTCATCCTTCCTAGCAGGGAACCAACCAACCGACCAACAATGTCATCAAACCCTAACAACCAAGACTCAAGGTATCAATGATTCATCTTTGAGGCATAAAAAACTTTGGGCCCCTGCACTTTCACAAAAAAAAAAAATGTTTTTCCCTGAGAACACAATTGGGACCTGAGCACGGAAGAAGGATTTGAACTTTGGATCACTCACTCAACCAACTCAATAGAAACTAGCCACCAAAAATGGAGATCTACAACATATTACCCTAGTGACAATAAAACCCTCCATATAAAAAATTTATGAAGACTAAAACCCCACATATCCTGTTGAATTCCAAACATCCTTTGAAATTCAGAGAAATACTCATACCAAACCTCCATATTAGAACAAAAATAGGATCCATAGAGTAAGGTTTTGGAAAGGAACCAAAACCTTTGGATCTATGGATTCAAACCCCATAGAAAAATGGTGAGAAAAAATCCACCATCCTTGTGGTTTATAATCCTACTGGTATGCAGAAGAATAGAAGATACCCCAATGAAGAAAACCAACAACCAAAAAATAGTCAAACACTGCCCCTGGACCAAAAAATCTCTCATCCATTGCCTAGCAAAAATAAGAATAGTGTTTTAGAAAAAGTTGGACCATGGGACTCTGATACTAAAATCAAGTCATCGCTAGCGACAAAATATGTTTCATCACTGCCTAGCCAATTGCACAATAGTAGATTAGAAAAAACTGGAATATGGGACTCTGGCACCACCACAGAGTCCCTCCTAGGCATGATAAAAGCTTCATCACCAGCAAAAATCATACCAATAGATACAAAACTCTCTTGCAAAGACTCTAAGAGATCAAAACACAGTCCTACCCCTATGAGATCCTCTTCCATTGGCTCCTCTACCATTCCACTCTACACCCAAAATGCATAAGGGTCAAATATTCCTAACCTAGAATGCAATCTGGATCTTGCTATCTTCATATGCACTGGTTGGGATCCTCTAAAACCCTAACTCCCCCTCAAAAAAAATCTAATACACTAAAATGTGATATTTAAGTGCTATCGCCTCAGATGCGGTGGGCCAGCTGGATATCTTTTGCTAGAAGTGCAGATCCATCTTGAAGTTGTGGGCCTTATTTCATTAAACAATTTATATTATAAAATTATTAGTATTATGAAAATATTATGTTTTATTGTAGCTTTTATAGGAAATATGTTCACACATCTAGAGAATATGATAATTGCAATATTCTATGCCCTTTAAGGTTGTCTTTCAAATGAGATAAAGAGAAATTTTTAGGAAGTATGAAATCACAAAAAGTGACCAAGAATATTAGTATACATCAAAATCAACCATAAATGTATGAGTTTGAGAGTCCTGAGATATGAGTTTGGTAGTCCTCTCAAGCAAAATATCAAAAATAAAATATGAAGCTCACAAAAGGGAATTTAAGAAAAATTGTCCCATTAAAAAACTGTATTAAATGTTTGAACAAGAAATATGAGATCATTTAGTTAAGGTATAAGGTGAATGATCTACAAAAATAGATAGATAGGAACAAGAGATTTCCAAGGAAACAAGAAAGATTCTAAATATGAATAAGAAAGGTGAATAAGATAAAAAAATAGTTCATAAGTCCTAAAGAAATAGAAGAATGACACATCATAGTCCTCTTAGTAAAATTAGGAAAAAATAAAGGTAGATTATAGGTTGTTAAAAAAGTAAAGTAGAAATATAGTTTTAGTGAAAGGGTTTAAGAATTATAAATATAAGTTTCTCAACCAAGGATGGATAATGACAAAAAAGGGTCATATAAACATAAATTATTGCAACTAATATTTTGGAATATGATTATCAAGAATATCCTCTTATACAAAATAGTGGATAAAATTTTAGTTAGGGGTGATACGCTATATATTATTTTAATATATGAGAAGAAATGTTAAAAAAATGGTTTAAAAGAATGGATTAATAATTTTTGGAAAGGGGTATATGATGGAAGTTTTGCATTATGCCATATTAAAATAGTTCTAATAAGTCCTAAAGAAATAAAAGAATGACACATCATAGTGAGTGAAAAAAACTCTGTCATATTCTTGTTGATGAATAGAGTGAGTCAGAATGTGAACTCCAAAGGATATACTAATCCTCTTAGTGGATGGAATATTCTTTTTATAAATTTCTATCAGGGTGTCCATATCAGGAAAGTTTCCCGAAGGACCTAGGGGTGCTTCCTAAATAATGATGTCTTAAAGGCCATATTTCTTGTAGAATGTATTGGTGTCATTATGAACATCAAGATGCTATTTAGAATGGCCATGACCTCAATATTGAACCAGAAACAATCCATATCTCCTTGTAAATTTTCAATAGTGTTGGCATGCAAGTGAGCTTGGATGCACATTATTACCATGACATAGATTAAACAAATAGTAAAGAAATAAACAAGAAGATAATGTGATTATCTCATTTAAATTTTTATTGTTAGTCCCTAAAACTTTTTGAGTGTGTTTTGATGTTATACCTTATGCCTATAAAAACTAAGGGTGAAAAATAGAAAACTACTAAAGGTAGTTCGAGTACACCCCCTATCGGGGAGTGTAAATAAAACAAAAAAAGTGGCTTTGGATGTGACTCAAAGTAACCTTATGGGAATAAAATAAGTGTTGTCGAATATTTTGCTACTAGCAAAGCCTTTCTTTCACTTAACCCACATATTTAAGGCATGAACAAGAATGACAACTGTATCCATTAATTATATAAAAGAGCCATGTGGTAAATGGTCTCACTAATCCTTCCTACTCTAGGTGCACCCAAGAGTAGGGGACTTTCCAGTGATGATATCCAGAAAGTAACTCACTTTTGGTCACTAAGGTTACTATGGTGTGAGCCAACAGATGGAGATTAAATCCACTATCACTGGCCTCAATCAATGGTTGGTGATGAGATCCAACTCATTTATGTTTAAATAAACCATGGTGTGTAGGATTATTTTTATTATGCAAAAATTAAAACAAATAAGCACTCGATGTTCCTTTTACTAATGCATAAATTGATATTTTTACTTTAAAAAATACTACAAAATAATAGAACTCTAAAATATAGAACCCTACATGAGATCAACCTTTGATTAGGAATCAATAGGTAAGTCAAATAGTGATAGATATTGAGCTATCTCACATAGGGATGGTTGCAGATAGAGGCCATCTATCCTAGATACAACCACAAATAGGGATTGTGTAAACAAAATATGGTCTTAGATAGGGTCCATCTAGACTAGAGACAATCACAGAAAAAGCCCCAAAACATTAAAATTTTATATACTTTACTCTTTGTATTCTAATTTTTTTTGCAATTTTATTTATAAAAACATAGAAAAGGAACAGAGGTACCCACTTTGATGGCCTACATTCAGTGTAGATCTCGCTCTTTACTATATCTACTTTCATATATAATACCATCTTGTTCAAGGATGTTTGTTGAACAAGAACCATCTTAGGATCGGATGGTTGTCGAACAGGGACATATAAGTTAGAGATAGTTAGACTTACAATCACAAAAATAACAAAAAATAGTATTAGAATTAAAAATAGGGACTAGATCGCACCGTGAACACCACTGAAATGTTAAAAAAGACCACATACCCATGCAACTGAAATAAGAGATAACAATTATGTAACCATAATAACAAAAAATAGTATATGAAATGGTACCCTTTTATTAATATCAAATTTATTCTTCTAAAATGATTACAATGATATCCCTCCAAGGGATTTGCTACCAATTTGATACAATGTGTTATAAATAAAAATAATTCGGATGCACTTTGCAAGATCTTCCTCGAACTCATGAACTAATATTGAATAGGTTTTCAAAACTACCATAATGAATGGTTTACAAATATCTTGTGTTCCTCTTCCCCTGTAAAACATGTAGCCTATGAAAAAGGAAATAAAATACGTCAATAGCATGTGTAGAGCCCTTTGAGATAGGGCTCATATTAATGATGATAGAAGATGCAATAAATAAATAAAATAAAAATAGATATTTTCTTAAATGAGATTATAATTGATTTAAAATGTAATAAAGAAAATGTTTCTAGAATCTATTGAAATAAAATTAAACAAATAGATATGTGCTAGAGGTCATCTTTGGGTGTGATGGTCATGCTTGCTGGCCATCCCGAGTTGCGATGACTGCTACCTTATAAGTAATTTTCTAATGCTGATGTGGGGTGACTCCCAGCTTCAATTTAGGATTTTATCGACATATTGGTGCACTTCATGGGAGTGCTTTAGTGGATATGATAAATAGTAGAAACAAGATCTTTGATTGTGCATAGAATATGGGTGTAGTATTCAACCATGAGAATGAACTAGTGATATACTTCTACAGTGAAAATAATATGAAGACTTGAGAGCTTGTGATTGAATTGCAACAACACTTCATTGCTTTGAAATTCAAAAAATCTATATATTGTAAGTGCTATTATATAGTTGTCTCGAAAGAAATCTAAGAATATCACAACCCTATGCATAAAAAAAATGAAGATGTAGTTTACATTAAAAAATCAATGCTTATCTTTGAAATATCCATACAACTGATTGTGTCATGTGGTTTCTCTAATATGGGCTCATGCACATGCTAAATTGTGGCATGGGTTCATGCATGAGATTAATTTTTAGTTTTGATTGCTAGTTATATTATGCTCTTTTTTTATTTTTATTTTGGCACAACTATCTCAGGGTGAGACGATCCTAACTTGAGGTCGTCTCACGATGAGAAAACCACAGTTTAGAGGTCATATTAGGGTGATATAACCATATTTTAGAGGTATATCGGGGTGATATGACCATGGTTGCAAATATAAATATCCTATTTGAGTGGTGAAAACCACTGTTTGAGCCCTACAACTACCCATGGTGGGTCATATGGTCTAAAAGCAGTTTATATCGATAGTCTCCTCAACGTAACATGTTTTAGGTGTCTACACCTCTAAGAAAATATCTCACAACCACTTCCAATTTTCCACCCTTAGTTGCCTTCATGCCTCATAAAACATATTCTTAAATCAATACCTCAATCTAAGCAGCTTTTGTTGTAACAACTATCAAGATTGATCGTACTACCTAAATATAGTCCTATACATCTACAAAAATGACTATCTAACCTTAGGATGACTATCAATAATGGCCGCCTAACATCAGGATGACCACCACAAATGACCTTTTCAAATGACCACCATAATGATTGATTGGCATATAAATGGGCATTTTCCACACAAACCAAAAAATAAAAAATGAGACTAGAGGCTGAGAGATGTAACCATAGCAGAACGAGATAGGCTTAGGTTAGTGGAAGCACAAATAAATGATTAGACAACCAAAACCATGACAAATTTATATGTGGAAAATGCACAACTACACCAAGCAATGAATGAATAGAGTACTACATTTCTAACTACCTATTTTGGGGGTACTGGTAAGACATGGACTAATAATACCATCTCCACCAACAATCAAAGCATAATTTGGGTGAGGGAGAACCACCTGAATAGCTTGGATAACAACTCGAGGTAGAGGTCGGGTAATATTTGGAACAACTACCCCACCATCTTATCCAACTGAATATTTAGGTCCAGCACAGAATAGTGATAGGATTGAAGATAGTAGCCTTGAGGGCTACAAAAATGGCTGAAATCCACCCATTGTATATTATAAGGATGATAATTGTAACCCAAGAGGATTTTTGCTTATGTAATATATATATATATTTGAAATGTTTATACAATGAGTGATTTAAAACATGGAAATTTCTCCCAATTAGCTTTCATTAAGATTTGGATAGGATGATCCCAACACTTGAAGTCCTCTTGTTCTGAGTAGTGACTCAAAGGGTTCCAAATAGCAGGTGGATTTTGGAAGGCCCTAAGTGGGAAATTTTGGACTGAATAATCTATCCAACATATTTATCACTTGAATATCATCTAAAATGACTAGACCTCAAGTGACGAATGTCTTTGGGGTTAAAAGGCGGTGTTTCAGGATGCATCTATGTGTGAGTCCAACAAATTTAATAAAATAAAATCTTATGTTAGTTAATATGTAAAACTAACTTACATGAGCAAGGTTAGACATGAAATTTCTATTTAAGATTGGAACACTCTTAGGAGGTATATATAGGGAATCTATACTTAAAGAATAGTGTGGGATCCCCTGTTAAAATAGAATAAATCATGTTATAATGATTGTGATGACATATTAGATGGAGTAAGTGTGGTCATACGTACCATCGGTGAATGATAGTATGATTGGTATGAAAAATTACATGGAGTAAGTGTGCTCATAGGTACTATCAGTGAATGATAGTATGATTGGAATGATACCTTACATGGAGTAAGTGTAGTCATTGGTACTATCGATGAATTATAGCATGATTGGTATGATACCTTACATGGAGTAAGTGTGGTTATAGGTACTACCAATAAATGATAGTATGATTGGTATGACACCTTACATAGAGTAATTGTGGTCATAGATATTATCAATGAGGATAGTCTAATTGGTATGACACCTTACATGGACTAAGTATTATCATAGGTACTATCAATGAATTATAGTATGATTGGTATGATACCTTACATGGAGTAAGTGTGGTCAATGGTATTATCAATGAGGATAGTATGACTGGTATGATACCTTATATGGATTAAGTGTTGTCATAGGTACTATCAATGAATTATAGTATGATTGGTATAACTCCTTAAATGGAGTAAGTATGGTCAGAGGTATTATTGATGAATGATAGTATGATTGGTATGACACCTTACATGGAGTAAGTGTGGTCATAGGTACTATCGGTGAATGATAGTATGATTGGTATGACACCTTACATAGAGTAAGTGTGGTCATAGGTATTATCAATGAGGATAGTATGACTCTTATGACATCTTAAATGGAGTAAGTATGGTCAAAGGTACTATCAATGAGGATAGTATGGCTATTATAACACCTTACATGGAGTAAGTGTGGTCATAGGTACTATCAATGAATGATAGTATGATTGGTATGACACCTTACATGGAGTAAGTGTGGTCATAGGTACTATCGATGAATGATAGTATGATTGGTATGACACCTTACATGGAGTAAGTGTGGTCATAGGTATTATCAATGAGGATACTATGACTCATATGACACCTTATATGGGGTAAGTGTGATCATAGGCACTATTAGTGAATGATAGTATGATTGGTATGACATCTTACATGGAGTAAGTGTGGTCATAGGTATTATAAATGAGGATAGTATGACTGGTATGACACCTTACATGGAGAGAAATATAAAACTTTTGCATGGTACCTTACAAGGGGTAAGTGTGACCATGACTATTAGTATGACATTGTAATAATAATAAAATTTATTATTGCTATTGGATTTTGTTACTTAGAGACTACATGTGTTAAAGTTATCCTCCTCCCACTATTGAGCCAATTCTAAATCAAAGTGGAAGAGCTAAGTGAATCCTCCACATTTTGTGGGTCTTAAGTGGTGTACCTTAGGATATTTTTATGAGTGCACTTGATATTCGTGTCTCTTTATATATAAATCTTGTGATAGAATGATCAAATATTATTACCAAGGGACATCAAGAATGATGCACCAATGGTGACAAATAAGTTTGCCAAGGTTATTTCAAGATATATGAGTATATTTAAGGGAGAGTTATGAGATTATGTCTTTGTATTTAATGACACCTATGCATATCAGGTTGACTCATCAAAAGGAGCTATTAATACATAGTGTGATATTCCTTTGTGAGAGTTTTTTATGCATTTAATTAGATAGATGGAGTCTAATTTATTATAAAACATGAATTCATGTCATATTTAGGGAAATATTCTACAGTTTTCTTGTTGTGGTACTCTATTATCATTGACTATGCAGGGATAGATGATTTGATACTTTATTTTCATGATGAAAATTGTGTATTGATGATGTTTTAAATACTTATAGTTGGTGTAATATGGATGTTATATTGCTTTAAGAACATGGTACTATTGAGAGTTTGTACTTTTCCAGTTCCAAGTACTCTCGTGGATGGAAGATATTGCTTATAATTAGGATTAAGACACTAGAAATAAGGAAAAGGGTGATGATTCTATCTAATTTGTAAAGAACTAATGCTGATTTTATTGATTTTTTTCATTAACTAAGCTGCGAACTAATGAGAAACACATAGGACTATGTTTAATCCAAGGGGGGAGTATGTCATAACCCGCCCAGTAGGACATCCTAGAATATACTAATTGACCCAAAGGATCAATTAATATTCAATTTTTAACATTAACCAAACCTTACTATTGTTTCCAAGTATTAATAAAAGGCTCTAATTGATAAAATCTAGGGAATGGTAAACCCTAATTATCCTATAAATATACCTAATTAAGGCTAATTACACTCTACCAAGATAATTGGAAGATTTTTGTGATACAATTAGGATTTTGTAAGGTTTGGAGAAATTAAAAATAAGGCTTTTGTGAAAATATTAATTTGGGGAAATTATATTTTACAAAAAGTGACCTAATAGAATAAACCTAATTTATTACAATTAGGTGTCCAAAAAATTTATCCAATTTTAAATAGACCCAAAAATAGCAAGCTCATGGTTTGATAATAGAAAAAAATGTATATACTTATAGTGGATGAACTATTCTCCATTCCACATGACTACTTCCAAATAGTAGTAAATCTGACCTTGTAAGTGGCCCTAGGAAAAAGGGAAGGCAAAAAATGAACAAGGTACTCCCACCTTATCTCCTCTTGTCCCTTATAATTTTTAAATAATAAAAAGGAATCTCACTATTTGGGGTGACTTCAAAAAGACTTATTTTAATATTTTAATAATAAATCACCTTCTTGCTCATGAAGGAAGAGGAGCTGGAAAAAAAATATAAAATGGAAGACAAGCAATGAAATGGGGGAGGAAATATTGGGTTTAGGGATTATGCTTTCTACCTTGGTATATGAGAAACCAAAAGGCTTTGGGAGAGTACTAAATTCTAAATTAATGGTATTTGGCCAAAATGAGTAAACTAAGGGGGCTAAATTTGGAGAAGCATGAAAGGGAGCACAAGCTTGAAGACTAGGTAGGAAATCGAGTTTATCCAGGTTGCTTCATCACATTATATTAATCCCCTAAAATATATTTAATATCTTAATTTGGTTATGCAAATATATATAATATTTTATTAGGGGTATGTTTGCTATCATAGTCAAAAGCGATATTTTATGTATTTGATTCGATAAGTAACTGTATTTCATTTTGGCATCGATTGAGATAGTACCTATATTTTAATTTGGGCTCCTAATACGGTTATACAAATCTCAATAATATTTATTGGGGGTATGTTTGGTATCATAGTCAAATGGATACTTTTATATGCTTTGATACGTACCTATATTTCAAAATTAGCCTTTATTGAGACAATACCTATGTTTTAAATTTAGGCTCGATTGAGACCTGTGTCTTATGCTCTGGTGTAGTAGCTATCAAAATAAAATATTATGTGATGACATAGTGATTATACCATGATCTAATCAATAAGACCTATAATGACCTTCTAGGTTATCAAACCCTCACCACAATCGATAGTGTCACCACGACCACTGGTAGGTGGCTACTATCTACATAGCACAAGGGTGCTATTATTCCACTCAATACCCATAATAGGGTATATGTGGGATATCCCCTTTGCTTTTAAGAACCTTCATCGCAATGGATATCTATAGTGATTATAGTATGTAATTTGAAGCGATTGAAACCTTTTTTACAATATAAGTCTTTGACGAAGTAATACATAGAATTAATCCCCATGATTTAATCATATGCTACAATGATTATGGTGGATCTATAAGCAGATAAAAGAGATGTAAGTTACCATATATCATTTAGGTTGACCTATGTTCTTCTAGTTACTGATAAAATAGGGTCTCTTTTGTGAGGTATTTTGAGACCTATGTGCCTTTGTTGATCTGTTAACACTTATAGCCTATAGTGGACTTTAGATGTTTCTAGTTCCTCCTTGCACACTATGAAACTAGGCTGATTGCAAATCATGGAATTACCCCGATAACATTGGTTTATTCCCAAATACACCTATCCAACTTGTCAATAATTTGTGATTGCTTCCCTAGTACAAGGTATTTTATGCATCGAATAGAGTACATTGTCAATGGTGTATTGGTACACCATTGTTAATATTTTCTTGAATGGTAGTTGTGTATCCTTTGGAGTAGAAGAATTTGGTTGGAATTGATGGGCTATCTCCCCAAAAATATTTATATCCATGGTAGATAGTTTTTCATTGCAATAGGATTGATCACTAGATTTGATGGGTCATCCATGTAGATTTGCATGCCAACAAAGAACCCTCAGTGGATTTTATTGTTAAATATCTGAAAAATTTGATGAATGCTACCTATGAGCTATATCATGAATCAGACCATGCATATATAGTATCAAAAATTGCTTGTATTTGTAGATACTTGAAACTCTTGTATGATAATTATTGATCTTTGTTCCCCATAGCTTGTTGAGAAGAAAAGAGGGGGTGTTAGAAATCTAAACCTTGAATTATGGTTTTGCAAATGTATACAAGCAAATTGATGTATCTAACATCGAGAATGGGAATCATCATCAAGGGCAGTGATTGGGTTAGAGATATTAATACCACATAGGATCTACCATAGGTTCTGAAGGATTAAAACTATGAGCACTCACCTTGAAGTATAGCCAACACGGTTGGCTAATCCCAAAATCAAACCACCCAACTCAAAGAAAATTTGCATTTTATCCACTATCCGGTAGTGCCAATTGGTAGCTTTCATCTTGAGGTATACACTGCCTATCTATCTATAAATGTTTGTTGATATCCAAGTGAACTACTTTGATTCATTGGTTAAGTTAAAATATTTTTATTTAAATATAGTATTAGCTCCACACACACCTTGTAGAAGCATGTGGGGACTTCAGATAGGAGAAGACTCTCCTATTGAAGTGACCACCTAGTGGTTACACTAGCCAAGAGGCTAGGTGTCAATGGATTTATGCATGATAAATCCTCATGGTAAGGTTATCTATTAACTCCTATAATTGATTTGCTAGCAATTTTGGTTGATTAACTCCCCTAGTTGATGGGTTGGTTGTGTGAGAAATATATAAAACCTTTTCAAGTAACGAAGGATATAGGAATATGAGAAAGGACATAATTGTTGATTAATAAACCAAGATAGTTGTTGAGAATCCATAAAATTAATGCACCCTTATATAACAAAATAGGAGATTGGAGGAATACTATAAATTGGATTATGATGTAGAATTAAAACATTAAATCCTCCATTTTTAAGGATCATTGTGATTATGATCCATTTTGAATAATATAGTCAAAAAGGATAGACTAGCCTTTTGTGATAAAATAATGACTAAAATCATGAAAACTAAAGTCAAATCTGGGTATGGGTTACAAGACCAATTTGCAATATCATTGATCTAACCCGTTTTGATAATTTACAAAATGAATGTGTGACTAAGATGTAATCTTGTTGATGGATTACAAGGCAAATTTGTAAATTAACTTTTGAGGAATATTGTAGTACAATATACTACAAGATAAATTTTATATAATATGAAATAAACTATGGCCAAATTAGCAAGAGACTATAGTTTAATCTTGTTTTATTGCTTATGATAAATATTTATGACAAAATTTGTGAGACAAATTTGTGTTAGAACTTGAAGAGACTATAGCATAATCTTGTTTGATAAATTGTTTGGTCCAAATTTGCAAAGACTATAGTTTAACCCTACTATAATATTATTGAGACAAGTTTGTGGAGGATGTAATATAATATTATGGATTGATCATGAAATAAATTGATGATCAAACTACAAAAAAAGTGGGATGATCTGATTTGATCAAACGACAATATCATGGGTATTGTCTGAATTGTAAAAAATAAATGTGGGAGATTAGATATGGAGTCTAGTCTTAGAGAGAGTATAGGATCTCTCCATATATTATGAAACCTTATATAATTACTATATCACATTGATGTAGATGAAATAATGACATCTAGGTTGGAGAATGAGCGTGAGATTCATTCTCAAGGAAATTATGGGGTTCCCTCTCGATAATTGATGAAAATTCTCCTTAATATGAAACCGATGATCATTCATAAACATGAAGACATTTCCTTATTTACATAATGATTTGAACAAGGAAAAAATTGGTCCCTTTAATTGCATATTTGATTTAGAAAGGATTCATGGGATGCCTTTCTAAACTTGTATTTATGGTAATTTAAGTTTATGAAATGAGAGGAGAAATATATTTTGGAGGTTGGGTTTATTCCATGTGAGGGTTCCTAGGATATATGTTGTGTACCTCTATTTTGTGGCTTGTAAGTATTTTTATGCATGGATGTTGTACTTTATTTCTATTATGATTAGTTATATGGTGGATATTGAATAAAATGGAAATTAAATGTTATTTTCTTCTCAATGGAATGATGCATTTACATTCTTGCAAGATGATCGCTAGAATGTTATATGATATAATATTTTGTTAAAATGTAATGTTCCATGGGTGAGAATGGATTATGATTGAATTGGAGGCTATAATAATTGATGCCTTTGTATTTTCCAATGAATGGATATTTTAAAATGATGTAATGGTTTGTGCTTTGAATCAAGTAAAAGCCTTGATATGAGTAAAGCATTATTTATGTATTGTTTAAAATAATACATGCATGATATTTTAATGCAAATAATAGAATTAGGAAGTAAGAATAAAATTACCTTCAATTGGTTAAGATACTAAACTTTCTAAGGAATGCAAAGCCAAAAATAGTCAAACCAAGGATATCATACATATCATAATGGGATGTAATATTAGATAGGAGTTGGTCACTCCTATCACGAGAGTTGACACTAACCATGTCGTAATTCTCTCGGTTACTTGCTACCATGCTTGATGTTGATCCAAACATACTTGGTTTTAAACTTGACATGTTAGATATGTACAAAATAAATTTCTATCTCAGGTTGGTTCGTAATTTGGGGTTGTTATAGGGATGGTTGTGCCTGCAGGTCATGTTGGATTGAGATGGTCACTGCCCTATAAGTAATTTTCTAAGGTATATGAGGGGTGACTCTTGGGTTTGATCTGAGACTTCATTGGTAGATTGGTGTACTTTGTGGCAGTGGCTTTGTGGTTCTGATCAATAGTAGAAGTAATAGATTTAATTGCATAAATAATATGGGTGTGGTCTTCAACCCTTAGAATAAACTAGTGATATACTTTCTATAGTGAGAAGAACGTGAATACTTGAGAGCTTATGGTTGACTTCTGATAGCACTTCATTGCTTTGAAATTCTATAACTTTGTACATTTTTTTAAGAGGTGAGCACTATTATATAGATTCCTTGAAAGAAATCTAAGAATAACACAATCCTATGCATGAAAAAATAAAGAGGCAATTCACATTACGAAAAGTGAATGCTTATATTTGAAATTTCAATGCAATTGATTATGTCATGTAGTTTTCTAATTTAGGCTCATGCACACACTAAATTGCGGTGTGGGTTCATGCATGGGATTAACTGGAAATTTTGACTACCAGTTATGTCTCTCTTTTTTTTTTTTTTTTGCTTCTAGAATGACCGTCTCGAGGTGATATGACCCTAAATGGAATCCATATCAGGGTGAGATGACCATGGTTTGGAGTTCATAAAAGGGTGATATGACCACGGTTGCAAGGGATAACATCCTTGTTAGGTTTTTTGAGTGGTGAAAACCACTATTTGAGCCCTAAGTCTACCCAAGGTATATCATATGGTCTAAAAAGAATCCATATAGATAGTCTCCTCAACATGATGTGTTTTAGGTATCTATAGATACTTCTTTTTGGTATGCATTGTGTGAAAGCACAATACAGAGTAAAAACAGATGATCTAACATCACAATGATGGTTAATAATGTCCATTGATCTAATCAATGTTAGATACCCCAATCATGCAAAGAGTATATGTTTATGAATCATTGTTTTCAATGCATTGAAGAACTTAATTTTGGTAATATTTTCAAATGTGAGTAGACAAGACCTAGTCTACAGACAATGGTTGTGAGTATACGAAATAAATAAGTACTAGAGTTTTTAGCCTATTTTGTTTTGATTTAAATTTTTACTTGTTATGAACCCTAAGAAATAAGGGTATGATTATCTTTGGCAATGTTTCTTGAATAAACACAATTTTGTATGATTGAGTGTTTTATTATTGATTTGATTATGAATTTTGTGATGTATGACTACTCCCTTAAATGATGAGTCAATGAGAAAATAGAAAACAATTATGAAAGCAACGAGTTGCTTGACCAAGATGATTTGATTAAGGTTTTCTAAGATAATTGTGAAAGTAAAAGGATGTAATACCCCATTACAACCTAGATTTTGATCCATATTTCTTAGTTTTTTTGTGAGTGGCCTTATGGTAAATTACTCATCCTACCAAATTGCATGGATAACCAATCACTACAACTGCTAGATGACTAGAGTAAATCACTAGATATGAGTTTCGCTCAAGATGTTTTTAGATTGATGTGACCAAATGGGATAGGTTCCTTTGGAACCTTTTAGATTGTTATGATTAAAGAGGAAGGTTTATTTCGTGCCTTTTGAATGGATGTGACCACAGGGTTTAAGTTCCTTTGGATATTTTTTTTTTTTTTTTTTTTTTTTTTTTGCAAATATGGTGGCCATATCTTGGTAGGATGATCATAGAGACTATGGTTGTCTAACCTTGATATGGTCACATAGATTTGAAAATATAAAATAAATTAGTATTTGTCTAATATTATTTGCAATGTTCATTATTGGAGAAAAAGGAAGGCTAGAAGGACGAGAACGATTTTTTAAGTGCAGCACTATCAAACTATTGACTTAATTCCACCATGTAACAACCTAAGACCTCTACGATCGAAGGAGTCAAAATGATAAAGGTAAACATTGTATTTTATCCTTTATTATTGCATAAAATAAAATAAACCTCACTAATTAAAGTGAGAAATGAACCTCACCAAAAAAATTAAGGAAAGGAATCACACCTTAGACTAAAATGTAGTTTAGGTTATTGTTTTGCTTGTACTTTGTGCTTTTGTGTGCTTGATTTGATATAGTTTTGATTTTAAATTACCCTATTTGGAGGTCATCTTAGGGTGAGATGGCCTTGGTTCAAATAACAACGGTCAAGAATATAATCGTTGCAAAGATTGTCTTGGCCCAAGATAGCCTTGCTTGGAGATCATCTGGGATTAAGATAACCTTAATATTTATTGCTTCTCTTGATTTTTTTGTGTTTTTCTTTTACTTGATTCTTATATTTTGTAATTTTGCATTCAACTTGTGATGGCTCACCATATATAACCCATAATTTACAAGAAAACTCGTGATGTGCTCTTCGATGTCGATTAGGAGTGGCTTGAGGTCATTGGCCTTAAGCAGGTTGTATGGCTAGAGGTGGTGACCATAGATTAGGCCTATATGATGGCCTTGATATATCATTTTGATAGACAAACCAACACATTCCACATTTTTATTAGTGAGATCAAAACCACCCTAGAGGATGTCTAAAAGAATTTTTGTTTTTATATTGAGAGATACCCCATCATCTCTACACACACTTGTAGAAAATGGTGAGTAAATTCCCATGGTAAGGGATGATGAAAATAAATATTACCAGTTATAGAGTTGGGTTTTATGTATCTTCAATGGCTAAGTCTAGATAGCCAAAGTTTAAACAGCAAAATGCACTATTTAGGACGTCACAACTAGACGTCTAGAGTAGACATCATATAAAAGATGTCTAATTACTCTATATTAGACATCTATGGACTATACGTCTATAGGCTAGGACTAGATGTCTGGTAACTAGGCTAGATGTCTACTTGGTCTAGATATCTAGGAACTGAGCTAGACATCTACTTGGTCTAGATGTTTGGGAACTGGGCTAGATGTCTACTTGGTCTAGATGTCTAGAATCCAGGCTAGACATCTACTTGGTCTAGACATCAAGGGACTGGACTAGATGTCTACTTGGTCTAATCATCAAGGGACTAGATGCCTAAGTTCAAGGTGAGACGTCTTAGGGTTAGACATCTAGTGGTTGGACTAAACGACTAACGGTTTGGAGATGAACTCAGACTTCACAACCTACAATTTGCACTCCAGTCCTTTGTACCTACAACACACTATATTTCTAATTCTTGCCACTGTAACAAAACTTGCAAATACATGTCAGGAAAACATTGCAACCATGGTATTTTAGTAATATTTTCAATACAACCTATAATTATTGGAACACATACAAGATCACAAAACACGTAGAACAACCATTTTGTACAAGAGCATTGGTATTATTAGGAGGGCAAAGTAGTTACTACAACTACTTCACTGCAACCGCCCAAATGTCTTAACAATTTGTTAGACATCTTAACACAGGTGTCTAACTTAACTAGAAGTCTAACATATACCTAGATGTCTAGCACTAATTAGATGTCTTAACAAACTAGACGTCTAATCCTACAAATTATCTGATTAACACAATGGTGAATAATTTTGTATTTTAGTGCTCCTTGTATATAATAAATCCTTTGCATTTATTGGCTGATTTTACAAAATCAAAAGACCAATTTAACATACCAAAATTTTTATATACAATCAAAATTGATAGACATTGTTCTCAGCCAGTTCTTCATGGTTTATCTTGCTTAGAGCTATTGTCTACATCTATCATCCCCTTTGAAGAAGTTGATATACTCAACAAATTTCTCCATTTAGTTGGAGGAGTTTCAGCTTCTGTAGGCTTTGAAGTCTATGGCTGTGCAGCTTTAAATATTTTCTCGTACTCCTGGAGTTGAGCCTTCATGGTCTTATGGTCTTCCTTGACCCTCTTGGAATATTTGTAGTATTTTTCTCATTCAAATACTAAGGCGTTTGCACATTCTTCTATTTACTTAATACTAGTTAACAATTATGTCTCCCTTCGCAGGAAAATTTCTTTCAGACGCTATTTTAACACCGAAGGGTAGGCTTTTGTTGTTTTCCCAATCATAGTTCCTCTTGTAAAACTGCCTTTTATGTTTACCATATGTCCATTTATTGCTTCCACGCATAGTCTTGTGCACTCCTATTGGGTGTAATTGTCTCATTTTGCCTTATTAGCAAATATTTTATATATTTAAGTTGCGAGACTTCCACTTCTGATTTGGACAGTTGCTGGTCCTTTTCCTCCAATTGTGCTTCTAGGTCCTCTATAGTCTGTTCAAGTTCCTGAATTTCCTTTTTAACTTTATCCATTCATTATATTCCTTCTTCCAAGAGGTGATGCTTCCTTTCCAAGGCTACCTTGGCTTATTTTTCAACTACCTACTTTTTTGAGTGTACATACTTGATTTCTTCTCCCAGCCATCATAGTAGATATGTAAGGAAATTTAATTATGTATAAATTAGTAGTAATTCCGATACTATCTCTACCTATGATCCTTATTCTATATGATGCTGATGAGGATGAATATTGTAGCCTTAAACATATACTTGTCCTATATCCAAATAGAGGTAATTGTTTCACACCCTCCATAGTCTTCATATTGCCAATGTGTAGTGACCAATGGAGGGACCTATATATGCTAGAGATTTACTTGCACCAAGTTCCTTGTACTGTCCATTTCATTAATCAATCCAAATCATCCTCTATCATGCTTTGCCACTTCTTCCATTGGCCTACACATGCCATCTCAAACTGCAAGCGTAAACTGTCCATGATGCCTCCCAATTTTGTAAAATATTTTATCACTTATTGATCCATTGAGTCTGATGGATCCATAAGGTTAGCTATCTCTATAATAAATTCCTTAGACCAAGCATCCTTTTGTTTCCTCTCATGAATTACTACCTTCTATTTTTCTATTTGATCAAAAAATGGCCCGCGTGTCTCCTCCATGGCTATTCCATATTGTACTGGAATCTTGTTGATATAGCCCTCCTACTGATTCGACTATTGAATATCTAGTACTTGTGGGAGTTGTTCCCCTACTCCTATGGGTATTTATATCTCCTTTGACACCTATAATTTTTCCACAACTATGGGATTTTCTTCCTCAGGTGCCACTTGTTCCATAGCCAATGGTAGACCCTCCTCTACCCCATGATTATTTCTTGTTCTTGGATTATCTATATCGATCAATTCTTGTGCTACTATTGCCAACATCTCCTCTAGTGAAAATATGGTCAATTTATTTTCTAGGGATGTTGGTCTCACCAATGATTCCACCACCAGTCTAGGTGAACCTATGTTGCCCCAAAAATCTACCTCTACAAAGTATTTTGGGGGTCCAATATGTGCATCCAAGCTAGTTTCAGCTATATGCTCGTGAAAAACTATAGGTATGGCAAAATCCACTTCCTCCTATATTGACTATTGTTGCTCCCGAGTACGAGCTACCTCTAAATTCTCAACTATCTTCTACAATGCTTCCTAGGAGAAAACTGTAGGTGGCACATCGAACCGTCCCTTCTTCATTTTCCATTTGGGCTCCTCCAAAGATTGAAAAATCTTCTATTTTTGTGACTTCCCCTCCTTGACTTGTGAAACTATTGTATACTCCCCTTTTAGAGAATCCACCAGTTTCTCTTATCTTGGCTTATGCGATATCTGCTTTACACAGGCCTTTTTCACTGGTATCATCTTCTTTACTACTTGAGTATCCATACACCGATATATAGATGGTGCTAATTCAAGTATCTTTTTCGAAGAACCCAAGTTCAATATCTACACTTTGTCTCTAAAACCTACATCCAAGATTAATAAAATGGTATGGAATGCCATAGAGAAATTTTTATTTGGTCACATTAGGAAATCCTGAATGCGAAGTGAAAAATGTGTTGCCCAATCATAGATTGTTCCTAGCTCTATTTTTGACAAGTATGGAATCAACAATATGGGGGGATCCAAATTGTGTTGTTACCCTGATAATATGGACATGATAATATTCATTATGACCTCCAATTCCTTATTCTTCAATTGTTTCTGTTTGACTCCTTTTCCACCGCGAGTACCCAACATAGCATCTATATCCACATTTTTTAATGTTGTGACACTCCTAATCAATTCCAATGTCTTCTTGGAGTCCACTCTTTCATTTAGCCCTTAAAAACCTATTCGTGGACGTCCAAATGTGTGTTGGAATGTTGTATAGAAAAAATCAACCACTATTGTATGGTTCTCTACCTGTACTCAGTGGATGTTCTTCGTTTCATCATATGTTTTCAGTATTTTCTACTATGGTAAATTTATTTGTTTTTATGAGTAGCCACTTTCGTTAATTCTCTCTTACTCTAAAATTATCCTTTGACTAGGATTTCAAGCTAACCACATATCCCATGCTCCTTTTGGTGCCTTAGTATTTTTGCAACCATTGATTCGGGTTTTGGTTCTGATTGGATTGGGATTTTTCTAGATTTCTAGTGTACCATTTGCTTTGTTAGTTCTTCTCACTTCCATAGACATCAATTTCATTTGTCCCACTCAACCAGACATCATATTCTTGTAGTTAGATGTTGAGTCCTCCTTCTAGACATCAATCTATCTGCCAGACATCTCATTCTTCTACTAGACATCTCCCTCTGGTTGGACATCTACTTCTATCATTTGACATCTTGTCTCTTCTAGATATCTTCTATTACCATTAGATGTTTATTTTGTCAATTATATGCCTTATATGTCTTCTAGACATCTTGTCAATCATCTAACATTTGTTGTTTTATGCTCCTCCTACATGTCTTCTCTACACTAGACATCTCTTTTCTATCTACCATCTACCATACTATACATATCTTGTTGAGCAAGGTGCAGCAACAGTATTGTCATTGTTGTCAACACAGTCAGATAGATCGGTTGATGTAGTGGATAGGAGTTCAGAGGTTATTCAGAGTATGTACAGTGATGTTAAATGCTTATGAGGATGTTTACCCACCTTTTTGCATATTTTCCAAGAAGACCGAAGTGGCCCATATGCTAAAGATCAAAGAAAAAGTAAAACACCGCAAAGCGAAAAAGTGTCGCGATATCACGACATGTTGCATTTTCACGGCCAAAAGAGAAGAGAGAAAAAGTGTCGCGATATCGCGACATGTTGTATTTTCGTGGGCCAAAGCAAAGAGAAAGAGCAAGGAGAAAAAGTGTCGCGATATCGTGACATGTTGTATTTTCGCGGGCCAAAGCAAAGAGAAAGAGCAAGGAGAAAAAGTGTCGCGATATCGTGACATGTATTTTCGTGGGCCAAAGCAAAGAGAAAGAGCAAGAAGAAAAAGTGTCGCGATATCGTGACATGTTGTATTTTCGTGGGCCAAAGCAAAGAGAAAGAGCAAGGAGAAAAAGTGTCGCGATATCGTGACATGTATTTTCGCGGGCCAAAGCGAAGAGAAAGAGCAAGGAGAAAAAAGTGTCACGATATCGTGACATGTTGCATTTTCGCGGTCCAAAGCGAAGAGAAAGAGCAAGGAGAAAAAAGTGTCACGATATCGCGACATGTTGCATTTTCGTGGTCCAAAGCGAAGAGAAAGAGCAAGGAGAAAAAAGTGTCGTGATATCGCGACATGTCGCATTTTTGTGACTCAAAAAGGGTAGGCAAGAAGAGAAACAAAAGTGTCGCGATATCGCGACATGTCGCATTTTCGTGACTCAAAAAGGGCAGGCAGGCAGAGAAACAAAAGTGTCGCGATATCACGACATGTCGCATTTTCGCGACTCAAAAAGGGCAGGCAGGCAGAGAAACAAAAGTGTCGCGATATCGCGACATGTCGCATTTTCGTGACTCAAAAAGGGTAGGCAGGTAGAGAAACAAAAGTGTCACGATATCGTGACATGTTGCATTTTTGCCAAAGGAACAGAGTAGTTGACAGTGCATCTAATATTAGTGATGAACACCAGGATAGTGAAACTGAAGACTGCATAGTGACGTGGACCTATAAGGGAGAAAACGAACAGTCATGGAAAGAAGCGGATGCATGCCCATGTGGAGAAAATGAACAGTCGTGGAAGGAGAAAATGAACAGTCATGGAAAGAAGTGGATGCATGCCCATGTGGAGAAAATGAACAGTCATGAAGGAGAAAACGAACAGTCATCGATGGAGAAAATGAACAGTCATGGAAAGAAGCGGATGCATGCCCATGTGGAGAAAAGAAAACGAAGGGCCTCAAAATAGAAATGAAAAGATTTTTCGAAAACCAAAATGCATGCATGCACAAAGGAGAAAAAGAACAGTCATGAAGGAGAAAATGAATAGTCATGGTAGGAGAATATGGTGTCAATTCTTTGCATGTGATGTGTTTGACGAAATGCCTTCTCAATATATACAAAAGAAGGAGTTACAACTGGAGTTACAAAGAGAAAGGATGGTTATAAAAGGAGTGTTGCTTGGAGAATTTAATTGGGGATTTTATTTTGTGAAGTGCGAGGAGTGTGTGTGTTTTGTGAATTGTGGTAGACGTTGAGTAAGCAATAGACCAGTCAGGATCTTGTAAAAGTGAAGGCATTTCTATGTCAATCTTCTAGTTTTAGAATTGAAGTCCAAGTTGGTGCTTGGCATCAGGGGTTGGTGCTCCTTCCAGTTGGTGCTGGTAAATCAGGGGTTGATGCTCCTTCTAGTGGGTGCTAGTAAATTGATTGTAAAGTTGGTGCTTTGCAAGAGCTGGATTTGGATGGGAGTCCAAACAGTCATTTTTTGAGGAGTAGCCAAATCGGTGAACCTCGGTACATCTTGTGTTGTGTGATGTTCTCTTGTTATACTTTCTTTATTTGGTTTTAAGTTTTCATTGTTTTGGCTTTAAGAGTTGAAGATTTAAGTTTTAAAGAGCTACACTGATTCACCCCCCTCTCAGTGTCATTGTAAGACTAACAATTGGTATCAGAGCGAGGTTCTTGAACAAGCTTAATCGGCTAGGGTGATCTTGGAAGTGACACAATGGCAGGTGGTGAAGGCTTCTCATCAAACAAAGCACCATTGTTTGATAGAACTAATTACGCATTTTGGAGACTCAGGATGCAGACATATCTTGTGTGCTCTGGGATACGACATTTGGGATTCAGTAGATAGTGGATACACAATACCCACCACTTCTCCAACCGATGCTGTCGGTAAGAAACTATTTGAGAATAACTCAAAAGCAAAGAATGCTATCATGTGCGGATTAGTGGACCGTGAACTGGTAAAAATTATGAGTTGTAAAATGGCAAAAGAAATATGGGACAAACTGAGGAGCATTCATGAAGGAGACGTTAAGATCAAGGAGGCCAAGTTACAAACACATCGAGCTCAGTTCGAAGTATTAAAGATGAATGATGATGAGAACATAGAGGCATATATGCTGAGAGTTAATGAAGTCATTAATGCGATTAGAGGACTCGACGAGGAAATCGAAGATTCTGTCATCATGAAAAAGGTATTAAGATCTCTTCCCCAAAGATTTGATTCTAAAGTTTCAGCTATAGAAGAAGCTAAAGATCTAAATTATTTTAGTATGGATGAGATGCATGGTTCTTTGACTGCATATGAGATGAGAATAGGAAAATCTAAACCCACAGACAGAGAAGCTACTTTTAAAGCCCATAAAAATATGAAAGCAAAACAAGAATCCGAGGAAGAAGAGACATCAGATGAAATGGAAGCAAACTTTGTTCGAAAACTAAAAAGGGGAAAAGGAAAATACAGAGGAAAGTTACCGTTTAAATGTTTCAATTGTGGAGGCGTTGGGAATTTTGCAGCTAAATGTCCACTTAATGAGAAGAACAAAAGTGATGAAGGATCGCACCAAGAAAGAAGTGACTGGAAGAAAAAAACAAATTTCAGAAACGGCAACTTCAAGAAGAAAAGTTTCATCTCCAAGAATGTCAGTTCATCAGAAGACAGCTGCGGTGAGGATTCTGAAAAGGAAACAGGTGAAGCTCTTTTCATGGCACTCAAAGAAGAAAAAATAGAAAAAGAACAGGAATGTGATGAAGAAGAAATTGATGCAGAAGTAAATTTGGAAGAGGAACTAATTGCAGCTCTGGATGAATTGAAGATAGAAAGAAAAAAGAATAAGAAAATTTCAAGAAATCTTGAGGATGCAAATGAAATCATAACCAGTTTGAAAGTACAGATAGAAGAATCCAAGAAAATATCTAAAGATCTCGAAGTGCAAATAACCATGAAAATAGATTATTGCAGTAAGCTAGAAGAAGAGACTGTTGGTTTAAGGATGCAGATAGAAGAGATGAATCGTAAAATTAGTTGTTATCACAAACGTGAAGAAAGTTCTATGAAGCTGGATAAGATCATAAATAACCAAAGGACTATAGGCATCAAATTTGGTTTGGGCTTTGACAAAGGAGAATCATCAAATGGATCAAAGAATGAAGATAAGAAACAGGTTGATCAAGAAAAATTGACTCATGCAAAAGAAAGCAATAATGCAAGGCACGAAAGAAGAATTGACAATGATGGATTCACCAATGTCACACATCAAGGAAGAAGAAGATTTATGACTCCTACGACAACATGGCAAAGACCATCACCCAGGTTCAATCATCTCTTTTCTAGTTACTTTTTTAAATGCAATGGTCATGGACATAAGATTTCAGATTGCAAGTATAACGTAGGACCAAGGAATTTTACCAGTAGAAATGTTTTTTCACCTTTGATGGATTATGCAGTAGAATGTTATAACTGTCATAATTTTGGGCACATTGCAAGAAATTGTCGAAGTACATTTGCATCAAATCAATTTTAGGGAAGAAAATTTCAACCAAATGGAATGAGACAAAATAGAAAATTTCTTGAAAAACATGCACAAGCTACTGAAAAAGAAAAGTCAAAACAAGAGCCCAAAACTGTAATCAAACCAGAGTGGAAAGAAAAAGAGCGATCTAAGGAAGAAAAGGAATCCCTGATCGTACAAACAACATTTAAAGCACAGAATAAATCTGCACCATGGATACTTGATAGTGGATGCTCCAGTCATATGACAGGTGACAAACAAAAATTTGAGAAGTTACAACAATATGAAGGTGGTTCAGTAAAATTTGGAAATAATGATGGAGCTAAGATAGTTGGCAAAGGTTCAGTTAAGATCAGTGATGAAAAAATCAAGTCAAAAGAAGTCTTGTTTGTGGTTGGTCTGAAGCATAACTTGTTGAGCGTAAGTCAGATTTGTGATAGAGGTCATGAAGTGATTTTTAAGAAGCAGGGTTGTGAAGTCAGAAAAGTAAATAGTGGAAAGTTGATAGCAACTGGATCGAGGACATCTGGCAACCTGTACACTCTCTCAGAGACTTCAGAAGGAGCTTGCTTGATTGGACAGGAAGAAGAAAATTGGTTGTGGCATAAGAGGCTCGGTCATATCAGTTTTGACAATCTAGTAAAAATCAGCTCAAAAAGGCGAGTGAGAGATATTCCCACCATTGGAAAATCATCAAATAGCATTTGTGCTTCATGCCAAAAGGGGAAGCAAACTAGAGTCTCATTTAAAACAAAAGAGTACTACACAAGCAAACCTTTGGAACTAATACATACTGATTTATGTGGACCCATGAGAACGCAAAGCATAAATGGTGACAAATATTTTATGTTGTGTATAGATGACTATTCCAGGATGACTTGGGTACTATTTTTGAAGCATAAATCAGAAGCTTTTGAGATGTTCAAGGTTTTCAAAAACCAAGTTGAGAATCAAACAGGAAAAATGATTAAATGTTTAAGATCAGATAGAGGAGGAGAGTTCATTTCAGAGGATTTTACAGAGTACTGTGAAAAATATGGTATTAGGAGACAGTTTTCAGTAGCCAGGACACCTCAGTAGAATGGTGTGGTAGAAAGAAAGAACAGGACAGTGCAGGAAATGGCATGGACTATGTTGACTGAGAGCAAAGTAGTAGACAAATTTTGGAAAGAGGCAGTCCATACTGCGGTATACATCCAAAATAGGTGCATGTTGAGGATGCATGAAAGCAAAACTCCTTATGAGTTGTGGTTCGGTAAAAAGGCAATAGTAAGATACTTTAAAGTTTTTGGCAGCAAGTGTTACATCAAAAGAACTGAAGAAAACCTTGGTAAGTTTGAAGATAGAGTTGATGAAGGTATTTTTCTTGGCTATTCGTCAAAAAGCAAAGCTTACAAATGCTACAACAAGAAGCTAAGGAAAATTGTGGATAGTGCCGATGTTAAAGTTGATGAAGGTAGGGAACGAGTAATTAGCTATGAAGAGAACTACCCAATTTATGAAGAGGTTATTGAAGGAGATGAGGAAAAGGAAACGGAAAAGAAACAAAAAATTGACTCAGATGATTCAAACAGTGATTCAGAAGTGGAAGAAAATAAGAAATTCAAAATAGGCAGCTGGCAGAAAGATCATCCTAGAGAGCAAATAATTGGAGACCCCACAGTTGGTGTTCAGACAAGAAGAAGAGTAGTAAGTAACTACTCTCTATTATCCAACATTGAGCCCAAAAATGTTGCTGCAGCAAGCAAAGATGAAAGTTGGATGAAGGCAATAAATGAAGAATTAGATCAGATCGAGAAAAACAAAACTTGGGAGTTAGTACCAAGACCTGCAAATAAAAATATAATCGGTACTAAATGGATCTTTCGAAACAAATTGAATGAAGAAGGACGGGTAGTCGGGAATAAAGTAAGATTGGTATGTAAAGGCTATGCACAAGTTGAAGGTATTGACTTTGAGGAAACCTTTGCACCTATGGCTAGACTAGAGGCAATTAGAATGTTTCTGGATTTAGCGGTTTACAAGAATTTCAAAGTTTATCAAATGGATGTGAAATCAGCATTTTTGAATGGGAAACTTGAAGAAGAGGTTTATATTGAGCAGCACGGATGGTTTCCAACTTGGTGATGATCCCAACTTGGTTTGCAAGTTGAAGAAAGCATTATATGGCTTAAAACAGGCACCCCGAGCATGGTATGCAAGGCTAGACAACTATCTTACTCAACAAGGGTTCAAGAAAGGTATGGTGGATAGTAATTTGTATGTCAAAACAGAAAATGGCCATCTTATTGTTCTTGTTGTATACGTAGATGATATCATATTTGGCAGCAACAAAGATGAGTCATGTAAAGATTTAGCAAATAAGATGCAGAAAGAATTTGAAATGTCAATGATTGGTGAACTTTCATATTTCCTTGGGTTGCAAGTTAATCAAAATGAGAAGGGCATATTTATTTCTCAAATTAAATATGTGAAAGAGATGTTAAAAAAGTTCACAATGGAGGATTGTAAGCTAGTTAGCACTCCCATGATGACAGGTTGTAAGTTGAGCAAGGATGACAAATCTCCAAATGTTGATCAAACCATGTACAAATCTATGATTGGGAGCTTACTGTACTTGACAGCTACCAGACCAGATATTTTGCAGGCAGTATGCATGGTAGCACGATTTTAGGCTAGTCCCAAGGAGACTCATGTGACAACAGTGAAGAGGATTCTTCGGTACCTCAAGGGTACTATGGAGTATGGGTTATGGTATTCGAAAGGTAAGGACTTCACCCTTATTGCGTATTCAGATGCAGATTGGGCAGGATGTGTAGATGACAGAAAGAGTACCAGTGGAGGTGCATTCTATCTTGGAGACAGGTTGGTCGCGTGGCACAGTAAGAAACAAGAGTCAGTCTCCTTATCCACAGTAGAGGCAGAATATATTGCAGCAACAACGTGTTGTACGTAGGTATTATGGATGAAACAAACCCTGAAAGATCTTGGTATTAACTTCAGTGAGCCAATTTTAGTTAAGTGTGATAACACCGAGTGCCATTAACATCTCAAAGAATCCGGTTATGCATTCTCGCACAAAACATATTGCTATCCGGTATCACTTTTTGAAGGAGAAAGTTGCGGAAGGTGAGGTTAAGTTGGATTTTGTTCCAACAACAGAGCAAGTAGCGGATATCTTCACAAAACCGTTGCCCAAGGAAGTCTTTGAGTACCTTCACAATAAATTGGGAGTGGTCACGCTTCCCAAGAATTGACTAGCTATCGGGACCACATTCTCAGGGGGAGCATTTGTGTATTTGTTTATCTTTTTTCTCATGTTTGTGATTTTTGCTAAGTGTAATAATTTTTGCCTGAGAATGTTGTGCATGGACTCAGGGGGAGTTTGTAGCAGCCCTTTGATATTGTTGTCAAAGGGGGAGAAGAGTTACGAGGAAATTGCACGTGTGTTGCCAACAATTCCAAAGGGGGAGATTGTTGAGCAAGGTGCAACGACAGTATTGTCATTGTTGTCAACACAGTCAGATAGATCGGTTGATGCAGTGGATAGGAGTTCAGAGGTTATTCAGAGTATGTACAGTGATGTTAAATGCTTATGAGGATGTTTACCCACATTTTTGCATATTTTCCAAGAAGACCGAAGTGGCCCATATGCTAAAGATCAAAGAAAAAGTAAAACACCGCAAAGCGAAAAAGTGTCGCGATATCGCGACATGTTGCATTTTCGTGGCCAAAAGAGAAGAGAGAAAAAGTGTCACGATATCGTGACATGTTGTATTTTCATGGGCCAAAGCAAAGAGAAAGAGCAAGGAGAAAAAGTGTCATGATATCGCGACATGTATTTTTGCGGGCCAAAGCAAAGAGAAAGAGAAGAGAGAAAAAGTGTCATGATATCGCGACATGTATTTTTGTGGGCCAAAGCAAAGAGAAAGAGCAAGAAGAAAAAGTGTCGCGATATCGCGACATGTATTTTCGTGGGCCAAAGCAAAGAGAAAGAGCAAGGAGAAAAAGTGTCGCGATATCGCGACATGTATTTTCGCGGGCCAAAGCGAAGAGAAAGAGCAAGGAGGAAAAAGTGTCGTGATATCGCGACATGTTGCATTTTCGCGGTCCAAAGCGAAGAGAAAGAGCAAGGAGAAAAAAGTGTCACGATATCGCGACATGTTGCATTTTCGCGGTCCAAAGCGAAGAGAAAGAGCAAGGAGAAAAAAGTGTCGCGATATCGCGACATGTTGCATTTTCGCGGCTCAAAAAGAGAAAGAGGAAGGAGAAAAAAAGTGTCACGATATCGTGACATGTCGCATTTTCACGACTCAAAAAGGGCAGGCAAGAGAAACAAAAGTGTCGTGATATCGCGACATGTCGCATTTTCACGACTCAAAAAGAGGCAGCAGAGAAACAAAAGTGTCGCGATATCGCGACATGTCACATTTTTGCGACTCAAAAAGGGTAGGCAGCAGAGAAACAAAAGTGTCGCGATATCGCGACATGTCGCATTTTCGTGACTCAAAAAGGGCGAGCGAGGCAGAGAAACAAAAGTGTCACGATATCGCGACATGTTGCATTTTTGCCAAAGGAACAGAGTAGTTGACAGTGCGTCTAATATTAGTGATGAACACCAGGATAGTGAAACTGAAGACTGCATAGTGACGTGGACCTATAAGGGAGAAAATGAACAGTCATGGAAAGAAGCGGATGCATGCCCATGTGGAGAAAATGAACAGTCGTGGAAGGAGAAAATGAATAGTCATGGAAAGAAGCGGATGCATGCCCACGTGGAGAAAAATGAACAGTCATGAAGGAGAAAACGAACAGTCATCGATGGAGAAAATGAACAGTCATGGAAAGAAGTGGATGCATGCCCATGTGGAGAAAAGAAAACGAAGGGCCTCAAAATAGAAACGAAAAGTTTTTTGGAAACCAAAACGCATGCATGCACAAAGGAGAAAATGAACAGTCATGAAGGAGAAAATGAACAGTCATGGTAGGAGAATATGGTGTCAATTCTTTGCATGTGACGTGTTTGACGAAATGCCTTCTCAATATATACAAAAGAAGGAGTTACAACTGGAGTTACAAAGAGAAAGGATGGTTATAAAAGGAGTGTTGCTTGGAGAATTTAATTGGGGATTTTATGTTGTGAAGTGTGAGGAGTGTGTGTGTTTTGTGAATTGTGGTAGACGTTGAGTAAGCAATAGACCAGTCAGGGTCTTGTAAAAGTGAAGGCATTTCTATGTCAATCTTCTAGTTTCAGAATTGAAGTCCAAGTTGGTGCTTGGCATCAGGGGTTGGTGCTCCTTCCTGTTGGTGCTTGGTAAATCGGGGGTTGATGCTCTTTCCAATAGGTGTTGGTAAATTGATTGTAAAGTTGGTGCTTTGCAAGGGCTGGATTTGGATGGGAGTCCAAACAGTCATTTTTTGAGGAGTAGCCAAATCGGTGAACCTCGGTACATCTTGTGTTGTGTGATGTTCTCTTGTTATACTTGCTTTATTTGGTTTTAAGTTTTCATTGTTTCGACTTTAAGAGTTGAAGATTTAAGTTTTAAAGAGCTACACTGATTCACCCCCCCTCTCAGTGTCATTGTAAGACTAACATATCTACCCTAGATGGATTCACTTTTGCCTACCATCTCCTATTCATCGATTTTGTTGTTTGCACTTCCTAGATGTTTTATATCCTCTGCCTGATGTCTGCATAATATTCCTAGATGTCTATGTGATATCCCTCGACATCTATGTAATATCCTTGGTCATATACGCAGTCTTCCTAGAAATATTCTTGATGCCTTAGTGAAGAACACAATATTATACTTAGATGGGGGGTGAATAGTATAAGACCACTTTTTATTTTTCTTTTCAACTCAATATTATGTATTGTATATATAGCAGTATCAATAGCAGTAATCAAAGCAATACCCAAAACACCATACATAATGGAAACATAAATTTTAATGTGGTCCATCCAATGTGGGCTACCTCCATAGAGAAAAAATTTCTTCTAAATATTTCTCAAATAATATTTTGGGAATCCTTCCCAATTACAATGTTTATGGACCTTTGTCCAAAGGATATGTTGACCCCCTAAATATCAAGTTCGTGGATCTCTTCCATAGGATAAATCTCTCCCCTTCAGCTCTGGCTAGTGATCTTCTATATGACTTTGTCTCTCTACTACACTAATTAGTGGATCTCTCTCCACTTGAAGACTCCTCACTCAGAAGACCTATTTTTAATTGTTCTGGATATTGTATCTGTATCCACTAAGACTCTGTACTCTATACTTTGTCACCTACAAATATCTATCAATAGGTTCACTCATAACCTTCTTAAATCTGCTCAAAAGGTCCACCCAAAACCTGCTCAAATATTCTCAACATGTCCACTCAGAACCTATACAAATTTGCTCATTAGGCTCACTCAGAACCTTCTCAAATCTGATCAACAGGTCCACTAAGAACCTGCTCAAATCTACTCAATAGGTCCACTCAAAACATGTCCAAATCTGCTCAACAGGTCCACTCAGAACCTATAAAAATATGCTCAACAAGATCACTCAAAACTTGTCTAAATCTGCTCAACAAGCTCACTCAGAACTTGTCTAAATCTGCTCAACAAGCTCACTCAGAACTTGTCTAAATTTTCTCAACAAGCTCACTCAGAACTTGTTCAAATCTGCTCAACAAGCTCACTCAGAACCTGCTCAAATCTGCTCAACAGGTCCACTCAGAACCTGGTCAAATCTGCTCAAAATTTCCACTCAGAAACTACTCAAATATGAATTGCAAGCTTCCACAAAAGCTTACACAAAATTATTCCACAAGCCTTCTCAAAGACTTACCTCAAATCAAATTAACAAGTCCACACAGAACTTGTTCAATCTCATAGAATAATAAAGAGAATTGTTAGAGACTCAATATGTCCTATACTCAATGCTCAATCATTTTCTCAACTCAATCTCATAGAAGCATAAAGAGAATTTTTAGAGACTCAATATGTTCTATTCTCGAATATCAATCTCAAATCAAACCAATCTCATAGAAGCATAAAGAGAATTGTTAGAGACTTAATATGTTCTATTCTCAAAGCTCAATCTCAACTCAAATCAATCTCATAGAAGCATAAAGAGAATTGTTAGAGACTCAATATGTTCTATTCTCAAAGGTTAAATCTCAACTCACATCAATATCATAGAAGCATAAATATAATTGTTATAAACTCAGTATTTTCTATTCTCAAAACTCAATATCAACTCAAATCAATCTCATAGAAGCATAAAGAGAATTGTTAGAGACTCAATATGTTCTATTCTCAAATCTCAATCTCAAATAAAATTAATATCGTATAAGCATAAAGAGAATTGTTAGAGACTCAATATATTCTATTCTCAAAGGCTCAATCTCAACTCAATCAAAATATAGAATAGATTTTTTCATGGAACTTGAACAACCACATGCATCCACTTGACTAGGCTTAATCAACTCTACTCAACCAATCACCTCAAGGAACAACTCTTTCTCACAAACCCTAGTCCAAGCATGTATCAACCAACTCAAAATGTTTCCAACAATTCTCAACCACAAATCTCACATAACAATGATACTCATGTTCTTTTCTAACTCAAGTTCAAGTTCTTTGCATAACCAATTGGCTTCAACAACAATGCTTATAAAATAAGGTTTAATAACAACTCTCAATCCTAAAAACATAAAGCATTAAACCAACCACTTTTGAAAAGGAAACCACAATCAATCCTTTTATCTCCCAATTATATTTTCAAAAATCAATCACCCAATCAAGTCACTGGAGACTATTGCCCATACCTTTTTGATGCCAAGGAGTTATCCACAAAATATTTCAAACTCAACACACTTTCAAATATTTTCTTTTCAATCACAAAGAGGTTAGAGTACTTGAGTAATATCACAACAATAAAAATAATATCCCAATAACACCTTATTACTCCTACTCAATAAAATTCACCATGTCCTATCATGAAAGAAATAATCCCCTTTGAAAAAGAATAAATCAAACTCACTTTTGAACCCCTTTATAAAAACATAAATATCTCTTTACACACACCTTATTTCCTCTTATAATCAAGTTAATAAAATAGCCCTCAAAAAATGCTTTCCAATGATATATAATATGCTACCCTTCCAAAAATAAAACCATCAAAAATCTCTCAATTTTCTAAGGCATAGCATAACCCTTATTTCTCCCTTAAGGCTATTTTAATAAAAATTAAAATATAAAAATTAACTTACCTTGTCTCTCAGAGGGATTCGATCCCCCGATGTCCTTCTTCCCAATGCCTTAACCATGGCCAAGCCACCATTGGGCCACACACCCACACATGCCTAAAAAGGCACGAACTGGATCAATAACCTCACGAACTCATGCCTTTAAAAATAATCAAAACGTGCTTCAAGCACTTTGACTACGCAAGCAATCTCCAAGAAAATCGAACGAAGGATCTTCTGTGTCTCACCAAGCCAATGCACCACTAGGCCAAGCTGGCCTATGTGCTGAACAAATCCAAACATTCCCTGCTTCACCCTTTTCACAATCCATAAAGTCTTTTAAACATGTGCCTAAATTCGCATGCGCTTCAAACAAATTAGCAAGGATAAATTTGATTAATGTCTTTTAGGGCATTATATATAATGCTTTTGTATTCCATGCAATCACGTCGGCGCACCAATTTAATTCGACGTCAGCTTGGTTGATTAATTTATAATATGTTTAAATTTAAATTTAAATTTAAATACTATAAATTAAATTAGACCAACCTTAGGTTTTAGTTTAATTAAATCTTGGAGCCTTGTGTTAATGCACAACCTTGGTGTAACGAATATCATTTATAAATTTAAATTCCTTGTGAATTTAAATAATTTATAAATAATTATTAAACCTCATTTTTAACCTTTGCAATAACCCATCTTGGGTTTTTATAAATCAATCGCTTAACCTGTGCTCCCAATAATATTAAAATATAATGGAGCCTTTTTCCTTTCACTTTTGCACTGTTGAAGCTCTTTCTTGGATGATAGTGACAACCTTGGACAAATTTATTTTTGCCGAATTCCTTGATATGAGTGATAACTCTATCAAGTGACATCAATGACAACTTTGACTTAGAGGACTCAAAATTTCCAACACCTAGCTTGTGTAGAATTTGGTATACTCCATCGTTCTCCTTCTCACACCTCCTTCACACTATTTTTCTTTTCTCCTACAAAATAAAAATGGTGTGCCAAATGCCTTGCCTCTCGCCTCTTTTATAGTTGCACGGTCATCTCCCAATTCATTATGCAACTTCCACCTTGCAACTGTTTTCATGCATGCATGCCACATCATTCAATCTAGACATCTAGGGTTTTATTCTTTCCTTTTTATTTTTTTTCTTATTCCTTTTTCATATTTTTATTTTCTTTTGACTTTTTCTTTTTATTTTTGACTTTTTATTGTTTTTATTCTATTTTTCTTATTTTTCATATTTTTTTTGTGCTTGACGTATTTTTCTCAACTTTGGTGGATGAAACATATGGCCATACCTATACATAACTCCCATGTATCAGTTGCGTTATTTTGATGATCATTGCTTCCTATGAAATTGTTGAAGTCATTTTTATCATTTTTGTGAGCTCTTTATGTTGTCTAATGTCTTCAATGATTATTTCATCTTGGAGGGACTTCCAGTCGTGGCTATTGTTGACATCTTCTTGTATTCCTTGGTACAATACACCAATCTGACTGTTATACTTATATCGGTTCATGTTGTGTTCTTGGCTCACTGGACTGACAGTTGCTAACTCATTGTCTGCCATTATTAATAGCTTACTAATTTCTTTCTACTGTTAGACGTGTTTGTTCCATCCAATTTCCCATTGTGCATATTTACCCTTCCTCCAATTTAGTATTATTGTTATCTAGGTGTTCAACTATGTCCTCTAGGTATCTATTGGTCAGATCTAGTTGTGTGACATGATTTCTTAGATGGGCAGGCACAAGCAAAATCTGTTTCGTACTCCCATCAATTCGCCAGATTGTTATGTAATTGTCCAAGTAGTGAAACCTCTCCTCTTCTTGCACCTATTGATTATGTTTAATTTTTTTGGGTTGTTTCTATATTCATTGTCCTCCATTTTTTTGGAGTCATCTTACTCTTAGAACTTTTCCTTAGCCTCTGTTATTACCTATAACTACCCTCTCTTGATCCCTTTGTTCTAGATTGGAATTTTTATCCCAATTTCATCTTTCATGGACCTAGTTACCGCATCCTTAGCCTCTTTTAGATCATATATATCTAGTGTTGGGCTGTCGAACTCCCAATTACCCAATATTGGATCGATCCCTCAATCATTCTTGATGATGTCTTCGATTCCTACAAGTTCGCTGAGATAGATCTATTGGTCTATTCTCAGGAGAACGTAGTGATGGGTTGGCTTAGACTAATTTCTAGAATAGCCCTTGCGGTCCAAACTAAAAACAAATCAACCTATTAGTAGTCGAAGGGGAATTTCTTCCTCTCGAGATACCAAGATGGAGGTCAACCACGCTCCTCCCTTGGTTAGGTGCTCTCAAAATTATTGATAGTCTTCCAATAGTACCTAAATTATCTCTTCTATGGGCTTTGTTTATTAGTTATGCTCTTGTTTTTGGTGGATGGTGTAGCGTAGGTGTTATTTGGTACAAGATACTCAATCTCCTATCAACCCATTATTCATATCCATCCACTTTCCTTAAAGTGTCATTGCATGGCACAATGAGTTAAGTTTTCCTGATATTCTTTTGAAAATATTGAATCAGTGTTGGAGTCATTCCATTCTCTTATCATGTTTATTGGTCATTCTGATGTTTCTTGAATCTGTTGTTGCAATATTATTACTTTCTTTCTATGATGTTATAATTCAAGTGCAACCATCTGTTACCTGACTACCTCTTCCCATTCAGTTGGATGTCTCATGGCTCCAACATATGGTGTTCTCCATGCACAGGGTGATGGTACTTTTGGCATCATGTCCTACTTTAATCCTTTGTTGTACTTGTCTTGTGTACTTAGTGAAGCAACATATTCGATTATGTGTGCAATTTCTATAAATATGACACTTGCTTATTGATTGTGATATTCATATCTTCGTCTCCTATGATATGGGTTAGGACTGACATATGGTGTATCAAGAATCTATGGTAGGTTTTCATAACTACTTGACTTCTCCCACCAACTTCTATTTTTTGGTTTTTCTGGTACCATCTCGATATCCTTTCATATGATGATCGATATTTCATCCCTTCTTCTCTGATGTTTGGTAGTCGAGCTTTGTCCTGCTTCCCATATCTTGGGTATTTTTGGAGATTCTCTCATTTCTTGATGGTTCACTGACTTTGAGCTTGAGACTCTTTTGAGTTAAGCATAATTTTTTAATGTTGGTGAAGAAGAACTCTTAGGGCATCCATTTTTTGCTATTACTTTTCCTCTTATATTTTCCACTGGGCTTACATTATCTTCTTATTCTTTCTCCAAGGGAAATAAACTACTTTCTAAAGAGTAACCTATTGCACTTCCTCTTAGTTCCCTTTGTTCTAGTTCTACCCATTCCGCTTGACGTGCTTCATGTATTTCATTCACTTATTGCATGGTTGTGTCCAACTCCTAAATCATTTGTTCTCACAACTGATTATTATACTATCTCATAGTTTCATATTCTTCTTGCAACCTTTGTGTCTTTAATCGCATTCATTGCAAAATTCTATCTTCCTCTTCTTCATCATCTTCTTCTTCTTATTCTTCTTCTAGAACTTCTTGTAGAGTGACCTCCATTAGAGCTTGGAGTCAGTCTTCCTCAATGTAATTTGGAAATTGAACATGTAACTGCAATCGTTGATGCTCTCCTTCCCTTATTTCAATTCCTCGTCCTCCTTCAGTACAAAATAACCAATCCAGATTATGTTTTTCCTCATCTCAAATAGCATTACTCTGCTTATCATTCTTAGGGGATTGTGTTCTTGGATCTACTTCTCCTTTTCTTGTTCTGAAAGTTCCTAATTGCTCCAAGTTGATCATGTTTACCTGAGCATGTGGTTTGTGTACCTTAAAATTAGAACCATTAATTACCTTAGGGCATAGTGTTTCATCCAACTTTCTAAATTTTACTGCCCCATTCTCTAGTACTTCTTCTACCTGGAAGGGTCCAAGCCATAGGGTTTTTAATTTTCCTGGCTTAATTTATCTTTTACTATTATATTTGAGAACTAATTCACCAAATTTGAGATTCATTTTCCGAAGATGCTTATCATGCCAGAATTTCCTTCTTTTTTGTGCGATCTTCATTGCCCATTGTACCATTATCCTATTTTCATCCAATTGTACCAATTTTGTCAATTTCTCTTGCATAATTTCCTCATAATTCAAACGATTGTTGACTGCTACCCTTAAACGTGGTACAAGGAATTCAACATGTACTACTACTTCCTACCCCTATATCATTTGAAAGGGTGTGTGGTTCATAGTGGGCTTAAAAGTGGTTATGTATACCCATAACACTGCTGATAACCGTTCCTCCTAGTCGGCTCCTTCTACTCCACACGTATTATACATGATTGAAACCAAAATTTTATTTGTCGCTTATGCCTTCCCATTTCCTTCGGGGTAATATGGACTTGAAAAGGAGTGAAAAAGTCTGAATTTTTCCATCAAGTTTTGGATAATTGCATTCGTAAAATGACCTCCTCTATCACTTGTCAATTGTAGAGGTATCCTAAAACTTGTAATCACTTGTTCGTACAAAAAACAAGCCATACTTTTTTTCGAGTTGTTTGGTAAAGCTCTTGATTCTTCCCATTTTTTAAGATACTTTGTAGCAACTATGATATATTGATATTTCCTCCTTCGACTTGTTTTTAAATGACCTATAAAATCTAGTTTACATATCTCAAAGAGTTCCTAAGGATATGAAGGATATAATGACATGAAGTATCTTTTCAATGGTTTCCCTATTCTTTGATATGTATCACATTTTGTCACAAAGTTATTTGCATTGTAAAATAGGGTGGGCCACCATAGACATGCCAACAGTACTTTCTTTTCTATCACATCTAGTCCCATGTGTCCTCCTCCCAATGCCTCATGTGTTTCTTTAAGAGTTTGTTGTACTCCATTGTCCATTATGCATCTTTGCAATATGTAGTCCTCCCCAATATTGTAAAGAAATCCTAAAATCAAGGTGAAGGGTGTCTATTTTGTAATCACCTTACTCTATTCAGCCACCATTAGTTCCTTTGGAAGCTCTCCTATCAACAAGTATTCCCCTATATGCTTGTACGATCATGGTATTGCACTAATTATAAACAACTGGGTATCAGGGAATTCGTCCGGTATTCCTCCCTCTACAGGTTATTTGGATAAGATTCTTGATAATTGGTTTGCTATTACGTGTTTCTTCCTTGATATTACCACCACTCTAAACACAAATTCTTGCAAAGTGATGAGCCATTGACTCACTCGTTCATAGATTGTTGGTTTATTGATCAAGTACAACAGGGCCTGATGATCCACATAGAAAGAAAAGGGGTTTGCTAGTAAATAGTGTCTATACATTTGCACCACATACACCATTCCCAGTGCTTCTCACTTTGTTGTGTTGTAATTCTTCTCAACCCTAGATAATAGCTAACTTGCAAAGTATATGGGCTGATCTAGACCGAATTGGTCTTCTTGTACCAATGTACATCCAATGGTAAAGTTTGAGGTATCCACATGCACATGGAATTCCTTATCCCAATTTCGCTAAACTAGGATAGGTGCTTTCACCAAGTGCCCTTTCAATCCCTCAAATGCTCCTTGGTGCTCCTTTATCCATTTCAATGGAACACCCTTTCGTGTAAGTGTGTCTAGTGGATGAGATGTCAGGGCATAGTTCTGGATAGAACTCCTATAATATCTGATTTTCCCTAATAAGGTTTTGACTAAGCTCACATCATGTGGCTTATATATTAGTGATACTACCCGTATATTATAGGGGTCTATTTTCAAACCCTCCTAGCATACTATATGCCCTAATAGCTTTCCATATGGAACCAATGAGATGCATTTATTTAGATTCAATGATATTCATGCTTTTTTGCACAATCCCATATATTCTTCTAAGGCCTTTAAATGTTCTTGTGTCCTACCATACAATGACCAATCATTTAGGAAAGCTTTGAAGTTCCTCATGGGCATCTTATAAAAAATGTACAATATGATTCTCTAGAAAGTAGTTGGTGCATTGCATAGTCCAAATGGTATACGATTATATGCATATATTATGTTTTCCACAATAAAGGTGGTCTTCAAATTGTCTTCCTCTGCTATGCTAATCTAGTTGTAGCCTGAGAATCCATACTAAAATGAATATATCTCATGGCCAGCTACTTCTTCCAGTATAGATTCTATGAAAGGGATCAGGAAGAGATCCTTTATGGTTACAACATTCAAACTTCTAAAATCCACATAGATTTAGATTTTATCTACACTCCTTAGAGTAATCACAGTCAGTGTAACCCACTCGCTTGTCGTAACTTTGAAGATAATATCTGCATCCAATATTTTTTCAATTTTGGTATTCACCCTTGTTGCATATTTGGGATTCATTCTGTAAGGTCACCTTATTATAGGTTGCACACCCTCAATCAAAGGAATCTTGTGTATGTAAAGTTCTGGTGGCACTCCCTTCAAGTCATTATATGTCCAGGCAAAAACATCCTTATAGTCTAGAAAAATCTTAAATATTGTTGCTTTCATGGCTGGATCCAATCATCTCCACATTTGATCATCTTCTCCTCACCATTTTAGCCCAAGTTTACCTGAATCATTTTATTACCTTCATATTTGATGGATTTAGGGTCATTTTTTGCTTTTAGTGTGGCAATGGGGTGGCCTGGTTTGTCTTCAATAACTGCCTCTCCCATTGTGAATTCTATAAAATTATTGGGAAATGTCCACTTCCATATTTCCTTGTCCTTCTCTGATATTGTTTGTCTTCCATTTCTAGTTCCCTTTTGAGGTTCTTGTATCTCATACTTTCTAATCTCCTTCTCCGCATCGATGCAAAATATTGGGGAGAGAATATCTTGTAGTCTTCCAACTACCACTGTAATAGATCATTTTCCTTATCATACTCATCTTTCGTGTAGTCTTCAAGGTGCAACACTCCTTCCTCATTTGGTTCATACCATGTCTCAACATCTGATGAAGAGGATTCCAAATTATCTAAAGTGGCTATATCTTGACTCACAGTTTTATTCTTCAGATTGATTATATACTTGTGTTACCCCTACTTGAAGGATAGTTGTTCTTTCTCCCAATTGTGGTTGAATTATGTTGCTCTCAACCATCCCTATCCTGGTAGTGCATCATAAGTAGGTTTATGCATAGCAATAACAATAAAATCCAAGATGAAGTTTTGCTCTATTATGCATACCTTCTGATTCATAAAAATGCTTATTGTTTCAATGCCATATTTATTAGTGCCATATAGTTTAAAATTTGGAGACCATAAGGTAGGTTGCCCCAAAATATGCCATGTCTTCTCTCGTATCAAATTCATAGTAGACCCTCCATCTACAATCACCTTATTCAGTCTATGGTCCAAAACTTCCATCTAGAATATAGCTAGCCTTCTCCTAGATTTAATCATAAATATTGTCAGATCAATGAATTTTCCTTTCTTGACGGTTGCTACCTATCGAGTCTCATCCTTCTTCTTGATGGCTTCCCTAATTGTAGCATACGACTCAGGTACTGTACTAAATAAGTTGGTGACCTTAATTTCTACCTTCGTGTTTAGTACCTCGGTTACCAAGCCTTCTAATGATGCCTTCTTGGTGATATCTGGTCTCTTCAATACTTTCTACAGAACTAGTTGATCCTCCTTCTCCTTTTCTAGTTCTATTTTGATTAATTTGTGTGCATCCTGCCATCGCTCTTTCTCATTGACAAGGTTTGGGTACTGTTCCATTTTCTTGGTATGTGCTCTTGTTATAGCCAAGACCTCATTGTTTGTCTCTATCACCTATTCGATGCCAATGAGGTTGATATTCTGAGTTCCACTGATAGTTGCCTTCAGATAATTATCTTCTTTGTGGTTTTTCATACCACACCATTTACACATTTGGATAGTGTTGTTACCACAATTATTACCTAAATTTTGTGGTTTAGAACAATTCTTCACAAAATGGCCCCATTCCTAACAATTATGACATTGAATAGTCGATTAACCCTCAAAGTCATACTATAGTCGATTTTGGCCTCCTTGTCTTCCTCATCAGCGACTATTCCTATATCCTTCATTAGTGGCTCCTTGTCCATTCCTTGGTGTATTTAGCTGCTTCTCCTATTGTATAGCCAATATCTGATACCTCTTACTTTTAAAGTTGAATGAAAAGTCAGCTACAGGATGTCCCGCTATCTCACATATGTTATAGTATGTGTTCTTTGGATAGTTTACATTTGAATATCCTTCTATCTTGCATTCTAAGCACCAAATCTCTTTCTGATCCTTGTGGCCTTCTCCTTTCATTTCCTTTAGAATTTTTTCAAATTCTCTTCGAAATGTATGAATTGTACTCTAAACTTTATCTTCTACTTAACTTTCTGAATATTCATTATGCTTTAAGTAACCTCTAATACCTATGGTTGTTTGTTTACCTTCACTTTCAAAGTTTTTAGTCTTTTCCAGTGCTTCTATATATGTTGAGGATGGTACAGTCTTCATATTCTTCTTGAATTTTGGTATTAACCCATCCAAAAACTACCACTTTATCATACCGTCGGTAGGCGTCATATCTATTTTATCTGTCAATTTTTTTCATATTCTATTGTAGCTTTTGACATCCTCATCCATTTTTTTCTTAGTGACACATATTTAAGTGATGATGTCAGTATCATCTCTTAGTGGTCATAATTCCTCTATGAATGCAGTCTTTAAATCCTCCCACTGTGTAAATACTTGCGTACTTTGTCTTTTCAAGTACCAATCTATCACCATGATCTACAATGTGGTTAGGAATAGTTGCAATCATTGTGTATCTTGTGTGACCTCATTTGCTTCCTAGATGGTAATGCAAGTTCCCACATACTGATATGGGTCCTCGTTTCCTTGACCTAAAAAATATGGGTATTTTTAATGTATTGTTCTATTAGAGAGATTCCCCACCATAGTATTTGTTCTATTGTTAAGACTTCCTAGTGTTAGTGTTTGTGGAGTTCGATTTAGTTGTCTGACTGTTATTTTTGGTGCAAAATTGTACTCAAATAGATTTCTTCTTGAATCCAATTGGTCTCTACTTTGCAAACTCCTTCGTGAATATACCAAATGTTGCTCTGATCTTCCTCGCTATGAACCTCTGCATAGTTGTCTTAATACAAGGTTCCCACCTTCAGTATCCTCTGGCCAACTCTCCCTCGTTGGTTTTGTTGTTATCGTCTAGTTATCAATGATGGGCTCTTCCTCAACTATTTGTTCTTCCTCGTTTTATACAGTCACCAAAAATGTTTCAATACCCAGATTATCCTCATATTCAAGGTTCCAGATTCTCTCCACTTCTAGGTGAGATACTTTTGTTACCTCTTGTATCCTTATGTTTTCTAGTTGTGCTCTTCTTACCAGTATTTTATTTCTACTTTGTGATCTAGAATCATCCATTCACCTCTTACACCTATCACTTGTGTCATTAGACTCTGAGTTCACTTAGGCTACGATGTTAAATGTAGACAGGGGTGAGTACATTCCCAGGGTAAGGGATGATGATAGTCAATATTACCAGTTACAAACTTGGATGTTATGTATATTCAATGGCTAAGTCTAGATGACCGATTTTAGACGTCAGAATGCACTAGTCAGGATGTCATAACTAGATATCTGGAGTAGATGTCATAGACAAGATATTTGAGTACTCTATATTAGACATCTATAGACTAGATGTCTATAGGCTAGGACTAGATGTCTGGTAAGTGGGCTAGATGTCTACTTGATCTAGACATCTAAGAAATAGACTAGATATCTACTTGATCTAGATGTCTAGGAATTGGGCTAGACGTCTGGGAACCAGGCTAGACATATACTTAGTATAGATGTCAAGGGACTGGACTAGACATCTAAGGTCAAGGTGAGACGTTCAAGGGTTAGACATCTAGTGGGTGGACAAGACGACTAACTATCTGGAGATGAACTCAGACTTCACAACTTGCAATATGCACTCCAGTCCTTCATACTTGTAACACACTAGATTTCTTGTTTCTGCCACTATAACGAAACCTGCAAATACACATCAAGGAAACACTACAACCATGGCATTTAGCAATATTTGCAATACAACCTGCAATTATTGGAACACACACAAGATCACCAAACACGCAGAACAACCATTCCGTACAAGAGCATTGGCATTATGAGTAGAATGATGATCTGTTTACAATTTTGAAGTGGGTATATATAGGAGAGCATAGTTACTACAACTACTTCACTCCAACCGCCCAACCGTCTTAATCACTTGTTATACGTCTTAACATAGTCATCTAAATTAACTAGACATCTAACATAGACCTAGATGTCTAGCACTAATCAGACGTCTTAAAAAACTAGATGTCTAATCTTACCAACTAGCCAATTAACACAATGGTGGCTGCTTTTATATTTTAGCGCTCCTTGTACGTAATCAAGCCTTTGCATTTATTGGCTGTTTATATAAAATTATAAGACCAATTTAACATACCGAAATTGTTATATACAATCAATATTGTCGAACATTTTTCTTAGCCAGTTCTTCATGGTTTATCTTGCTTAGAATTGTTGTCTAGAACACTAGCCAATGGAGTAGAGTGCTCTAGAGGATATTTTTAGAGAATTAGGAGGTTGCTCAATGTAGTTTGGATAATAGTGGGGTGCTAGTGGAGACATGGTATGGTGAGGATATCTTGATGATGATATATATGATGGTGATATCACTAATGTTGAACATATTGCTACTTGACTCTTTAGGGGTGACATTTTGATGGAATCTTCTTGAGCTATCAAAAGAGTTAGTGGAAAGCACGGTATAGGATCCTCTGATCATGGCCTAGGGGACATCACTACGAGCTCACTTATATGACAAGCTATATGAGATTTTCCAGTAGGGTAGACTTGGATTTGGTTGTAGTTTCGTACATCAAATTTGGGAGTGGGAACACATTCGAGTGGATAAACCAAATGGGCGTTCCTGGTCAGTGCGGACTTAGATCGTGGATAGGGAGATTAGCTATGCAATTCAATGAAGCTAAGATCAAGAGCAAGGACAAATTCATCTCCACTCCAGCATAATTGCTTACTACACTAAGTTTTTCAATAGAATAAGGCTAGAGTAAGTTACATGGTGGCCAGATGAGGTATGTTAGACACGAGCGATGGGTGGTCGAACACCACGATACAGAGCAAGAATACTTCTAGTACTATAACATTTATCGATAGTTTGAGGTTCGTTAGGATGTACCTGGTGAGTCCATCATTTACTGATACTAGACAAATGAGATAGAATTAGCATGGCCTCGAGTAGAGGCTGTGGCTAAGGATGTAGATTAGCTAGTGCTAGATCTAGAGGGGATGACCCAAGAACTACTACAAAGTACAATTCATGGTGGGTTACATGGCTATGGTAGGGAGGTGGACCTATGGGTGGTTCGATTAGGGCAACGGTGGATGAGGGCTATGAGAAAGACATGGATGAGAGAAGAGTGTGTCACTAGATGGAGGGGGAATCAGATGAGATCTCAAAGAAGGGTTATGAGCCACAGGATGAGGACGAGGATGGTGAGGATCTGTAGGATCAAGAGTGTATTCTCATGGAGCAAGTTTAGTTTCTATAGGTGCAACTAATAGAGTAGGACACCACAGTTGCATTACTATAGATCTAGTTGGCTAGGGATATATAGAGGGGAAGGTTCTTTAAGGAGAAGGATATTTTGAGTGCACAACTAGATATTTTTAGGAGGTGATGGATAGGTTGATAGTACAATGAGATGCTCTATGAACATAGGTGATAGGTTTGATAGGAGAGTGGGATGCTCTACAAGAGTAGGTGGTAGGGTTGGTTTTTGGATAGAGGATAAGTGGATAGACCAAGAGTGATGTGGGTAGGCTACAAGCACAGGTGGTAGAGTTGTAGTGGATGGTAGATCACTATGTTTCTCATCGATACTCAGATTGACAGTACATTGCTGGCTTAGAGGATGAGGTAGAATGGCTTGGAGGTAGACTACCTTTGTGAGATTCATCAGGGGCATCACATTAGAGTTGATGTAGTGAGTTAGGGTAGCCATTAGTTAGGCTACCAGTTCTAGGGTTTGTAGTTATTACCTAAATATCAAAGGCTAGTGGGTTTGTTCAACCTCATCAAGATGAGGTCGAGGGTGGAGGTGAGACCGCTGGTGCATGACCAACTTGACCTATGATATGCATGTGCTTCTCTTTCGGAGTGTGAGATTCGAGGATCCACTCTATTGTAGCCTACGAGCATTTTTGTATCATGATGTATAAGATTTACTATATATATATGATATGATGTTATTTGGTTTATCATGTATTTATTGATGTTTTATTACATGTGTGGATGCAATTATGGATTCAATACCTAATGTTTAGATGCATTTTGAGATTTGTTTTTACGATTATGAATTTATGTAACTCATGTTATTGATTTGAAAAATCTAATATGTATACATAGACTTAGATATGTATGAGATGTATTAATGATATGTAATGTGACTAATGTGAAATGTGAATTAATGTTTTAAATAATAAAACATAATGAATGAATCTATATGTGCTAATAAATAAATTTCAAGCACGACAAAATGTATAAACATCATCAATGAAATTGCCAATGCTTTCATAAGATCATGCATTTAATTGTGACTAAAATGTGAATGATGGATGGGAAACAGTAAGATGCTATAGAGAAACAACCTAGTTTTCATAAGACTCAAACTCCCTAGTTGACCAGTCAAAAGTTTTATACTGACCATGCAAGACTTTTAAGAGGTAAACATCTACTAGGGCGACCCAAATATTCAATATCCCTATGTGTGCATAGTGATGTTCATTAATATGATAAAAACATAAAGTTTCCATTGCTAGGTCGACTCTTAGAGCCATTGCTATAATGAAGATCATCTTATGGTCATCATTATCTTAATTTTGGATGTAGTTGGACTAGACTACTAGGTAATACAAGCCACCAAAAGCTAGTTCATCTACAAGCTAACATTGGTATGTACAAAAAAAGGTTGCTAATATGACAAACATATCACCACGCGTACTACTACAAAAAAACATTTAATTAATCAATCATAGATAAATATGCCGATAACCATTTATAACTCAACTTAACCTCGTAATTAAGAAAAAATGTTTCCAAATACTAATGCTAGTCCTTTCACCAAGATGCTCTAATCATCCGCATGATGTGGTCTACCAGCAAGAACGCCACTTGCATTATCGGTGTTGTGACTCTGTAATCCGGATTCAATGTAACTCGGATTCAATCTCCATGACGAATGTATATAGGAAATATTTAAAAAAAAAAAAAGAAGAAGAAAGAAAAAAAAATGCTCTAATCAATTTTATAAAACTATGGTGGCCCTTGTCCTAACTATCGAGGGAGTTCCTTTTATCCGTTTTTTTTTTTTTTTTTTGATATATAGAAGCAATGGTTACAATCACGATTTTTAGTAACTACCAGCACAGCTGGTAGGGTTCAAACTATCTACAAAGGCTCCTAGGACTTCCACCGTCTCGGTACATGGTAACCCGACGTGAGATGGGGACCGCCGAACGCACAAGGGTTGCACCGTCGTCATCAATCTGGCGCACCACTCAGAGGAATGGGATCTAGGCTACTATCTGTGCATAGGCCAGCCCGTGGGATTGGAACCTAGGTCTCCTCTTGGTAAGCGCCCCAACTTACCAATCCACCTAGACCCACGGACTTATCCGTTCTTATTTTATTGGCATGACTCGGTCAAAATATGTAAAAATGTTAAAAAGATTTTTAAAACGCGAAATTAACATTTGGACCTTTAATTTTTTTTTTTTAATATTATTATTATTAATAAAACCTCAGCGGCATTTCCCGCCAATCCGGCAAGCCTACTCCTATTATGGAGGCATTAACTCTCTCTTTGCAATGTACCACGGGCCATGCTTACGGCTCTGTAGCTACGTCCAACGATTGAACATAATTTTAATTAAAAATTAAAGATCTTAAAAGTTAATTAATTTTTTTCAGAACCAATAAATTACAAATCCTTGTGATTGTTTAATTTCCTTCGCATCCGTATTTTTGAATCAGAGTGAAATTAGAATAGTATACGGAATACAATATCGTATTCTATCGCCTCATACAACTGGTTATTGTTCACTTATACATCTAAAAGGAGGACCACATGAACAATAACCTGCAATTCCCGTTATCGAAGATGTACATTGTTTTTATTGGTCCGTTCTAATTGTATTAATAAATAATTGATGCAAACATGATCAATGTAGTACTCAGAACCAGCAACCATTGTATAACTTGTATAAAATAGGCGTCGAACACATGGCTTAAAATAATTATAAATTGAGGGTTGTCGAGAACCAGCATCACAATCTGATCCGAAAGCTTGTCTGCATGAAAATTAGTGAGTCTCTTTTAGGCGTCCATAGTCTTATGAAAATTTCAAAATAAGTGAAGAAGATCTTCAGTTTCAGGGAGAATGGATATAGTGAGTTGCAAGTCTTAATGTAGATAAGTCTTTTTATGAAGGAGAAGTCTTGCTAAATTAAACTCATAAAATTAGTGAGTCACTTCTAAGCATTTATAGTTTTATGGCATTTTCAAAAGAAGGGAAGAAGATCTTCACGTTCATAGCAGAATGGACACAGTAGTTTGTTAGAAATGTTAACTCAAACTTCACGCTCGTAAGCGCTTCGGCGCGAAGCACTTTCGAAATGCCTTCGGGAAATGCTTCGACGCGAAGCACTTTTAATATGACTTCGGAAAATGCTTCGCCGTGAAGTACAAATCAGCCGCCTCCTAAAAACACTTCGTCGTGAAGTAAAATCAATTTGCCTTCCGAAGCGGAAATCAGCTGAAGCGAAAATCAGGCGCGCAGATCGGGGCATTAATTGTTCAAGCGTGTGAGTAGTTGGGGTTGTTCGGTGATTGGACATGAACCATACTTTTGCATTTAATTCTTGTCAGTCGGTCGGTGAACTTCTCCCGCCTTTTGTCCTCATCCCCCGCCTATAAATACCGGGCCATTTTGTCATTTTGTGAGGAGCTGGAGAAGAGAAGGAAGGGAGGAAGCAGGAGAGGAACAGAGAGCGCAGAGTAGCAGCAGAGCTAGGGTTTCGACCAACAGAGTAGCAGAAAGGTGAAACCAGCAGCCACTTGTAGCCGGAGTGTGGAGCAGCAGTCTCCAAGTAGTGTGTGTGTTTATCCTGTAGATTTCTATCTTGCAAAAGTTTGTAATCCCTTCATTAGGAAGCTTTGTAATATGGCATTACAGTTAATATATATAATAGTTATTTTGCTGTTTGGCTCTCTGTGCATCGTTTTATCCACAAATATTCCTCAGCTAGGGTTTGCCCCGAAGTGGCAAAACACTCGTTCGATCCAGAAGGGAATCTAGTTTGTTTGTGCTGAAGCACATTGCGAGACTTAGTCTTCCCGAAGTAGAATCCAGCAGCCATTTCGCTGAAGCTGCCAAGTTGCCGGAGACTGCAGTGCTTCGCAGCCTTCTTGTCTGAAGTAGTCACTTCGGCTGGAAAATTCCCAAAGTGATTCTACTTCGAAAGCAAACTGTGCGAAGCAACTGCTTTGCTGAGAATTTCCCCGAAGTAGTTTCACTTCGGCACATTATTTCCCGAAGTAGTTTTACTTCGGCAAAATATTCCCCGAAGTGTTTACTTCGGGATTATTTTCCCCGAAGTGCATACTTCGGGAGTATCTCCCCCGAAGCTCCTCCCTCGCGTAAGAAATCCTCGAAGTGTTTTATTGACACGATTTAAATCGTGATTTAAATTTTATTTCCTTCAAATTGGTATCAGAGCTATTGGTGTCATGACGCGGAGATAGAAGATGGCTTCTAGAAACAATTCCCTGTAGTTGCAGATACCGTGATTTAACGACAAATAATACGATTATTGGAGCATCCAGATGAAGATTCTCTTTGAGTCTTAGGATTTGTGGGACTTCGTCGAGAATGGTTACCCGAAACCGATAGATGCAACAGCACTAGCCGCCCTCTCCCACGATGACAAAGATCTTTCGAAGGAGAACAGGAAGAAAGACCAAAAGGCCCTGTTCTATATCATGCAAGCGGTTGAGGAGACCATCTTCCCGTGGATTGCATCAGCCACCAAGGCCAAGAAGGCCTGGGATATTTTGGCCAGTTCGTACCAGGGCATCAACAAAGTGAAGTTGGTAAAACTGTAGATGCTCAGGAGAGAGTTCGAGAACCTGTAAATGAGTGAGTCCGAGTCGATGAGCGACTTCTTCACCCGGACAATTGATGTCATCAACCAGATGCGGTTGAATGGTGAAATTGTCCAGAATCAAAGAATCATGGAGAAAATTCTACGGAGTCTACCAGCTAAGTTTTATTCTGTGGTAATTACAATAGATGAGTCGAGGGATTTGACAACCCTCTTAGTGGATGAACTCATGGGCTCTCTACAGACACATGAGCAGAGGCTAAGCCGCTCAACTCAGTCTTCTTTGGAGCAAGCTTTCAAGGCACAAGTCTCAGTCCGAGACAACACCAGACAAGACTCCCACCATAGCGCCTCTAGTTCTCAAGGTGGAAGAGGCAGAAGCAGGCGTGGGAGAAGTAACAAGCAAGGAGGGAGATCAAACCCTCATGTCAGTGAGACCAACTACAAATTTCATCAGCAAGGAGGAAGAGGCACTGGAAAAAATCAGCAAGGTGGCTCTCAGTAGAAGAAGGACATGTCAAAGTCCAATGCTACTACTGTAAAAAGTTTGGCCATTACATCTCACAGTGTAGAACGAGGATGGCGAATGAGAATCAACAACAAGCCCATTATACAGAGGAATTTGGAAATGCGATATGAGGGAATATGTTGTTGACTTACAGTATCGAGGAGGAGAGCAATAAAAATACTTGGTATCTTGACAGTGGGTGCAAAAACCACATGACGGGGAACAAAGAGATGTTCTCACAATTGGATGTAACAGTCCAATCGGAAGTGAATATGGGGAACAACAGCAAAGTTCCCATGATGGGGAAAGGTAAAATCCTCATCCGCACCTGGCACGGAGAAAGAAAACAAATTTGTGATGTGTATTATGTGTCTGGGTTAAAACACAATTTGCTAAGTGTTGGACAACTTGTGCAGAAGGGACACACTGTGCAGTTCAAAGACAGTGTTTGTTCCATCAGAGACAAAGTGCATGGACAAATTGCAATAGTGTCCATGACAAAAAATAAAATGTTTCCACTACAGATTTAGAATGAATCATTGATGTCTCTGAGTGCAGTTGTGAAGGATGCTACCTGGATGTGGCATCTTAGATTCGATCACTTGAGCTTCAGTGGCCTGAATTTGCTGCACAAGAAGCAAATGGTGAAGGGTTTACCCCTTATTGAGCAACCAAACCAAGTTTGTGAAGGTTTCCTGGTCGGTAAGTAGCATAGGGATGCATTCCATGTAGGACAGTCTTAGAGAGCATCACAACCATTGGAGCTAGTGCACTCAGACATTTGTGGTCCCATGCAGACCAACACATATATTGACAACAAATACTTCCTGACTTTCATTGATGACTTCAACCGAAAGACATGGGTTTATCCCATTAAGCTGAAGTCAGAGGCGTTTGCAAAGTTTAAGGAGTTCAAGGCTTTGGTTGAAAAATAGAGCGGGTATTACGTGAATACTCTCAGGATAGACAGTGGAGGAGAATACATCTCCAACGAATTCCACAACTTCTGCAAGCAGCATGGAATTCGAAGGCAGTTCACCGCCAGATACACACCGCAACAGAATGGTGTAGCTGAGAGGAAGAACAAAACTATCATGGAGATGGCACGGAGCATGTTGAAGGTGAAAAGTTTACCACATGAGTTCTGGGCAGAAGCTGTAAGTTTGAATAGATGTCCCGCCAAGAGTGTGAAGGACAAAATTCTAGAGGAAACTTGGAGAAATATGAAGCCAAGTGTGGCTCATTTGCGAGTTTTTAGGTGCATAGCATATGCACATGTTCCAGATGAGAAAAGACGAAAGCTGGATGACAAAGCTAAAAAATGCATTTTCACGAGGTACAACGAACAAGCAAAGGCATACAAGTTGTACAATCCGGTGACAAAGAAACTTGTCATCAACCGAGATGTGAAGTTCTTGGAGGATGAACCCTGGAACTGGAATTCAAATACTGGTCAGCCTGAACCAGCAATTAGTGAACCTGTAAACTTGGAGGAAGATAGTGTGCAGCCACCTATACCTTCAAGCAGCAATAGTGGTGCCAGCAGCAGCACAACCTCATCATCCCGATCACCTCCACTTGTAAGCAGAATTCAAAATTTGAGGACACTTGCGAAGACTCGGAGCTTGCAAGACATTTATGAGGTAACCCGTAATCAAATAGATGAAGAATATTCTGACTTTGCCTTATTTATTGAGTGTGATCCAGTGGAGTTTGAAGAAGCAAGTCAAAATCGCAAATGGGTGAATGCGATGGATGAGGAGATAGCAGCCATTGAGAAGAATGAGACATGGCAGCTGACAGATCTTCCAGCAGGAAAGAAGACCATTGGGGTCAAGTGGGTGTATAAAACGAAGTTCAACGCCCAAGGAGAAGTTGACAAGCATAAGGCCAGATTAGTGGTGAAAGGCTACAAGTAGAAGTCAGGAGTTGACTATCATGAGGTGTACGCACCTGTAGCCCGACTTGACATAGTTAGAATGATTCTGGCACTGGTAGCTTAGAAAGGCTGGAGTGTGTACCAAATGGATGTCAAGTCTACCTTCCTAAACGGAGTGTTGGAAGAAGAGGTCTACATAGACCAGCCACCCGATTATGAAATACAAGGGCAAGAAGACAAGGTCTTGAAGCTAAATAAGGCCCTGTATGGGTTGAAGCAAGCACCCCGAGCATGGTACAGCCGAATTGATGGCTATTTTCAAGAGAATGGGTTTCAAAAATGCCCATATGAGCACACCTTGTACCTAAAAACAAATGAAGCAGGGGAGATGATAATCGTCTTCTTGTATGTGGACGATCTGATATATACTGGCAATAGCAGCAACCTATTTGCGTAGTTCAGAACAACCATGAAGACCGAGTTTGAAATGACAGACATGGGGCTGATGAAATTTTTTCTTGGTATTGAAGTTGACCAATCAGCAGATGGCATCTTCATTTCTCAAGGCAAGTATGCAAAGGATGTCCTGAAGTGTTTTAAGATGGAGGACAACAAACCTGCCATCACCCCAGTAGCCACTGGCTTGAAGTTGAGCAAGACTGACAATAGCAGAAGCATTGATCCAACTCTCTATAAAAGGTTAGTTGGAAGCCTGATGTACTTGACTGCAACTCGGCCAGATCTGATGTTCGGAGTCAGTCTGATCAGCCGTTTTATGGAGACTCCAAAAGACACTCACTGGCAAGTAGGCAAGAGAATCCTACGATATGTCAATGGCACGAGGAACCACAAAATTCACTATGCCAGACAAGACTAGCTTGAGTTGATTGGCTACACTAACAGTGATTGGGCCGGTAGTGTAGATGATAGGAAGAGCACTTCGGGATATGCCTTCCATTTTGGATTCGGAGTTGTCTCTTGGTCCTCGAATAAGCAACCAATAGTTGCTCTATCTACAGCAGAGGCAGAGTACGTTGTTGCCACCTCAGCCGCCTGCCATGCAGTCTGGCTGAGAAGAGTTCTGAGTGAACTACATCGTCTACCCAAAGTAGCAACAACAATATTTTGTGACAATAACTCTGCCATCGCGCTCTCGAAGGACCCAGTCTTCCATGGCCGGACGAAGCACATAGACATCCGGTATCATTTCATCAGAGAGCTGGTGAAATTCGACGAAGTACAATTACAGTTTTGCAGGTCCAAAAAGTAGCTGGCTGACATCTTCACAAAACCCTTGAATGAGGACTTCACCAGATTGCGAGGTATGTTGGGCGTTAGAGAACTCGTGAAGTTTGGTTTAAAGGAGGGTGTTAGAAATGTTAACTCAAACTTCACGCCCGTAAGCGCTTCGACGCGAAGCACTTTCAAAATGCCTTCAGGAAATGCTTTGATGCAAAGCACTTTTAATATGACTTCGGAAAATGCTTCGCCATGAAGTACAAATCGGCCGCCTCCTAAAAACACTTCACCGCGAAGTAAAATCAATTTGCCTTCCGAAGCAAAAATTAGCCAAAGCAGAAATCAAGCGCGTAGATCGGGGCATTAATTGTCCAAGCGTGCGAGTAGTTGGGGTTGTTCGACGATTGGACAGGAACCATACTTTTGCATTTAATTCTTGTCAGTTGGTCGGTGAACTTCTCCTGCATTTTGTCCTCATCCCCCGCCTATAAATACCGGGCCATTTTGTAATTTTGTGAGGAGCTGGAGAGGAGAAGGAAGGGAGGAAGCAGAAGAGGAATAGAGAGCGCAGAGCAGCAGCAGAGCTAGGGTTTCGACCAGCAGAGTAGCAGAAAGGTGAAACCAGCAACCGCTTGCAGCCGGAGTGTGGAGCAGCAGTCTCCAAGTAGTGTGTGTGTTTCTACTGCAAATTTCTATCTTGCAGAAGTTTGTAATCGCTTCAGTAGGAAGCTTTTGTAATCTGGCATTACAGTTAATATATAAAATAGTTATTCTGATATTTGGCTCTCTGTGCATCGTTTTATCCGCAAATATTCCTCAGCTAGGGTTTGCCCCAAAGTGGCAAAACACCCGTTCGATCCAGAAGGGAATCTAGTTTGTTTGTGCTGAAGCACATTGCGAGACTTAGTCTTCCCAAAGTAGAATCCAGCAGCCATTTCGTCGAAGCTGCCAAGTTTTTGGAGACTGCAGTGCTTCGCAGCCTTCTTGTCCGAAGTAGTCACTTCGGCTAGAAAATTCCCGAAGTGATTCTACTTCGGAAGCAAACCGTGCGAAGCAACTGCTTCGCTGAGAATTTCCCCGAAGCAGTTTCACTTCGGCACATTATTTCCCGAAGTAGTTTTACTTCGGCAAAATATTCCCCGAAGTGTTTACTTCGGGATTATTTTCCCCGAAGTGCATACTTCGGGAGTATCTCCCCCGAAGCTCCTCCCTCATGTAAGAAATCCCCGAAGTGTTTTATTGACACGCGATTTAAATTTTATTTCCTTCATAGTTCATGGACACAGTAGGTTGGAATCAAGTGATAAGTCTTGTTAAATTAAACTCTAGGGAAAGATAGCTTATTGGGGTTGGGTTAAGCAGGGGTTGGGGATAAGCAGACCAGACTATATGAAAATGACGGACCCAAATATACTAACGAAACATTTAATTTGAAAACTATGAATAAGTACTATGATAGTCATGTAGCCCTATAATTAAAAAGAGGTTTCTCCATATACCAATACAAACCTATCTACCAAAAACGTAAAAAACACACTATAATAAATTCTATAAACCTCTGGTGTTCCCTGTCCTAACCATCCATGAACCTCTAGTAGTCCCATGTCCTCATTATCCAAAGAGTCCCTTTTGCGCGTATATTTTCATTGACACGCCTCGGTCAAAATCTGTAAAAGTGTTAAATGTTTTTTAGTTCGATAAAATCCAGCAATTAACATTTGGATTTTAATTTTTGATTTTTTATTTTAATGAAATTTTTATGTTGATGATAATGAATATTGTAGTAATATGTTTAATTTTCATTTAAAAATTTAAATATTTGAATTTGAATTTTTTATTTTTTATTTTAATAAAATTTTTATTTTAATAAAATTTTTATTTTGTTTGATAAAGAATATTGTAGTAGTATATTTAATTTTCATTTAAAAACTTAAATTCAAACCTTCTTATTAATACAGGAAACTGAGATCCTCATAAAAACATATCTTTAACTCAAAATGCTAGAAACAGATAAGCCTATTAATAATGACATAGTACTTAGAGGTAGGTTGACATTTGAAATTTTTTATTTTTTATTTATTACTTTAATTAAAATTTTATGTTGTTTGATAAGAAATATTGTAGTAGTATGTTTTAATTTTTATTTTAAAACTTAAATTCAAACATTCTTATTAATACAAGGAGACTGGGACCCGTAAAAAAAACCTATCTTTAACTCAAAATACCAGAAACAGATAAGCCTATTAATAATGGCAGAGTACTTAAAAGTAAGTTGACACTCATAAAAACCTGTCTTTAACTCAAAATGCCTAAAACCAATAAGTCTATTAATAGTGACAGAGTGTTTGATTTTGGTAGGTTGTTCTCATAAGATTCTTTAAAACTTTGGATCCTAACTTTAAGTAGTGTCCTTGCCGGAGATTTCTTAACTTTACCTTTACCTTCCCGACTAAAAATTATAAACGTTGCTACCAAAAAAAAGTCAGCCGGTATCTCTCTTTGTACGTCCAACAATGAACAAAATTTAATTAAAAATTAAAGAGCTTAAAAGTTAATTTATTAGAGTGTGAAGTATAGATTAATTGGTTTCTTTAAACCTTCCCGACTAAAAATTATAAACGTTGCTACCAAAAAAAAGTCAGCCGGTATCTCTCTTTGTACGTCCAACAATGAACAAAATTTAATTAAAAATTAAAGAGCTTAAAAGTTAATTTATTAGAGTGTGAAGTATAGATTAATTGGTTCCATTAAATTTGGTAAAGGGGTCGGAGGTCCAAGTTTTATATCTAGGATACTGTATGGCAGAAAACAGACAGCACAACGGTAACAGCCATAAAAGCCGTCTAACCCACATAAATTTAAAAAAACACAAGTCAATTTATGTTGAGAACCAATAAATTGGAAATCCCTGTGATTGTTTAATTTCCTGAACATCTGTATTTTTTAATCAGAGTGAATAAATTAGAGTCGTCCACAGGATTCAATATGCTATTCTATCACCTCATACAATAGTTATTGTTCACTTATACATCCGAAAGGAAGGACCACATGAACAATAACATATAATTGTTCAATTTCCTGAACATCCGTTTTTTTGAATCAGAGTGAATAAATTACAGACGTGAACATCCGTATTTTTGAATCAGAGTGAATAAATTAGAGTCGTGAACAGAATTCAATATGCTATTCTATCACCTCATACAACTGCTTATTGTTCACTTACACATCTGAAAGGAGGACCACATGAACAATAACATGCAATTCTCGTTATTGAAGACGTACATTGTTTTGATTAGTCCGTGCTGGTATTAATAAATAATAGATTAGTCCGTGCTTGTATTAATAAATAATTAGGTGTGCTTGTATTAATAAATAATTGATGCACACCCAATCACTGTAGTACTCTTGAACCAGCAGAGATTGTGTAACTTCTACAAAATAGGCATGGAGCACATGGCCTAAAACAATTATAAATTGAGGGTTGCCGAGAATAAGCATCACAATCTGATCTCGAAGCTTGTCTGTATGAAAATTAGTGAGTCAGGTATATAAGACTGATTCATGGCGACGTTCTTTGGGCTTTTGAGTTCTCGCGCCTTTCTGTGGTTGCAGTTGGTGATTTTTGTATGGCAAGCCGTACGACCAGCTGCAACGCTGAGGGTTCCATGGGCACTAATCAGCACTGCTTTCTATAAGATTTTCGTAAAGAAAAAAATTGACAATGATCGTTTCATCTTATTGACAACAGATTACAATGACACAGATGATGCTGAAAAGTTCTGTGAAGAGAACAGCTGTGATGAGTTTGAGGAGAATAAGTTAGATGAGTCGGCTGTAGACTCGTCTGTACATTTCTCGTATAAAATTAAAAAGACTCATTATATATGTGAGAGTGACAAAGCGAATCAGTAAGATTACTGTTAACTGCTGAGCTTAAGAATGTGCCTATTGTTAAGGAGTACAAAACTGTAAATGGTTTTGTGGGAGTGTGGACTCTTTGCTCCGCGGACGAAGCAATAAGAATGTGTTTACAAAGTAAGAGATTCAGGTTGTGCTTCAGGAAAACGGTTAGCTTTTGTCTTATAGAACACATGCCACTTATGACAGACACTTACTGGCTGTCAAAAGTGCTGGGTGGTATCCCCTTGTATTTAACTGCCAAGGGCAATGAACAATTGTCATCCATATTGACATTGTCGTTAATCATTTTGGATTTCACATACAATGTTTGGGTGCCACTGGTTGAGCAGGCATATTTGATGTTCATCAGAATTTTACAATTGATATTGTCATGTCTCTCTGCAAATTTGAGGTTTTTGATTTTCTACTTGCTAAGCAACTTTGACAATAGATATTTGCCATGTTCAATAAGCGATTTTAAGGTGAAGATCAAGAGAACTAATGTTTTCTATACAACTGATAACACCCTTCTGAACTGTGGTGTTAAGTCTTTGACACAGGAAAGCTTTGAGGATATAAGCCAAGATGTTTTTGACTTCAAAACCAGTGCTTTCACTCTCCATATAGAAAAGAAGGAGGAAACAAACAACAAGGTTACGTTTGAGCTAAAGTTACTCGGTGTTCTGTGTGACCTTGTGAGCGCGGAGTATTCAATGCGTCAAACAGATTTCATCACCTATATTGGGTGCTTGCAGTTACTCGAGAAGGGCCATATAGGTTTGGTTCAAACTGTGGACAACGGATTTTTGAGAAACATGCATTTATTTGGTTTTGAGGAGACTATCAACCTTTTCTGGGGCGGGAATGTCAAGGTGTATAGAGTTGAGGTTCTTGAAAACCATCGTTACTTGATCGCAGGTGAAAACAAGAAATGTGCTGTAAAGTTTGATAAAATGGAGTCGCCGCTATATTTGGCTATTGCGAAGAGCTGGGGTACTTGGTTGGCTAGTAAAGCCTTATTTTCCGCAAGAATGTAACGACGGATGCATCTTCTGCATAGTCAATGATGTTCAGTTACGCCAGCATGCTGGACACCAGTACCGTGTTTGGAACCTTGGAGGCAGAAACATGGGGCACGGTCTCATCTGACTGAGCTCTCAATAGTGTTCCACTATATATATATAATAGCTCTATCTCTGCAATATACAATTTCATGCAGTTACTGCTAGGTGTAGGTATTTGACATGGCCTTCAAGCATTGAGCCCCAGGGTGTTTTTCATGGCAATTTCCAAAATGTTTGTATAAACTCTTTAATATGTTTGGGTTTCATTACGCATAGGTAGACTATATTCTGAAAGTATCCTTCTGGCCAGTAATTCCTAATTATTTTTTGTTTTATTTATTTCAATATTATGTCCTATAGGTTTTCTTTATCTTCGTTAGTAAAACATGTTTTTTTTTTATTCACACATATTTCCGATGAAAGCTTTAAACTATATTATTATGGTGTTCTAAAAAGGAGATATTATTATATATTTAAAAAAAAAAAACTCTTACACAATTTTTTTTAATAGATTTTTACTTCAATACACTATACATCAACATTCTTTTGAATATCTGCTTGTTGCTTGATGAAAAATGGTGCATATAAATATCTTTTGTTGGTAATAAAAGTGCGTAGGGAATGGGAGCCATCTTCTACTAAGCCATTTGTTGGTAAAGTAAGGATTAATTGCATGCTAATGTTAAATTTATTAAATAATATAGAATTAAATAATATAAAATATATATCAATTAATAAACAAGATTAAAATAAACGTGAATAAACGTGAATGAAAAATAAAATTAAAGCTACCACATTGCTCTTACTTGTCATAGTGGATTTACCGAATAGCGGATACGCCAATATGAGTTGTATGTTTCAATGGTTTTTTGTAAATGATGTAGCAAACAGAAAGGATAAGGAAGTTACTCAGATTACTGTTATTTTTATTTTTTCTTGGGAGAGAGCACTGGAGGGCGTCTTACTGGATTATGACTAGGAAAGATTTGGTGGAAAGCACGCAAGTGATTTTGCAAAGCAAGAGTTTAGGTTGGAACTTTGTTTTCTTGGATGTTTAAGCTTAATGTTTCTATCATTTTGAATGATAGATACTCATTGTATGCGTGTGAATATAATTTATTACATTGGGAAGTATGACTGAAAATTGTTTTGGCTTTCTGTTTATGTTGAAATGAAAAAGAATTGCAAACGCTGTTATCTCTGTTATTGACGTCTGCAAAAGGGAATTACCTTTTTACTATGATATTTTTCATTTACTACTGCAACAAGGCTGTGACTATGTTGCTTGTATTGCTCTTTATAAAGAATTTGGTAGAAAATATTTTTAAGTTGCAAAGATTTGGTAGTGCACTGTGTACTTTGATAGAATACAAATGCTTATATTTGGTAGTGCATTGTGTTCTTTGCTGGAATAGAAATACTTGTATTTGGTAGTGCACTGCATTCCTTGCTGGAATGGAAATATTTCTATTTAAGGTGAAGAGCACTATGTTCCTTGTTGGAATCAAAATGCTTGTTTTTGAAATGAATAAAACCATTACATCTCATATTAGTTGCATTCATAAAGTCATAAAGTCCTGGAACTGATTTTGATCCCTTTAAAGTAATATGCAACCTCTAAAATTTTGAGTAAGACATGGAACTCTCAGTTGGCTACGGAAAGAAGGTGGCATGACCTCGAGTAGCGTTTAGCTAGAGTTTTGGGTTAGAATCCAATTGTAGTTTCTTGGGAAAGAACCCTGTTTAAGACCTAACTAAAGAGCACACTTGGTGGACGCATACTATTGAGAAGTTGTTGTTGTAAACCAGAACTATGCATTTCCTCTACCATGAGGTTTCATAATACATTTAACAAAGGAAAAATTACAACTATTATGTATTGTAAATAATATGATATCCAATGTAATTAAGACCAGACTACTGTAAAGAGAAATAACATTACTGGTTGTTGTCTTCCATTGAAATGTTATATGTGATGCCATAAAGGAAAAATTATTTAGATCTCTTTTAGAAGGAATAAGAGATTAAACATAATAATTATTCCCAATTATGAGCTGTGTCGTAACAGAATAGATTGGTTTTATAATATGGATTTGAGATTGTAGAAACTTTATATAGACTAATAAAGATTTTTCAGATGTACATCTCAGAGGAAGTTATTGTTGGGCATGAGCGAAAAGCTTTAATAAAGTTCTTGCCTCCGCCAAATCTCCATATAGTAAAATGTGAACGTATAATGGTTCTTTGAGTAAAGTTGTGGCTTGGATAATGGGATAAATAAAACCAAATATTCCTCGACTTGCTAGGCTGTCGAGAACTCCAACATTGTAATAATTGAGAAGATAGTCTGCAAAATGGATGTTATTAAATATCAAAAGACAATACAGTTTTAAACCCACGAAAGGAAAAGCTTCGCTCATCTTAAGGAGCAATGCTTAGCTGAAACATATATAAAAAATTCTTTAAATATGGTCTTGCATACCGTTTAGGGTTATGAATATAGAATCAGAGATACTTCCTTTCAAACATAAAATAATAACTTTAAACTCTGTTATTAGTATAAGTTTACTCATTAATTGGGCCATGAGTTTACCTTATTGTTTGAGGGTTGACATATAAGCCTTAGTTGGTATAGTTTACAATGTAAAAAAACTTCCTATTAAAACTAAGATTTGCATAATGTTAGCTTAGTTATAGGCTTAGTAATGGAGTTCGTATTTTGTTCGAATTCAACACTTAAATTTTAAAGAAATTCATCATGATTAAAAATCGATATAAATTTTGATATGTGCATATATAGACTTGGTATATACATATAACTAATATATTATATTATCATAAAATCATATATAATAAATATTTCAAATATAATATAAATGTTCGTCTAAATATTTTCATCCACATAAGAATATCTATTCTCAAAATATAATATATTATGTGGTTGACTAAATATTATTTATATACAAATAAAATAATTCTCAGGAAAGTTTGTTAAAATCCACTATCAATATCTAGATGTAAACTGTTTATTACTATTAATATAAAGTATGGTCAAGATACAATGTGCTAAACTAAATCGTAAAGCCCATTTTCTCACTTCCTTTGTACACCAAGCCCAGTCATGCTCTATCTATGAACTAATTCACTCAATTAGTAATAACTTGTGTGTCTCTGATGTGGCCATCAGGAGGCGTCGTCGCCTTCTTCTTAAATGACTGTCCCACTAATTTCCTTCTACATGCATTTCCACTCAATTTTCCCATGCCGAATTTAGGGTTTGTTCAACATTTTTGCTTTCTATGTATTTTCACTCAATTTTTCCCATGCTAAATTTAGGGTTTGTTCACCTTTTTCCCTCCGATATGCATTTCCACTTAATTTTTTCTACCTTGAATTTTGAGTTTGTTCATCGAATTTTATTCGTGAAGATTTTAAATTTGAAAAATTTCAAAATTTAGAATTTGATAACATAGGGTATAGGTTGCCACTTATTATATGATTGTTTCTTATCGAGGATAGCCAAACAAAAGCATGAGCTTATTGATCCTCAATTTCTATTGCCATGTTTTGAATATATCTTTTCATTTTACTTTATTGAATGCTATTTTCCCATAAAAATAAAATACATGGTTTGACCTTTATGTAATATTTAACTTATTTGGTTGTTAAGTGATGTATTTAAATAATTTTTCTTACATATACAATTTATCCAATTTCTTATAAGTTTTGGATTATAAAAGTAGGAATCCTATTTATTTTGATAAAGCTAGATTAATAAATAATAATAATCATGTTACTTCTCCATTAATATATGGAATTTCTCATTAGTTAAAAAGATTAATAAAAGAGTTTGTTATATATATAAATGAAAATAAGGATTTGTGTATTAAATTTGATATTATTGTTAAAGCAAATGATAAAGATTAGTTTTTAAAATTTAACCCTTATTTCCTATTAAATTAAGTAGGATGAGAAGATACCTTCCAAAATAAGATGAAATGTCACAAAAGTTGACACTAGAGTAGGTAGAGTAGAAAACTTATATTCCTCCAAATAAACCCATTTGAATAATTTGAAACCATCCACGAGATAGGTGGCTAGTTTGCACCCAAAATTTATGGTTACAAGTTGGTAATATTTGTGACTCAATAATGACTATTTTTAATAGCATTGGTTGAATCAAGTGACCATGTCATAAGTAGTACTGAGGAGTGATATGGGATGATTCCTGTTGGTCATTTCTCGAGAATTACAAGTGATAAGACCTTGTACTATTTTACTAGTAGAGATCTAGTATGGAAAATAAACTAGTTTTTTTACAATTTTTGGTATGGGACAAATTATCATGAGTCATAATTGAAGAATATGACCAAGACTAGTGTCAAGGTAATGATATGGCTCTAGCTAACTCCAGGGAAGAGGATAATTATCTAGAAACTTATCATATGTATGTTAACCCCTTGTGTATCAAGTATTGAACATGTCAACCAATTAGATTGAGGTTCATCATGCTAAGGGATGAGGAGAGTATGCGTCCATTCTCTAGGTGTTATGGACCCTATAGGATAACCTTATATATAGATCAACACATATTTCAGATCAAGAGGACGATAAATGAGAAAGTTAGATCTACAAAATGGCACTCTCTACAATGTTTGGTCAATCTTATCCACTTGGGTGACTGTCTATAGTCATCCAAATTCCTAAAAGTAGTTGATATACATCATACTTAAAAATTATTTTGATTTGGATGAACACTAAACCAAATACCTTAAACCCTAACCGTTGTATGAAAAATGTTATGAAAGGAAAACAAAATTAACTGTGATTTAAATGAGCAAGCATGAATGGTACAACTAGTTGAGTAGACATGGGTTGTTACATGTGAACTCAGAGCATGAAAGATCCTTATGCTGTAGGATTCTATGAAATGTTTTATTAAATTAAAAAATACCAATTAATTAATTTATTTCCTTTGCCATAGGTCTAAAGGCACAATAATGTGATGCAGATCTTCAAGGAATCCCATTGGATTTGGGCATAAAGAGAACACCATAATACCTCCAAGGGGACTACATACAAGAGCAAGAAAATAATTTTTACAAAGGGAAATACGAATAAAACAGTTAAATAAGCCTCCACAAAATTAGTCAAATAGTGAGGATGGAAATTTGGAAAAAGTAGTTCAATTATTACAAACTCATGGAACAATAAAAAAATGAAATGGTCTAATAAAAGACACACATGACCCAAAAATAAGAGTTAATAGTCTAACAATAAAAATTAATTGGGGACTTAACCAGGGGTAGGTTAGGTGTAGGTAGAGAAAAGGGTGTATCCAGTGAGCCTAAAGGAGCTGATAGGGCCAGGGTGAGCATGGAGTTAGCCAAATATTTAAAGAAGGTTGTGATTTATAAATTTAATGTAAAAGATGATGGATACGTAGTAGAGAATTGGTTTAATGAATTGGATTCATACTTTTCCTTTATCCTTTTATTGTCATAATCTAAAATTGTATTGGTTATCATGAATATGGTAGAAGTAGCTCTAGACTGGTTCAATTTTTTTAAGAAAGGGTAGGATATTTAACTCATAGACCTTTGGAAGGACTTTGCTAAGGAATTTAGAAAAATATTCTTTACTAGGTAGTAGTATGTGGAGAAATTCGAGGAATTCACTAACTTGCAGTAAGAATCAATGATAGTCTGAGCCTACCATTAAAAATTTATTCAACTACTAAAGTATGTACCTGACTATAAAAACAAAGAGGACATGAAGGTACAAATGTTAATACTGGGACTTCATCCAAAGATCATGACTATGGTAAATATGCTTAACCCTGAAGACCTTTCTAAAGATTTTGATTTGGATCACAATAAGAAGCCAATCAAGAGTCCAAAAAGGCTTCTTTCAATTATTAATAGCTATCTAAAAAGATAAGGATGAGCTTAGAAATTGTAAAATTAGTGGATTTATAAAGTGGGATAAATAAAAAAGCAAAAATCCAAAAGGAGGGGATCAAACCAAGCAAGGGAATAAAAATAAAAATAACTTCCAAGGTAATAAGTTTAGAAAGGATGATAAAGGGTATCCTAGAAGGAAAAAATAGAGATCATAAAATTAGGAGAAGGCTAAGGATGTCACACCACAAGGTATAAATAAGGATGATAATAGGGGTAGTAGAGCTCCTCCAAATGGTTGCTATATTTGTAGAGGCTTTCACTTTATCAACAAGGGCCTCCATAGAGCTTATCTTTGCTAGAAAGCTCCAAAAGAGACTGCCCATAGGATCTTTGTAGCAACAGGTAGTTCCATACTTGATGGAAAAGTTACTCCTTTTCTATTAAATGGTAAAATTTGTGATAAGGATATATATATTTTTATTGATAATGGATCTACTAATAGTTTTTTTTTTGCTAGTTTAGTGAGGGACATACTAAAAAGACCTGGGTTTTTGGATAACTATTGGAAGGTAGAGTATGGTTCAGAGTAGACCTACCTAGTTAACCAATACTTATATGATCCTCACATAATATTGCACTAAGGTAAAACCAACTGATATTTGTATCTATCACTTTTGCACACCTTTGATATCATTCTTGGTGTTGATTTATTGAAGGCCCACAAAGCCCTCCTAAATTTTGAAAATAGATGGTTAGATTTTATAGATGAATCTAATTAGAGGATTAGGATTCATTTTAATGGTTTTATTAAACCACATTCATTGTCATAAATTCTAGTGAAGAAGCCAATTAGGAATATGGGAATGATCTATGTTTTTAAGATAAATAATGAGGAAACTAAAGCACATTTTGACCTCTTCTAAAGGCATCCTATTTTGGGTAAATTTAAGGATGTGTTTTTGAAGGACCTACTAGGTCTAGCTCCCTAAAGAGAATTTGAATTTTCTATTGAGTTATTACTTGGACCTGTGTCCATTTCTAGGACATCATATAGAATAACTCTTATTTGAGCTACAAGAGATCAAACCACAACTTCAAGATCTATTAGAGAAGGGGTTTATTTATCCTAGTGTATCATCATAGGGAACTCCTATTTTTTTTGTTAAAAATAAATATGGATCCTTAATACTATGCATAGAATACCAAATGCTAAATAAGATTACCATAAAGAATAGGTATTTATTACCTAGAATAGATGATCTTTTTGATCATGTAAAAGGAGCTACCATCTTCTTGAAGATTGATCTTAGATCAGACTATCATCAAATTAGAATTTGAGAAGAGGACACACATAAGATAACTTTTAGGATAATGTAAGGATATTATGAATTTGTAGTCCTACATTTTTGGTTGAATAATACCCCAACTGCATTCATGAATCTCATGTATAGTATTTTTGAGAGCAACTAGATTGTTGTGTTCTCATGTTCCTCGATGACATACTGATCTATTCCTAGAACAAGGAGTAGCATGATCAACATATGAGAACTATACTTAAAATTCTTACGAGGAATCATCTATATGGGAATCTATCAAAGTGTGAATTCTACACTCCTTAGGTACAATATTTGGAACATAGTCTATGGTGAAGGGATTTTTTTCTATCCTAAGAAGATTCAAGCTATCATTTATTGGCCTGCACCCATGAACATAATTTATATGCATATTTTTATGGGGTTGGAAGGCTACTATAGATGATTTATCATAGGTTTCTCAAATATTTCTCAACCTATCACTAATATTCAAATAAAGGGTAAGGCTTTAAAGTGGATAGAATAGTGTAAGGAATCCTCTCAAGCTATAAAAGAGAGATTGAAAACCATACCAATTCTATAGTTACCTAATCCTTCTAAAAATTTTAGAGTATGCATAGGTGCATCTATTGATAGATTAGGAGGGGCTCTTATCCAATATGGGGTGGTCATAACCTTAAAATTAAGAAAACTTAAGAGACATGAAGTAAAATATACTACACATGACTTGGAGTTAATAGTAGTTGTGCATGCTTTTAAGATTTGGAGGTATTATTTTCTTAGGAAATATTTTAAACTCAAGATAGATCATCAAAGTTTAAGGTACATTATTACTCAACCCTTGCTGAATGCGAGAAATCATTGGTGGATAGAGTTTCTAGTTGAGTATGATTTTCTCATCAAATATATCAAGGCTAAGGAGAACAAAATAGTTGATGCTCTAAGCAAGAGAGGGTGTATCATCGTAATGACAAAATGTCATTATGATTTGGTATATCAGGTTAAGAAAAAACAATAGAAGGATGATTTTTGTTAGAAATATTAGACTCAATTTGAGCAAGAACCTAAAACATATATAGGTTTTGTACATAAATATGATTTGTTGCATTATAGAAACAAGTTGGTTGTCCTAGATTGAGATGGATTGAAAGAAATAATCCTTAAGGATGCACATAATACTCCTTATTTCATGCATCCAAGAGGGGTGAAGATGTGCGAGAGTCTAAGGAAGACCTATTGTTGGCTAGGAATGAAAAAGGACATCAATGATTATTTGTATAGGTGCTTAGAATGTTAGAAATTTAATGCAAAACATTTACACCTGAAAAATCATTTGTACCTACATGAAACTCCTACACAAAACAGGTAGGTGGTGTCAATGGAATTTATTTGGATTGCCTAAGAAAATGTTTAGGTGTGATGCAATCCTGATAGTAGTAGATAAATTAACCAAGGTTGCACATCTCATACATGGGAATATACAGGATGATGCACCTACTATAACAAGTAATTTTGCTAGAGAGATAGTGCGACTAGGATTTCTAGAAGTTATAATATTCGATAGGGACTCATGTTTTACATCAAATTTTTGGTAAGCCTTGCATGGAGTGTTGGATACCAAAATTAATATCATTTTAATCTATCACCCTAAGACAAATGGATAGACTGATAGGGTGAATAAGGTCTTAGAAGATATGCTGAGAATATATTGCATGGATCAACATACTAAATGGGAAGATTATTTGTACCTAGTTGAATTTGCATACAATAATAACTATCATGCATCACTAGGTATGGCACATTTTGAAGCCTTGTATAGAATAAGATGTAGGACTCCCTTGTCATGGGATAATCTAGAATATTGGGTAGTGATCAGGTTTGGATACTATAAAATAAATGGAAGAACAATTAAAAGGAATCCAAAAAAATATCAAGGAGGTTGTAACTCACCAAAAGAGCTACACAAACCTCAAAATAATACCGATGGAATACTCTATAGGTGATAGAGTCTTCTTAAGGGTGAAGCCTACTAAGAGTTCCATTAAATATTCCAAACTTGACCCTAGATATGTGGATCCATTTGAAATTACAAGTAAAATAATCCCTGTTGCCTACAAACTTGCTCTACCACCAAGCTTATCAAAAATTCATGTCTTCCATGTGTTCCTCCTTAGGAAGTACATTTTTGATCCCACTCAAATTTGGAATGTTTCCAATTTGTAAATATTCAACCCACTAAAAATTAAAGTTTGACTAGTTCGAATACTTGGTTTTAAGACCAAGAGCTTGAGGAAAAGGATCATAGACCAATATTATATCCAATGGGACCACTACTCAGACATGAATACCACATGGGAGAATGTGGCTAAAATGCAGAAACAATTTCATTTTTTATTTGAATAAACATGAATAATTTAAAACTTTTTATGTGGATTTATGATGTATATGTATATGTGTGAATGTATATCTAGACTACTGAGTAGAGTTGCTTTTGTGTATGTTTTAGTTTATATATGGATAGATAGTTAAATACAAAATGAAACACTATGTGGAATGGATTATGTAAACAAGTTTGAATTACTAAATGATTTATGTATGGACATGATTGAAATATGTATGATTGTGAATGGATATATAAATTTATGGGTATGTGAATGACTATATATATGTTCTCATTTGTTTAAATATGAAATAAAATACAAGTACTGTATTTTTTTCTAGTGGGAGAAGATGTAACAACCATTCTCACATGACTATTGACAATAAATGAATTGATAGTTTATACTTGCTTTTTTTCTTAGAATATGGTACTGCTAATAGTTTTTGTGCATGTAGAACTAGATATATTTCTCAACGGATAGAAGAATATCGATAGATAAGGGTAAATGGGAAGTGATGATTCAATTCGTGAGTACATGGAAGCTCACGTATTGCATTATTGTGTGACCTTGTTTTGAATATTTTCTTGTTGCTTGATGAAAAATGATGCATACAAATACCTTTTGTTGGTAATGAAAGTTCCTAGGGCATGGGAGCCATATTCTACTAAGTCATTTGGTAAAGTAAGGATTCATTGCATGCCTAATGTTAATTTATCAAATAATATAGAATTAAATAATATAAAATATATATCGATTAATAAACAAGATTAAAACAAATATGAATGGAAAATAAAATAAAAGCTACCATATTGCTATTATATGTCATAATGTATTCACAAAATAGTTGATATGTCGAGATCAATTGTATGTTTCAATCATTTTTTGTATATGATATAGTGAAAAGAAAGGATAAGGAAGTTACTCACATTATTGTTATCTTTATTTTTCCTTAGAGTTATTGATAGAGAGAGAGTCAGAGGGTATCTTCATGGATTGTAACTAGGAAAGAGTTGGTGCAAAGCAAGCAAGTGGTTTTGCAAAGCAAGAGTTCACAGGTTGAAAATTTGTTTTCCTGGGTATTTAAGATTGTATTTTTTGTTTAGACACTCACTATATGTGTGTGATTATAAATTGTTTACACTGGGAAGCATGAATGGAAATTGTTTTGGCTTTCCATCTATGTTGAAATAAAAAATAATTGCAAACGCCATCATCTTTGTTATTCACGTCTGCAAAAGTGAACTACCTTTTTACTATGAGATTTTTTGTTTGCTACTGCAACAAGCATGTGACTGTGTTTCTTGTATTGCTCTTTATAAAAAATTTGGTAGAAAAGATTTTCAAGTTGTAAATATTTGGTAGTGCACTATGTACTTTGACGGAATAGAAATGTTTGTATTTGGTAGTGCACTATATTTTTTACTAGAATATAAATTCTTGTATTTGGTAGTGCAATGTAGTCCTTATTGGAATAGAAACATTTGTATTTGAGGTGAAGAGCACTATGTTCTTTATTGGAATGGAAATTTTTGTATTTAAAATGAATAAAACCATTATATCTTATATTAGTTGTATTCATAAAGTTTTGGAGCTGATTGATCACTTTAAAGTAACATTCAACCTCTAAAAATTCTGAGTAAGACATGGAACTCTCACTTGGTTGCAGGAATAAGGCGGTATTACCTCGATTAATTTCTAATAAAAGTTTCAATTTGGAATCCAACTTGATTTTCTTGGGAAATAACCTGGTTTAGGACCCAATTTAAGAGCACACTTGGTGGATTATTACTATTGAGAAGTTGGTGTAAACCAAAACTATGTATTTTCTTAGATGGGCAGTTTCATAAGACACATAACATTTCAAAAAATACAACTCTTATGTATGTTATGGTAGATACTAGGGTAATTTAATTATTACCTTATTTATTTTAGTTATTACCTTATTTTTACCTATGTGATATTCACATTGTTGGTGAATATCAATATCATTAGATAATTTGTTAGTAGTTAGCGCTATTTGATTATTGTTAGTGTGGTTCTAGGAAAGATCCTTTTTTAAGGTTATGATGACTATCTTTAGCCAACCATTGTATTATTTAAACCCTACACAATATCAATTCTAAGTGATGATTATGGTTTTATTAATTTATCAATATCTTCATTGGTATTAGAGCATCGATTAACCTGGGCAAGGTAAATTGGTTGATTGGACAATGGGACACAAATATCGAGATGAGACCCCCTCCTCATGCTACTACCTTACACTCTTATCGAGGTAGATTGCTAGTTGTCACAAAAATCAAGGCACTATTAGACCTACATAAAATCACTGGTTTTAGCATAATATGTGTTTTTTTATGTGTGAATCAAACTGGTAAATCTCTTGTCAATTAACATAGTGCTGACATCATCTGAAACTCTATCTAGACTAGACCTGCACGCAATTTGTTGCTACATATTTGGTAGCATGAACGCTGACATGGTAGGTAGTCTACCTGACAACCTCTATAAAAAATATAATGGTGCTATTAGCTCCAAGTTTTTGGTGGCCCGCAAAAGTGAATTTCTTGCACGCTTAAGACCCCCACTAAATGTTATGCTGATGAATCACTGAAGTCATGCTAGAGAATCATTGATATTATTTGTATGGAATCTGATGGTGCTATCAAATCCAAGCTACTCATGGCCCATTTAAGTACCCATCCTACATGCCTAATTTTATTTATGAATTGTTGATGTCATGCTATACCATCACTGACATTATACACTGAAACTCCTTGGATGGGATTGGAACTGCACCGAAACTCCTTAGACAAGATTGGAACATATCAAACTATCTAGATCTAAACCTTTGGTGCATATCTAGTTGGCACACAACCCAAAAATGTTAATTCAGACCCCCAATGATATGGTAATCCAGCTAGCTATAGACTTGGAAAGCATGAATTCCAAGGCAAATGATTGACGAACTTTGAGGTGGGCATGTAGATCGAGCCTTAGAGCTAGCAAATAATGGTAGTTGATGTGGAAAAGACACATGGTTAGTTGCTATAATCTGATGTGGCATCCATATAGCGTGTGACAAGTGGCTTCCTATGATTGGTTGCTTATTGTGTTGACGTGTCATCGACACATGGATCCAAGATGCTGATTGGGTAATCCATGTGGTAGTAGAGTGCTGGTGTATGTGATGTGATATTCATCCATTCATTAGCAAGGGTGGAAAAACACTAGAAACTCCTAATTTCCTAAAGGTAATCACTAAGTGAATGGCGTGGCTTTATTTATAAACAAAAAAAGCATCCACATAATGGATGTGGGACAATAAGTTCTAAAGTTTGTTTTATTTCTATTGTGTGGTAGATCAAAGCAACAAAGGCATCCTCGTGAACTAGTGTTCACGTCCAGTGCCCTATCTAGGCCAATCATTGAACCAACACAAAGACATTTCCCCATGCTAGGTCACGATATCGACTCCCAACGGGTGCAAAAAAAAGTTTTTTGCACTAAAAGAAAAGCGGTGCTAATAATTTTTCAAGTTAATTTTTTTTTGCATTTTTTTTTTAGATTTAAGTTTATTTTTATATATTTTTTTATAATTTAAATATTAATTATGTTTTTAAATCAAATTTTTAAATTTAAATTGATTTTTTTAAAACATAATTTATTTTTATTATTAATTAAAACTATTTGATTTTTTTTTTTTAAATTTTACAAATTAAATCAAAATTAAAGAGATAAAGAAGACCTATTTATTTTGCAAAAACCAATTGAAATAGTGTTTTTTTTTCTTATTTTTATTGGATATAACGCAAATAATAGCACATTTTTTTGCAACTTAGGATTATTTAAAACTTTCTCAAAAAGAGTATTTTTGTTTTCTCCAAGATATGATGTAATACAAATAAATAGCACAGTTTGTTTGCAAAACCTCAAAATTATATTTTTGTTTTCTCAAAATTTTTGAGATGTAATACAAGTAAATAACACTTTTTTTTTTTTGCAAATCTCGGAGATTTGAAAATTTATCAAAAAATTTCAAACACTCTAGTTTTGAGAGTAAGATTTTTTCTCATGAAAAATATACCTTCGGTCCACTTATACCAAGTCATGTGTCGACTGGTTCTGGATAACCTTTCAAAATATTTTCATGTGTCGACTTGGCTTGAAAGGTGTGCTACCTTGTTAAAATTGCAAAGAAAATGAAATACAAGAAATTGTGATTCTTTTTGTAAATTTTAACACAAGGAGGGGGGCACTTGAAAATAATTTTTTTTTTACAAAATCAAAAGCAACTTGTACATTTTGTTTTCTTAAACCTTGGTATTTAACACAAAATATTGCACATTCATTTTTTAAAAATTGGAGAAGGATCTCATCACATTGAAGATCTAAATTTTCCAAAATATTGTTTTTGAAGAACACAAGCTTATATTAAGAGGGGGGCATGAACAGTATAAGACCACTTTTTACTTTTTCTTCCAAATCAATATTATTTTGTGTAAAGATAGCAGTATCAATAGCAATAATCAAAGCAATGCACAAAAACCATACACAATAGAGACACCACAATTTACGTGGTTCACCCAATGTGGCCTACTCCAAGGAGAAAATATTTTACTAAAAATTTCTCAATCAATCTCTTTAGGAATAACTCCCAATTACAATGTTTATGGACCTCTATCCAAAGGAGATGATGATCCTCTAATATCAAGTTCATAGATATCTTCCACAGGAGAACTCTTTCCCCTTCTACTCTAGCTATGTGATCTTCTAGAAGACTATGTCTCTCTCCTGCACTAACTGGTGGACCTCTCTCCTATTGAATACTCCTCACTTAGATCTATCTTCAACTATGCTAGTTTCTAGATATCTATCCACTGAGACTCTATCCTCTGTACTCTATCACCTCCAAAGCTCTAGAAATAGGCTCACTAAGAACCTGATCAATAGGCTCACACAAAACCTGCTTAAAAATCTCACACATAACTTGTCAAATATGCTCAAGCAATCTCACCAAGAACTTGCCTAATTATGCAATAGCAAGCTCACACAAAACGTGCCCAAATCTATTCTAGCAATCTCACCAAGAACTTGCCCAAAATATGCTCTAGCAATCTCACCAAGGACTTGCCCAAATATTCTCTAGCAAGCTCATCAAGAACTTGCCCAAATCTCATAGAATCATAAATAGAATTGTTAGAGACTCAATATGTTCTATACTCAAATCCCAATATCAACTCAAATCAATATTATAGAAGCATAAGGATAATTTTTAGAGACTCAATATGTTCTATACTCAAATCCCAATCTCAAATCAAATTAATCTTATAGAAGCATAAAGAGAATTGTTAGAGACTCAATATGTTCTATCCTAAATTCTCAATCTCAACTCAAAAAAATCTCAACTCAACTCAAGTCAATCTCATAGAAGCATAAAGAGAATTGTTAGAGACTCAATATGTTCTAATCTCAATCTCAAATCAACTCAAATCAAATCAATCTCAACTCAACTCAAGTCAATCTTATAGAAGCATAAAGAGAATTGTTAGAGACTCAATATGTTCTAATCTTACTCTCAACCCAAATCATAATAATGGTATAGTTTATTTCATAGGACTTGAACAATCACTTCACATATCACTTGACTAGGCTCAATCAACTCAACTCAACCAATCACCACAAGGGATAACTCTCTTTCACACAACCCTATTCCAAGTATGTATCAACCAATTCAAATGTTTCCAATAATGCTCAACCACAAATATAACATAACAATGATACTCATGTTCTGTTCTAACTCATGTTATTTTACAACCAATGGGCTTCAACAACTATGCTTATCAAAAAATGTTTAGACACAACTCTCAATTCAGAAAACCTTGAAGCATTCAACCAACCACTTTTGAAAAGGAAACCACAAGCAATCCTTTTCCCTCCAATGATATTTCAGAAATCAACCACCATAAACAATCAATAGGAGAATGTGCCCATACCTTTTATGAAGATGAAAAAAACCTCTTTGTAAATATACCACAATCACAAAATTCTTTTGCAAATATTCACAAGGGTTAGTAGATCACAGAATAATTGACATTACTCCACTTTTCAGTAATCATCACCAAGGCCTTTAATCGCACAACTTCCTTATCTCTCATAAAACCACTTATACCATAAAATAAAATAAATCAAAACATTGCAAAATATTTTCACTCCCAAAACCACTTATACCATAAAATAATTAATAATTAATAAAATAAAATAAATCACAATATTGCATGCCTTGTCAACTCATGAAATAATTAATCCTCTTGAAAACGAACAAGGTAAACTTCAATTTTGGAACCCATTTGCAAAATCAGAAATATCTCTTTACACACACCTTATTTTTCCTTCTAAATAAGTTATTCAAATATCCCTCAAAACAAGATTTTCGAAGATATATAATATGCCCCATTTTCGAAATAAATTGAAACCTTTACATATATATATGCCAACCTCCATTAATTGCACATAGGTCGGCCCTCCATTAAATTAAAATTAAAATTTAAACTTTAATATCTTCATCACCGGAGGTCCTTTTTTGATGAAACAAAATTCCACCTTAGCTTTTAGGAAAATCCCTTTCCACATAATCCCACCATGGTCTTAAATAAAACCTTTTATTTTGCCTACCTTGGTTTTCATAAAAACCATATATACATCCATGCTCTCCAAAATATCATAGATGATTATCTATGAAGTGCTTTTGCAACCAAACCTCAATATGACATCAATGATCCATGTGACATCAATGACAACATAAAATAGCTCAAATTTCCAACAGTTTCTTTTGCAAACAAAAGGGGGGACAAACATGTATTAATTTTTGTAAAATTATAACACAAGGAAATGGAAAATTGTGAAAATCAAAGGGTTGAAGTAATGAAACTATAGACACTAAAATCATGTAAATCAAATAATACTATTATGTGCCACTGTTATCAACATCATATGGCCCCATTGGGAAACCCTCAAGGGTTATTTAGGGCTCCCAAATTCTTTTGGGAAGGTTTTACCTATTTTGGGGAAGTTTTGGATCATGTAACCATGACCGTCCCACCCAAAAATGACCACAAGCAACTATCCCTCAGTGGGGCGACCATGAACCAGACCCTTCAAAATTCAAATGGGTGGGAAAAATGGTAATCAATTCCTACCATTTCCTCACAAAATCACTTAAAATTGATTTAGATTTTGTCATAGACATTAGGACCTACAAATTGGAAGCCCCAAATGGGTATCCTCTTTCACCATCTATGGCAAATGCATGGACAAGTGGTAGCACTTGCCTTGCATGCCATAAATTTCCCCTTTACCCCCTATGCCCTATTTGGGCTATAAATTGAGGTGCTCTCACCCAATTTTAGGAGAGACAAATTGAAGCATTGCTCATGAAGTGTTGCTCACATTTGTCCTCACATTTGCCCTCACATTTCCCCAAGTATTTTCCTTGAAATCCTCTTCATTCGAAGGTGCTTTTAGGGGTATCCAAAAATATGCCAAATCCATTCCAAAACCTATCAAATTGGAGATTAATTTGATTAAATTTGCTGATAATATATTTAGGAGGATTCTAAACTAGATGCCTTTGAAATTGGTGGCAAAAACCACCCAGTTTTGTAACCGTCCCACCTAGGGATAGATAACTATCCTAGTTGCACCTACTAGGTACGATTATGAAATGGCCAATAATTTTGATGTATTTCCACCATAGATCATTTCTAAATAATTAGAATAGCCTTGAGTAGTATTGATGGTTCAATTTAGGTTTTTGTGATTGTAGGCTTAGTTGTTCCTGCCAGGAATGACCATACTTTATGATCACAATTGCACTTCAATTTCTACTCAAATATTCACAAAATTATCTTAATAATATCACAATAAATTTGCAAGTCATTTGGAGTTGTTTTGATTTGTCACAAATAAGTTTTATATTCATAAATGCATACTTTCTATGGTTTTCCTAGCTTTTATCACTAAACGCATATGCTATTAACTATTTTCAATATCTTGTGTGTAGGTACAAGTATTCTAGGAATGAGGGAGGAGCTACGACATAGACAAAAATAAGGCCAATGTTAGCTCTCAATTGTGGGTTGTGAGAACATTGAAACACGCCATTAAGATCTTGAAGGGATTTGATCCTTTGTAATTTGTAATTCAAAATGTATCAAAATGATAAGCCCTCAAAGGGAATGTATTGTAACCTATTGGATTGATTGATTTATAAATACAAGGAGAAACCCCCATTTTTCTTTACTTCAAATAATCCATATTTTGCAATAGATTACATAGTTTACATCTTTTGCACCTTTTCCTTTGAATGCTAGCTTAGAACTACAACTACATTTCAATACAATTATTTAAGGCATGCTATTTTTTGCATTTATTTAGTGGAAATCACAGTGGGACCATGTGTCCCTTGTCCTATTTCATTTTTTTCATTTTTGACACCCCTTTTGTGTTTTGTATGTTGTAGGTTCTGGACGTTTTGAGCAGAAATGATCCCTAAATCCTTGGTTGGAAATTCCATGTCCCTACCAAGGATGGACCCTAAATTTGCATAAATCCCACCCAGGGATGGCAATAAAACTAGGGGGTTTAAGCAGAAATTTCCAGAAACAAGTTCTAGAATAGAAAAGGTAACCTTCCAAACCTGCAATTTGCATCTAGGTTGTTTCAAAAATCTTGAATTTTAATTTTTCTTGTCTTTTGTATGCATGTGAAGGTTAGATTTCATTTTTTTAAGTTTCACATTAACAAAATCAAAGAAAAATAGGAAAAATAATAGCCTTAAAAATGCATTTGTTTGGTTTACCTTATTGTGACCTACCTAAGGGTTAGGTTTTCATATAGTTCATAATTTTACAGTTTTCTTTTATATATATGCTTATGATTCTAAAAGTAAAATGTAATTTCATGCATTTAGTGAATAATCATTGAATGCTATCTTGTTTTATTTCAATAATTTTCAAATGAACCACACAGACCATGCTTCTCTTTAAATGTTAGTGAGTTTGAATTCATTTTCAACCACTGATAGAGTTCAATGATGATGGATTTCATCTCCATACATTGGCTCAAATCCCACATACCCCATTTTTGGCCAAATATGGCTCAAATATCCAACATATCTTGGAAATTTACATGTATTTCTCTTCAGATGGTATAACACTAACCAAGTGAGTATTGAGTAAAGAATGGTAGGACCTATGCTCCCTGATCGGGTATGGATTTCATCTCCATACTTTGGTTGGTTCACATGGTTAGAATTTCATCGTCGATTTTCGAGCTATGAGTATGTAGGTGAAAACCTTTTAAAAATTGAGAATTACATCAAAATTTAAAACACGTGAAAGATATTATTTACAAAAGCAACAAATTTGAAACACATAAAACAATTTACGAATGCATAAATTTTAAAAGAGATAATCATTTGTATTATTGTGTGTTTCTATTGATTGTGTGTTTGAATGCATAAAAAATTTAAAGGAGATAATCACATAGAGGTTGTAGATTAAGTAGCTATGGTATATACCCATATCCAATCCCACTTAAGGGTGGATGTTACGGCGAGTAGGCAAGAGGACATACATCATCTTTATTTTGATCCCAAGGACATGGTTATTCCTCCTTGGTGGTCAACTACTCTCCCAATTAATTGAGTGATTGATGAATGGATGGTTAGTCCTAGATTTTTAGAAAGAGGACCTAGACTATAAGGTAATTCTACATGGGGTACCCCCATAGGTCACATCCCTAATTTAGAAAATGATATTCCTAATATGAATACTGCAAATGCCTTCTTTAAAGAAGATCAAATGTGTAATAAGGTGCCTCTAAATAGATAAATACCATGTATTTGTGTGCCTTCTTGGTCTACTCTGTGCACTGGTATGGAGGATCAATACTTCTCATCTAGGGTGATGAGGCCTGGAAATGCCTCAATCATAACATGTTTTGAACACTAAAATTGCCTACAGACTCTTATGTTTAATCTAATATGCTAGTTAAGTTAATTCAATATGTTGTGTATTAACTATTTGCATGATAAATGTATCTAAAATACTATATTCTAATTTTTATAGCTTTTTGCATAAGTTTTATGTTGTTTTATTATGACTTGCTAAAATGAGATATGCTTAGGTTGATAGTAGCATTTCACTAATCATGTTTTGATATGTTCCAAACATTTATTTTACCTAAATCTGGCAACAGTGCAAGCAAACTATTACTGTGCAGCAAAAAATGGTTTTTCCCATGTAAATTCTAGCCAGCTGCCAATGAATGGCAAGGCATGAAATTCACACATGGAAAGAGATGAAGATCATTGGAATATGTTCCTAAGAGATAACCCACCTGAGAAATGTAGAGGAAATTATTTAAAGAGCACACATTTGTTCATTCTAAAGTATCTTTGGAATGAACATATATCTTCGAAATGAGAAAACACAGTGTCTTCAAAATGAGCAGATCTTCAGAATGAGAATTGCAGTCTCTTCAAAATGAGCCACTTATCTTTGGAATGAAAAAAAAATATGATTTTTGACTTGTTGATCGATTTATGACGCTGGAAAAAGGGAAATAAAGATTGAAAAGGGTAAGGGAAAATATCTCCCATCTGACTTTGCCATCCTTGCCAACCAAAGCCACCATTTATGGAAATATAAAGTTTGATCTTATTCTAGGATAAAACTAGGAACTATTGCAGCATAATAGGATTAGATCTTTTGAGATATTATCAGTTGTCAGTAGATACTAGGACACCTATAAATATGGCTCCCATTCAAGTTGAGCTAGTATGAGGATAGAGAAAGAAGAGATTAGATAAATATAGGAGAAATAGGCAATAATCAAAAAAGTGACTGTTATAGTCCTGTAATAGGTTTTCAACAGAATTATTGTAATCATGTTTTTGAATCAATAAAGTGTACTATTTCTATTTCATATTGCTTATAAATGAGTGTGAGTAATATATAGAAAGAGAGAGACTCATACCTTCTTTTGGACAAGGAGGTTGGCCACTTCCAAGACCTAGGAGGAGGACTAATAGCAGGTTTTTATTTTGATTTTACTACAGCTGAATGAGTTGTAGAACTTGTCATTTCATTTCTTTGTAAACAACTAATAATATTTGCAATCTTAGATTATTTTATGTTTAGATTTATCTTGTGATTAATGGTTTGGTTGTAATCTCCACTTTCAGCAAAGCTTTCAATTTATTGTAGACTGTCATTTCTAGAATTTATTGTTTTTTGTAATTTCTTGCATTTTGTGTTTTGTTGTCAACCCCTACACAGAATATTGACAACCTTATGTTACAGAGCATTGAAAGGGTTTCATTTCCATGCTACAAGTAGATTTCCATTGCTATAAAAGTAAATATATTTCCTTTCTACAATTATAATCAGACTTCTAATTCTGTAACTGTTATTTCTGCAACATAATTAGGTCTCATTCTACAATCGTAATTAGGATTTCATTTATGTAGTTAATGATTAGTTTCTATTTTTACAACTAGATTAAGGTTTAATTTATGCAATTTAGATATAGGAATGTCCTAAATACCCCACACAATCGGTTTCACCAATAAGACATGTTGCTCCAGATTGACCTAAGTTATAACCCCGTTCACCCCTTCTTCCATAGATAGCCTTGTACACTACCCTGGATTGACAAATTCATTGAGAATTAATGATGTGTATAATGACTACACATTATTTTGGCATCATTTCTATGGAATTGTGTTACTAGAACAGTCCAATAGCTATTAATTAGACTGATCTATGAAGATTCAAGATAAAATATGAATAGAACAGCTGGTTAAAGTAACAATTATTGACCTATAATTTATGTCATTTAATAGTAAACATGAATAAGTCTAGGGATGAAAAAGGTAGAATTACCCAAAAGGATCCCTGGCTTGTTCCATTAAGAATATCTTCACGCCTAAGGGGTGAATCACCTGTGTTTGAATTACTAGAAAGATTGAAATAAAAATCACTAGTCTCACCATCATTAGAACATTATGAGAAAAAAATCACCAGTCTCACCATCATTAGAACATTCTGAGAAAGAAAAATCACCAGTATCATCATCATTAGAATATCCTAAGAAAGAAGAATCATCAGACTCATCATCAATAGAGGATCTTGGACCTCTTGAGAGTGAAATTTGGATAGGTTTAATTGTTCCCAAGGAATAGGAAATGATGGCAGAGGGAGGCAATATAGATAGAGATGGCCAACATGGCTATGTCCATAATGAATGATATGATCAGGATATGCCCCAAACTTCCAGAAAATTTGAATATCCTATCTGTTTGAATCCAACACAAAACTCTCCCATGAAAACTATTTCACCTTGAGTACTTCCAACCTTTTGAGGTGTTGTATCTGAAGATCCTAATCAGTTTTTGTTTGAATTCAAGGTAGTGTTTCAAACCTATGATTATGTAAATGACAATAAAAAACTTGAGGTCTTTCCCTCAACACTTAAGGACTCAACATTACGTTGGTTCATAAGCTTAGAGCAAAATTCCATCCGAACCTGGGATCAAATGGAAACTATGTTTTTAGACAAATATCAAAGTATTGCCGTGTAATGAATAGGAAAGATGAGTTATTCAGGATTAAATAGGAGGATGATGAAACATTAGAAGACTATCTTGGTAGGGTTTCTTTTGTTCAAAGGAGATGTGGACTTGTAGAACCAGAGTTATGTAAAACCATATTTTTGAGAGGATTACAAGATGAATCCATAGAAGTATTGGATTTGATGGGAAAAGGGGATGGAAATACTCTCAATAATGAGGAAATTATGGGTCTCTATAGAAATTACTCTCACACTAAGCAGGGAAGAAGACAAAAGAGTACAAATGTCATTGATGTGAAGGACCTAATAGAGGAACTTGCAAATTTTAAAACTGATATTCTAGTACAATTAAACACAACTTTGGGGGAAATGTCTCTAAAAGAAAAAACAATAGAACCTTTGGCAATTTATTTCCCAAGATGTAGAAATAAACATGCTTTGCAGGAATGTCCTTTGAATAAAACATATATCTCAGCCATTTGTAGTATATGTTCAAAGAAGAATTCAACTGATAAATGCCACCTACTACCACAACTCAAAATTGTGTTAGAAAATCAGACCGAGGAATTCAACTATGTTGGACCAAAACAAGGGGGATATTTCTCTCAATACCAAAATACCCCTCGTTTTCCTACAAATTGGGGGTATAATCCCTGGACTATGCCTTGGGGACAATCAAAACCACCCCAATGTCCTTGGAATTATCCTCAATGGAAAAATTCCCAAGAATGGCCACAAACAAATTGGAGTAATCCAGCCTAGAATCAAAATCAAAATAACCCATCATAAAATCAAAACAACCCATCCTAGAATCAAAATTAGACTAATCCACATTGGATGCAAAATCAACCATAGTGGAATTAGCAATACCAGTCCTATCCAAGGCAGTAAAGAAATCAAGGTCAAACTCAATATTTACTGCCTGCACCTAATCAAAATTTTCAAGAAAAATAGAACCAACCATAGCAAACACAACAGGTGAAACAACCTCAACTTCTAGCTCAATCAGTCACTAATCCAAATAGCATGAGACAGGCATCCCCTGCGTATGTGGCTGAAGCTGAAGAAAATGTTGAAATCAATGTTCTTGATTGTAGTAACATCCAACTTCATTCAAGAAAAGTTGTACCTGAACCTATTTCAAATAAAATAAAGGAAAATGAAGAGCAAGAACCTTTGGAACCGGTTAGAGTTAAAAAAAAAATAGAGAAATAAGAAGAAGAAAAAAACCCACAGGCAAAACAATTACCTTCATCAAGGATAATTCCATATCTTGAAAGATTCAATACCACAGAAAAAAATTCTGAGTCAGACCTGGTCAAGGAACTTAGAAATTTAACTATATCATTACCCTTATTGTAAGCCATTAAGGATATACCAATTATTAAAATTACTATCTGATATTTGTGCATTAAAAGAGCAGGAAGAAAAAAGAAAGCATTTCCCAAGACTATTCAGGTTGAAGGAAAGATAGTTGATCTCTTGTCCGGAAAACTAGTACCTCCAAAGTATAGTGACCCGGGAAGTCTAGTTATCACAGTTACCATAGATTCAGTACCAATATCAAATGTCTTAGTAGATCTAGGAGCTGCAATAAATGTCATGACCAAGGATATAATGAAATAATTACAGCTCAAACATCTCAGCACCACATTTACAGTTTTAAAAATGGCTGATAGGTAAATTGCAAAACCTGAAGGTATCATTGAAGATGTTCCTATAGAATTTTATTCTTGGGAATTCCCTATAGATTTTTTGGTTATACATCCAAGAAATTTAGCACATGGATATCCCATCATTTTAGGAAGACATTGGCTTGCAACTGCAGTAGCCTTCATAGACTACAGATCTAGAAAAATGACTATTTCAAATGGTATTGATCTAAAACATATCTCTCTATATCCTCCTACAAAACCAACTAGCAAATTTTTAGGTCAGTTATGGTTTCCTGATTCAGATGAAGAATCAAAGGAGGTTATTTCCACACTAGCCACCTTGGTAGTAAGGGAACACACAGAAGACCTCCATGACATAGAAAAATTAGAAAATGAAACTATCCTAATGAATGTTCTGTAGGAACAAGGGTTAGAAGAGGAAGCAGTAAATATCTAGAAATTGTTAAGGAATGAGGAGAACCAAAACTCTAAAGGTGAACCATCTGTACTATTACATGAAAACTATGTTTCACTACCACATGGGTGGCACCATCACCTAATTTTTCCTTCTCACTATTCCTACAGGATATGCTTCCATTAGTAAATAATGAAACAAAAACTTCTTATTTCCTTCCATCTCAGCAGTGTCCTCTTAACTCCCTAATCACTAGGTATGAAGAAGTAAATTCAGTCCTTCCAAATACAAAACAAATAGAAGTCCAACCAGGAAAATTTTTGAACATTTATAGCTAGCTTACTAGGGAAGAGGAAGACAAATTGATAGCTGTCTTGCAGAATCATGTTCATGCTTTTGCTTGGGACTATAAAGATATGTCAGGAGTTCACCCTGATATATGCACCCATATAATTTATACTGAAGAAGTCAAGCCGATAAGACAACCCCGGGGAAGACTGAATCTTGCCCTAAGGGATATTGTAAAGGAAGAAATTGAAAAACTTCTGGAGGTAGGATTCATTTACCTAATTTCTGATAGCCAGTGGGTCTCTCCATTGGTTATTGTTCCTAAGAAAAATGGAAAAATGAGAGTATGTGTAGACTATAGAGAGCTGAATAAAGTGATATACAAAGACCATTTTCCATTACCTTTCATAGATCAGGTGTTAGATACCCTTGCTGGAATGAAATACTTTTGTTTTCTTGATGGATTTAGTGGATATAATAAAATTCAAATTGCACCTTAATATCAAGAGAAAACAACCTTTACCTGTCCATGGGGAACATTTGCCTATAGGGTTTTACATTTTGGTTTGTGTAATGCCCTAGCAACATTTCAGTGAGCAGTCTTAGCATTTTTTTTCGATCTGACTACCAACAGTGTCGAGATATACATGGATGATTTCACAGTATGTGGACAGACTTTTGATTTTACATTAGAAAACCTTGACAAAGTTTTAACTTGCTATGAAACATACCAGTTATCCTTGAATCCAAAAAAATATTTTATGATGATGAAGGAAGGAATAGTTCTTGGTCATCACATCTCTCTTCAAGGGATCTAGGTTGATCCAAAGAAGGTGGAAATTATCAAGAACCTTCTTCCTCCTAAAACTCATATTGATGTCAGAAGCTTCCTAGGACACATTGGTTTTTATCACAGTTTTATTCCCAGCTTTAGCACAATAGCCAATCCCATGTTTGTCTTATTGACTAGATATTCTAAATTTTCTTGGACTATAAGGTGTTAGGAATCATTTGAAACTCTAAAAGAGAAATTAGTAACTCCACCTGTGTTAAGAGGACCTAATTGGGCATTACCATTTCACATACAGGTTGATGCTTACAATACTACAATTGGAGCAGCATTAGGACAAATTGACAATGGTGAACATTATGCCATCTACTACATTAGCAAGAATTTGACAGGAGCTGAGAAAAATTATACCACAATTGAGAAAGAATTCTTGGCAGTAATTTATGCCATCAACAAATTCAGGCACTACATCATAGGTTATCAAATATTTATTCACACAGATCACACAACCATTAAGTATTTGATGAATAAGGCTATGGTAAGTGCAATAATTATTCTTTGGTTACTATTGCTACAAGAATTTGATATCATTATAATCAACAAACCAGGAAAAGCTAATGTTGTGGTAGATTTCTTGTCTAGATTACAGAACATAGATGAAGGGGAATTAGTTGAAGACACATTTCCTGATGAAAAATTATTTGCTATATTAGTCCAATCACCTTGATTTGCAGATATAGCCAATTATTTGGTCACAGGGAAAGTTCCTTCATATTTCACTTCAAAACATAAAAATAATTGATCAAACAGAGTTCTTATTTTGAATGGATTAAGGGTATATTTTTTAAGTGCAATCCTAACCATGTGTTACATAGATGCATCCAAAAATATGATGTGTATGATATCCTTAGGGCTTGTGATGATGAACCCTTAGGTGGACACTACTCTGTAAAAAGCACAATTAGGAAGATCTTAGGGACAGGATATTATTGGCCATATCTTCACAAGGATGTGAAAAAGTACATCAGGCATTGTCATGCATGCCAAATAATGGGGAAACCCACTCATACAAATGAAATGCCACTATAGCCTCAATTGGTTTTAGAGCCATTTGAGAGGTGGGGGCTTGATTTTGTAGGACCTATTGATCCACCTTCTCAAGGAAAGGTGCATATTCTAGTATGCACTGATTACTTGACAAAGTGGGTAGAGGTGCGTGCTTTCAAACATGCTCATGAAGAGGTCTTTGATTTCTTGTATACTCAATTTTTTTAGAGATTTGGAGCTCCTTGATCTATCACCACAGACCAAGGACCCAAATTTGCATCTAAATTCATTGATGCATTTACATAATTATATGAAATCAAACATAGAAAATCATCACCCTATCACCCACAAGCAAATGGCCAGGTTGAGGTAACAAACAGGGAACTAGAATGAATCTTAATAAAAATAGTAGCTTTTCATAGGAGAAACTGGCTAGATAAATTACCTAAAGTAGTGTGGGCTTACAATACTACTTGGAAATCCACTACTGGATTCACACCTTATGAACTAGTCTTTGGTAAAAATCCCCTCTTACCTATTGAATTTGAGCTACTAACACTGCGCACAACATTGGAAATTGGAATTGAATTGTCACAGGCATAGACAAATAGGATTTTGTAGCTAAATGCATTAGATGAACTTAGGTTGGATGCTCTGCACCAAACTGAAGTAATTCAGGAGTAGAGGAAGATGTGGTGTGATAGTCACATTCAATAGAGGAAACTTCAACAAGGATATTGGGCTTTACTATTTGATTCTCGCTATGAGGACTTCCCTGAAAATATGAGAACTAGATGGCTTGGACCTTATTGGATTGAAAAGGTATTTGACAATGGAGCAACTTGTTTATCTCCTATTGATGGGTCACAGAGAAAGTTGGTAGTGAATGGACATCACCTCAGTGTATACCATACACCTCTGACTAAAGAGGAATTCTTGTAGTAGCTTGATAGTTTGGATACACAACAGGTGGAATAAATTTCCTCTTCCACTTCAAAACAATCAGCATGATCATGGATTTCAAGAAAAAACAAAAAAATACAAAAAAATTAGAAAAAGCAAAAAACAAAAAGATGAATAAATTTTGATTATGAATTCCTTCATGGGCATGATTTTAGGGAAATCATGAATTCCTTCATGGGAATGGTCAGAATCAAGAAAAAAGAGAGAAAAGGAGAGGTAAAAAAAAAAAAGAGAGAAAAATGAATAACTTAGTAGTGAAAACCTTTTCCAAGGAACTACTGGGTTGGTATACATGAAAACCAGTTTTCTGGCATGCATAAACTTGAAAATTTCTGAACTATCATTGTACAAATTCACCAACTGCACTTGTTTTGAAATATTGTAGAAAATCTCAGTAGAACATCAACAAAGGCAGTCATTCTTCAAAAACTTGCATTAACTTGTTTTAATCAGGTATATATTTCTTACATTTCTTCATTGTAAATGATTGGTATATAGTATATAACAATTAACCATTAGCATAAAAAGGTATCCATAAGATTTGGCATACTTAAAACATGTTTTGAGAATAAAAATATTGATTTCTACCTAATCTTCAGAATAAGAATGCCAAAAATAGTACCTGCTATCTTCTTCAGATTAATTGTTGTATTGTCTTCGGATTGAAATTGTCTTCGAAATGACAGTAGAATGAATGTTGCACTTTGTCTTCGAAATGAAGCTTTGTCTTTGAAATGACGATTTGTCTTTGAAATGAAGCTTTGTATTCAAAATGATGATTTGCCTTCACAATGAAGCATCATCTTCGGAATGAAGCTTTGTCTTCAAAATGAAGTAGGATTTGTTTTTGGAATGCTGTAGGATTTGTCTTCGAAATCAAGTTCTGTCTTCGGAATGACGATTTACCTTTGCAATGTAGCCTGATATTCAGAATGAGGATTTATCTTTGGAATGAGGATTTATCTTCAAAAAGAGGATTTATCTTCGAAATGAGGATTTATCTTCGAAATGAGGATTTATCTTCGAAAAGAGGATTTTTCTTCGAAATGAGGATTTATCTTTGGAATGAAGATTTGATTTCACAAAGAAGCATGATCTTTGGAATGACATAATAATGTTCAAAATGAGGTTTTGTTTTTGCAATAGATCATAATATTTAGAAAGAGCATTCAATATAACATCTCCATGTGGCATCCAAGGAAGAAAAGAAATACGATCAAATAAAAATTCTTTTGGCTGCATACAATAAATGAACACATGTCAGTTAAGATGTGGTTTGTTTTTGCACCCATTTAGAAAGTACCAGAATCATAGGGGACGTGACCAGTAGTATGCCACCATTTTTTTATGCTAATAAACATGCACGTGAAAGTTCGCAGGCAAAACAAAAAAACTAAAAATGAGTAAGGTGGATCTGACGGCAAAGACATCTACGCAACCATTGATGGACATGTGTTCGAATAAAAAATAGAAATACGTGCCACCCTTATTTTTGAATACATATTTACTAGCAAAAAATGATTGTGAGGTACAATGCTCATATTACGATTCATTTCGAAGAAGAAAAATAAGGCAATTGAAATTTTAGAACCAAACCCTGCAAGTCTACAAACACTAGAAACCAGAGATCCAGCAAAGGAATAGCAACATAATTGAATGGTTTTTAATGTACCAAGATAGGAAAATAGGGTGAAAAACAAAATTGGAACCAATGGATACCACCCACCTCTGGGAGAATCCAAAAGTGTTGTAGATTTTTGAATATGGAGGGCTTATGCCATTTTTTGATAAGTTTAATGGGTCCTCTAAATATTTGGCTAGCATGTTCACCCACACCTTCAAAAACAATTGGGCACACATTAACAACATGACCATTGAGGTAACCCTTGAAGTTTTGAGTCAAATCACTGAGCTGCCATTAGAAGGTCTTCCAATTTCTAGGTCTGGCAAAAATACATTGGTAAATATAGTTAATCAATTTCTGGAAGAAAATTATAAGGAACCAGAATATTTAACACATAATAACACATGCAAGGGGGTAAAAATGGCTAGCCTATAGGAACCTTGGGATGAAATACCCACATGGGTAATAAAATTTCTAACCTGTGAAGGGCAGTATGTACTATTATCAAGGCATCATCTAAAAATTTCAAACCATCTCAGACATGGCAGGCAACAACCAAAAGTTAGGGTAAATCTTCCCCTATACCTGCACCAAGAATTGAAAAACATGGCAAAAAGATATCAGGAAGGAAAAGGAAGCCTTCGCCACCATAGTATCATCAAAATAGTTTGCCAACACCATTTTAAAGGAAACCCTAGGAGCTTTGATAGGTTTTACTCTACCTTAAATGATGTAATTTTTGGAGATGAGGATGAGGAGGAAGAAATAGATGTTGTTGATGCTATTGTAGAAGAAGAAACAACTATTGCAGAGGCTGTTGTAGAAGAAGAAACAAAAACTGCTACAGAAGCTATTATAGAAAAAGAAACACACCCAGTAGCAGCAACATAACACCTTGCTCCAGAACCTTCAACTTCACGAGCCAAGAAGCAAAAGAAAAGAGGGTCTAGAATTGGTAGCAAAACAAAAGATAGAAGAAGGTTCATTTTTCTAAAGTTATAACTGATTTATCAAAACAGGGAAGTGAATCACCTAGCCCAATAAGGGAAGAAACAACAAGGGAAACAGAAGCATCTAAAACTAACCCTACAATCCCTACTATCACCAGAAAACAAAGTAAAAAGAAGAATTTTACATCTGGAACTAGGAGGTCTACAAGACTCCACTTGAGGGAAATGGCAAAACAGGTCATAGAAGAAGAAGGTGAACAAAGCAATCCAGATGTCATAGAAATACAACCAGCCCCTAAAAACTTTCTAGAATTGCCTAAATAAATAATTGAGGAAGAGGATGGGCAGGATAGCTTAGAGGTGGCTACAGTTCAACAGACCACAAAAATGCTAGATGTAATTATAGACAGTTTCATAGAGCCTCCTGAACAAGAGTGGATAGATATTGTAGAGGAAGAGATAGCTATTGAGTAGCCAACTATAGCTAACTTGTCTGCATCAAATTCTGAAGCAAAAATAGAGGAGGAAGACATCACAGAGCAGCTTAGAGTAGCAAGGTGTGTTGTCTAAACACAAACTAGATGGATTGAAGAGAGAGAAAACATCATTGAGATGCAGGAAAGAAAAATTGCAAAGTTACAGCATGAAGTGGCAGAATTGAGAAAAAGGCTATCATAGTTTGAAATACAGCCAACTATATCCATTAACAAGGACAATTTGGCTCAATTGCTTATGAATTTACCTAGGGCAGATGACTCTATTGAGGCAAACATAGGTGCTTATTCTGAAGTAGCACCCTTTAATTCTTAAGAATTACCTTATCATTCTAAAGATGCTTTAGAATTAGCAAAAAGCATAGTAGAAAATATTGAAGATGAGTCACCAGCACAGGAACAGTCCAAGCAGCAGCATGAAACTGTTCAAATAAGTACTCCTATTAATATCCCTGTATTTCAAACTATTACACCTTTAGTAGAAATAGTAGATAAGGGGGTGCAAGTGGAATTACTGTCGCATGACAAACCAATAGAAATATCAGATAAGGGGGTACAAGTAGAATTATTGACAGATGATCAACCAATAGAAGTGGCAAAAAAAGGGGTTTAGGTAGATCTACTCCCTAGAGTTCCACCTGTAGTTAGACCACCTAATATTATGTCCCTAGAACAATACAATGTAGAAATAGCTAGTTTGGTGATTAGATATGAGAAGCTTTCCACTAAGACTAAAAAAATCAAATTGAAAGGAAAACAGCTAGAGGCAAAGGAAACAAAGATTCAGGCATTAAAAGAAAAAATGTTTGATTTATGTCAAATTGCTGAATTTTTAGTCCAATTCAGACGACCAGCCAGATTTTACAATCTTATTCTGAAGGAGAAATACCTCAGATGGCAATTCATGAGGATTAGCTCAGATATCCCATATAAATTGGACATAACTACAGATTTCTTGGAAGCATATTTTGATAGCCCTATTGAGCAAAAAAATCTCCTATGTGAACTATTTTTACACAACTTTATTTCAGAAGAAGTAGAATTTCATCCTCAAATCTACACTGGAGATGTTCAATTGAGGGCATTCATGTCCACCTTGTAGAATCAGTTTTATTAGGACCAGGAGAAAAGGCAGAATAAGTAAATTGAAACAAGAGCTAAATTTTTAGTCAGAGCAATTCAGCCAAATCACCCAATTATCACCAGACAACACTTCATCATGATGAACAGGGATGATGTAAAGAGAATGTACTTGAAAACTTGAGGGACTGTGTGACCAGATTCCACAATTTTTGTAATGACAATTTTGTGCTAGCATTATCAGTCTATAGAAACAGATGGGTTGAATTTTCCATGTCTTTACAGAAAAGAGAACCCATCTCCCCCATAAACTTAGAATGGTCTAGAAGAAGGGTAGAAGGAGTGATACAATTAATTGAAATCATGCAACATCATTGGATAGGTCTCAGATTTAGGCCTCCAACCATCATCACTCTAGTTCCATTCTACTTTGAAGAAGATGCCCAACCTAATGAACAATTTGAAGAATGGCTCAGGAACCTTCAAGAGAATAGGGGATATTATATAGGCAAGAAGTTGTTCTACAGGTCATGGAATTTGATCATGGACATATGTGATTCCATAGCTCAACAGAATGTATGAGGACATGCATTAATATAAGTTGGGGGGAAAATGATGAGGCCTAGAAATGCCTCAATCATAACATGTTTTGAACACTGAAATTGCCTAAAAACTCTTATGTTTAATCTAATATGCTAGTTAAGTTAATTCAATATGTTGTGTATTAACTATTTGCATGATAAATGTATCTGAAATACTATATTATGATTTTTATAGATTTTTGCATAAGTTTTATGTTGTTTTGTTATGACTTGCTAAAATGAGATATGCTTAGGTTGATAGCAGCATTTCACTAATCATGTTTTGATATGTCCCAAGCATTTATTTTACCTAAATCTAGCAATAGTGCAAGCAAACTATTACTATGCAGCAAAAACTAGTTTTTCTCGTGTAAATTCCAGCCAACTACCAATGAATGGCAAGGCATGGAATTCACATATGGAAAGAGATGAAGATCATTGGAATATGATCCTAAGAGATAACCCACCTGAGAAATGCAAAGGAAATAATTTAAAGAGCACACATTTGTTCATTATAAAGTCTCTTCGAAATGAATAGATATCTTCATAATGAGAAAACATAGTGTCTTCGAAATGAGTGGATCTTCGGAATGAGAATTGCAGTCTCTTCAAAATGAGCCACTTATCTTTGGAATGAAAACAAAATGTGCTTTTTGACTTGTTGACCGATTTATGATGCTGGAAAAATGGAAATAAATATTGAAAATGGTAAGGGAAAATATCTCCCATCTGAATTTGCCGTCCTTGCCAACCAAAGCCACCATTTACGGAAAGATCAAGTTTGATCTTCTTCTAGGATAAAACCAGGAATTGTTGCAGCATAATAGGATTAGATCTTTTGAGATATTATCAGTTGTCAGTAGATCCTAGGACATCTATAAATATGTCTCCCATTCAGGTTGATCTAGTAGGAGGATAGAGAAAGCAGAGAGTAGAGAAATATAGGAGAAATAGGCAATAATAAAAAAAGTGACTGTTACAGTCCTGTAACAGGTTTTCAACAGAATTATTGTAATCATGTTCTTGAATCAATAAAGTGTACTATTTCTATTTCATATTTCTTGTAAATGAGTGTGAGTAATATCTAGAAAGATATAGACTCATACCTTATTCTGGACAAGGAGGTTGGCCACTTCCAAGACCTAGCAGGAGGACTAACAACAAGTTTTTATTCTGATTTTGTTGCAGTAGAATGAGTTGTAGAACTTGTCATTTCATTTCTTTGTAAAAAACTAATAATATTTGCAATATTAGCTTATTTTATGTTTATATTAATCTTGTGATTAATGGTTTGGTTGTAATCTTCACTTTCAGCAAAGCTTTCAATTTATTATAGACTGTCATTTCTAGAATTTACTATTTTCTATAATTTCTTACATTTTGTGTTTTGTTGTCAACCCCTGCATAGAAGATTGACAACCTTATGTTACAGAGCCTTGATAGGGTTTCATTTCCATGCTATAAGTAGGTTTCCATTACTGCAAAAGTAAATAGATTTCCTTTCTGCAATTATAATCAGACTTCTAATTCTGCAATTGTTATTTTTGCAACATAATTAGGTCTCATTCTGCAATCATAATTAGGATTTCATTTCTACAGTTAATGATTAGTTTTATTTTTTGCAACTAGATTAAGGTTTAATTTATGAAATTTAGATATAGGAATGTCCTAAATCCCCCACACAATCGATTTCACCAATAAGACCTATTTCTCCAAATTGACCTAAGTTATAACCTTGTTCACCCCTTCTTCCATAGATAGCCTTGTACACTACCCTGGATTGACAAATTCATTAAGAATTAATGATGTGTATAAGGACTACGCATTATAGGTTAGGGTTAAATTATCATCTTATGATGTCTAACCAACCTTCCTCATGGAACCAAAACTACAATGAGTATGATACTCGTCTCCATGGGTAAGACCATTCTACCCTACCTTTCCTTGTTTATGAGGGAAGACCTGAGGATGATCCTAATTATCCTCACTCATATTATTCCATGCAAGCACAATGTGCTTCTTCTCTAGCATTGTATCAGTAATGTATTCTTAGGAGAGAACCTCAAGTAAATGTGGCTTCTCTCAATCAAGAGAAACTCATAGTATATCTCATAGATCCTCCTAAATAGGATAAATATCAAGAAAATAGTGCTAGGACACATAGTCCTAGTACTTCTAATGAAATTAATCTAGTTAAAACTATGTTGATCATAAAGCTAATTTTAATCAACTTCAGTCTGATAAACAACACTTGGATATCTTAAAGGATCAAAAGTAGTTAGAAAGACAAAGACTTAAACAATATTTTCAAGAAACATTACATACTGGGGTTCCTACTCCAAGCACATAGAGATAGGAAGCTCTCTAGAGGCAACCTACTTTCCAACATAATAGGTCTCCTAGACATAATAAAATACTACCTCCTAGACATCCTAGGACTGAATAGAATGTACATAATAGGCCTACTATAGATCACCTTCAATAGTATTTTGTTCCTCCTTGTAGGCCCATTTATGAAATACCTTATGGGACTTATGACGATTTGGAATAAAACAAGGATCACTTAGAATCACATTTTTGAGGTGTGGGTGATGACAACCGACCACCTCAACATATGCTTAATATTCCTTGTCCTCCTCTATGGGTCCAATACAAATAAGAGGAGATCAAATCCTCTAATGTGTATCAATATTTGCTTGAATTCCTAGAAAATGGAGAGGGTTAGACAGTTGGGAATGGGCTTCAAAAACCTACCTTGCACCAGTTGTGCAATCAACCATTGCACCCATATATCCCTTCCCTAACATATCTTGATAATTTTAAAATACCCAAATTGGACAAGTTTAAAGAGGAATAAAATTATCAAGAGCATGTTAAAAGATTTATGAATCAATGCTTCAACATACAAGAGAATGATGCATTACTTCTAAGGACATTTTTAATTACCCTCTATGGCCCTATCGTTGAGTGGTTCAACCAACTTCTAAAACATCGCGTCTATACATTTTAATAGTTTGTAGACATGTTCTTGGAATATTTTGCCTTCAATACCAAGAGGAAGGCAACCCTAACCGATCTTATGGGCTTAAAAAAAATTGATGATGAGTCTATCACTAACTATGGAAATAAGTGGCGAATACTATTAGCTAAGATACCTTATATATTACCAATGGTCGAGTTGACTCATATTTTTTCTAAGAGTTGTTTGAAACCAATATCTCTATTGTTACAACTCCAACAATATCCCACTCTTGAGGATGCTCTAGCACAATACAATATCATAGAAGAGATTAAAATCCAAGAGGGAAAAATAGCCAAAACTCATAATAAGGAGTGGACAAAGAATCCAAAGAGTAGTTTGGCATCATAAAATATATAAGTTGTCAATCAAGTGGTCATTACTATTCAAGGGCCTGCACAAACGATACCTCCTCAAAAGGTAAATTATTATGCCAAACCTTCTCCTATGAGTTATAATAATAATACTCAAGTGAATTAGGGTTAGAATCAATAATGTAACCCTAAGCAATAGTTTACACCCTTCACTAAGTTAATGGACTTCCTATTTTATCATTTATGGGCTTTCAAGCTGGTTAAGTTACCAAAAATCAAGCCCATTGACCTGAATATAGGTAAACCAAAGCCTATGGGATGTCGAGAAGACCAATTTTATTGATTTCATCGATATAATGGCCATGAATTACCTACATGCTATGGTTTCAAAAACATAGTGCAAGACATGATAGAGAGGAACAAGCTCCAAGTGTATAATCCTCTCATGCCAAATAATCAATAGATGGAAGTTTTCAAAGACCCTTTCCCTACTCATAGGGTATAGGCATCTCCTGCAAAACCAATGAATGAGGTCAATATGTCACCTCATTTACAAGTATATGTCAGGATGACAAGTATTTTGACTAGGAATAGATGCTACCCAAGTCCAGTTGCACCACCTATAGCTTCAACTGATGTTCCATATACATCACAACCTTCCCCACCTACAGTACATAGCCTTCCACCTAGATCAGTAGTAACAATGAAGAGTAAGCTTACACAAATATTAAGGACCACATCAGCTATATTATCCATTTACAAGCTCATTAAACAATCTCCACCTCATAGAGATGCTCTAATGGACATTCTCAATTCAATAGAGTTGCAGCCCTAGGATTCTAACTCCTTCATCAATTTTGTAGGGCATGTGCAACAATGTAAAGAACTAGTAATCACATTCCATGAGCATGAAATCAATCCTATAGCAATTGATATGGTTGATCCTCCTTTGCATATCATTGCATGTGTGAATGATATACCATATAAGAAATTTATCATAGAAACTAGTTCATCAAGCAATATAATAACCATTATTTGTATTAAATACCTAAATCTTCCAGCATCTCATGTTGTAGTGTCTACTTACACTCTTCGATCATTAAATGGTATGATTTTCTCTATAGTGAATACTATAGTCCTCCCATATAGGTGGGATGCAAAACTATATCGACACTATGTCATATTTTAGAGGGTGTGATGGCATAAAACATATTTCTAGGTAGACCTTGGATTCAAGACATGAAGTGCATCCCATACATTGCTCATAAATATCTCAAATATAGCTATGAAGGGCAGGTGCATGTAGTCTTTATACATATAGATCTCTTTAAGTATTGTAACATGGTGCAAAAATTCCTTGAGTCAACGTTATTGTTGACTCATATGGACTTCCAAATGAACACATACATTCAGAGTCTGCTTCACCCTCCATTGCCTTCCATTACACAATTACCATATTCATCCATGCCATCCTTATAATTTACTAATTCAGAGGTACCTTCATCATCGTAAGATCCTCTATAGAGTAACATGTCGAAGATACCAACCGATGAGATCCCTTCTATCATCTCCATCATATCTATGGAAGATATTCCTTGTACAATAGGAAATGAAACATCTCAAGAGGTACACATTGAGTCATATCAAGCCTCACTTCCATCCCCTATACCTTCACCATCCTAGGTTTGTGGTCCACATGACTAGTATAGGGATAAGAGAGTACTTGGTAAGAAACATCACAATAGTTCCATCTATCGAGATAGTGTAGGATATAGGAAGATCTCGTCTCCCCATATATGGCATTGTACCTCTAGGTATATTGCCAAACAAAATAAATTTTATATATGGGGGTATCAAGTATGAAATGTTGCAAGTTCCTCAACAAGAAGAAGATGATGAACCTTTCTCCGAGGATATAAACTACATGTCAAATTCTGACTTTGCCATGTGATATACTCATCACTATCACTAATACAATTATGGGCTAGGGTTGTATGAGAAAGGTCCTCATGTTCCATTTCAGCCCCAATATCAGCTACCATATGATAAATCTAGGTTGGGATATAATAAGCCAGTACCTTTATATGTCCTCATAGAAAGTCTAGAATGTCTAGGTCTGAATTATAGGGATGATTTAGTGTGTTATCTCTATGCCAATCCACATCATGTCCATTAATTGGGAGATTATTTTCCCATAAACATGGTAGATCAAGGGTTACCCAGTGATGTCACTCAACCTCATGAAGTGGAAGATAGTTTGCATACCCTTCAATATAATAATGAGGAAGATGATCAAGGTCCTCTTCAAGAATGGACCACGGATGATGACGAGTACTATGGAATAGCATCCATAAATTATTCTAGTTCACACAAATAATATGAGAGAGTTGTTCCTTTGGACAATGAAGAAGAGTTTTATCTTCACATGTTTCTAGTACAACATCCCATTTGGTAGAAAATTTTACCACTTGAAGAGCAAGATTTTTGCCTTACCCATCGACCACCATCGGTTATTCCACCACCACCAAAACCACCCTCATGAGTTAAGAGACAACATCAGATCTCTAGATCCACTCACCAATGGAAGGGAGATCATGTATCCATAAACATGATTTACATTGATCTAAATGCACCATTGAGATATCTAAATAACCCATAAAAGTCATTGCACCTCAATGTTGAGACAATTGAATTTGATCGAGGATATTCTCCCCCATATCCATCAGAGTTTTGGCCTTGCGAGTAAATGTTACAACCATTTCATTTTTCTCTAGGGACTACTCAAAATATTTTTCAAGCTAAGGTTGAGCAGAAAATTCCAATTGAAGGCATAAACCTAGTTGATGACATTCACTTAATCCCTATCCCACACTAGTTGGAAGATGGATCACACATTTCAATTGAGACAATAGTTGATAGGGATATCGGTACAAATCCTAATAATCTCCATAACATTAAATTAGGGGAAGGTCTATCCCCTAATGAGCAAGCTGAGTATATAAATTTATTAACAAAAAAGGTAGAAGCTTTTGCTTTATCTTATAAATATATGCTAATACTAGATCCTAATTTGGTCATGTATAATCTTACAGTGGACCCAAGTGTCAAACCAGTTAAGTAAAATTTTTGTAAGATGCATCCAACAGTCGCCTTGATGGTCAAAGATGAATTGTAAAAACTTTTGGATGTTGACTTTATTATATCAGTATATTATCCACCATGGGTGTCAAACATATTCCCTAGCAAGAAACCCAATGGTAGGGTTCACATTTGCACTAATTTTAGATATCTCAACAAAGCGAGTCCTAAGGATGAGTTTCCCTTACCAAAAATTGATGCATTGGTAGACGCTATAGAAGGACATGAAATGTTATCCCTTATGGATGGTTTCTATGGATACAATAAAATTTGTATTAATCTAGAAGACCATATCAAAACAACATTCACAATGCCTTGGGGGAAATTTTGTTACAAGGCCATACCTTTTGGAATTAAGAACGCTGGCATCACTTATCAACGAGCCATGACATATATCTTCCATGACTACATGCATAAGATTTTGGAAGATTACATGGATGAATTAATGACCAAATCTCTACTATACCATGAACATATCAATGTATTGTAAAAGGTTTTATACCACCTCTTTGAGCATAATGTTAGGCTAAATCTCAAGTGTGTATTTGGTGTCATATCTAGCAAAATATTGGGATTCATAATATCTAAGGGAGATATAGAAGTAGATCCAAATAAGTTCAAGGTAATTCTAGAAATGCCTCCCCCCATAACTATCAAGTAGCTACATAGCTTGCAAGGAAAGGTTACATTCATAGAGTGTTTCATAGCAAAATTATTGGATAAGTGTCAACCCATGAACAAGTTATTACACAAGGGGGTATCATTTCATTGGGATGAATAATGTCAAGATGCCTTTGATGAGATTAAGTGACATCTGGCTCCAGTTCTAGTATTGGCTCCTCTGAGACCAGGATTATCATTTGATCTTTACATATTAGTTATTGAGCTTGCATTGGGCATCATGTTGGACCAAAATAATTAATTACATAAATAAAATGCTACATATTATATTAGTCACACCCTAGTCAACTATGAGGTAAAATATGCATACATTGAGAAGCTATGCTTAGCAGTGGTCTTTACCACTAAAAAGCTACACCATTACATGCTCAATCATACCATGTATGTAGTATCAAAAGAGAATCCATTGTGTTACATGATGAAACAAATTTATCATAATAGTCACATGGTGAAATGGATCATGTTGTTGATAGAATCTGACCTAGAGTTCATTGGACATAAATAAATTAAAGGATAGGTCATATCTGATCAAATATCAGAGTCTTATCTCCAGGATGACCAGCCTCTCACTATAGAACTTCCTGATGATGGAGTTTTTCATGTCTCAGAATCACTAGATCCTGAAGAGCCTGAGTTATAGGCCAACATAAATTTATTTTTTGATGGTTCTAAGTGTGAACAAGGGGGTGGCATATGAATTATGTTTTTTATACTACAAGGGGCTCCAATACCCCTTTCATTTAAAATTTATTTCCCATGCACCAATAACAATATCAAGTATGAAGCCCTTCTCATAGGCCTTCAAATGGAAATCGCCATGAAAATAAAAAATCTAAATATTTTTAGTGATTCCTTGGTCATAGTTAATCAGGTCAAAAGGAATATTCTAGTGTAGGTGTCCAGTATTGCAAGCCTATAAATACCTAGTGGATAAAATTATTGGAAAATTTTAATGGTATGATATGGAGGCACTCCCTCGTTCATCTAACCATTTTGCAGACACAATGGCCTCCTTAGGGTCATTAATCCTACAAACCTCGTTTGATAATATCATGACTATTCAAGTGAAAATGCTATCATAATTTGTGATGAAGCGTGATGACCTTAACTACATGCCTGGAGTCCACATGATTTAGATTGAGCCTTCACATGAAAGGTTTGCTCAAATACACAATTATTTGAATAATGCATCTTAAGGTACTCTATTTCAAAATCCTTTAGATAGTAGTGCAATGCTATATCTACAAGTTCACTCTCAATTAGCATTTGCATGAGAGGAACATCAAAAGGATTGCATAGTACATATAATTGAGGCTTATGTAAAACAATATTGGGTCATACAAATCAAAGAGTATTTAAAATAGGGAAGTATTCCTTTTGGATTGTCGCATGTTGCAAAATGAGCATTGAAGAAAAAGGTGGCAAAGTATGTGTTATTAGGAGACATAATGTATCGTCGGAGCTATGAGGGCATCCTCCTTCATTTATTAGACTCTCAAGAGTCAAATTGGGCCATTGCCTAAGTACATTATGGTACATATGATGGTAATTTTAGAGACACGTCCATCACAAAGCACATTCTTCACATGGGCTATTATTGGCCAATGTTAGAGAAATATTTTTGTACTTACATAAAGAAGTGCATAAATATCAAAATAATGTAAATTTGACACACGTACCTTCATAGGCCTTACAACCGATTCAATTTTTTCCATTTGCACAATGGTGGTTTGATTTAATTCAAAAAATCTCACCTACCTCCTTAGGCCATCACACGTTTATCATAACGGCTATTGAGTACTTCACAAAATGGGTGGAAGCAATTTCCCTTACCATGATGACTAGACCGTTCATGCTACATAACATCATATGTTGTTTTTATATTCCATCCAAGATAATTTTAGATAATGGGACACCCTTTAAGAATAAGTATGTGTGTGCTTTAACAAAAAAATATAATATACACCATATATTTTGTATGCCCTATTATCCATAAGCTAATGGGTAAGCAGAGGCATCTAATAAAAAATTAGTTATAATTTAAAAAACAACGGTTAAGGAAAATCATAAATATTGGCATAATCAGTTTACTCTTTCCCTTTGGGCCTATCGCATTAGTATTCGAACTCCCACTAGGGTAAGTCTATTTTCACTAGTGTATGGTGTTGAGGCTGTCATGCCTCTAGAGTTAGAAATATTGTCATTGTGCAACTCCATACATGAATTCATAGATGATGATACCACATGAAAAGCTCATCTAGATCAACTGACTCTACTCGATGAACGACACATCAATGCCCTTCATAATATACATGTTTATTAAGAACACCTAAAAAAATATTACAATATGAAATTCCACCCTAGAGACTTTTAGGTTGGTGATTTAGTTCTAAAAGAGAACCAAAAAATTCAAATTTTCCATCCCATATATGAGATAAATTTGCAACAAATTGGTTAGGTCCATACATCATTACTAGTCATATTAGACTTGGAACTTATTGCTTAGAATCTATTGAAGGAAGTGAAGATCCTAAACAATATAATATCAGTCACTTGCATCCTTTTCATGCTTAGAGCACCATGTCCACCCTAAAAAATACCCCTAGGTGGTCTATGACCATCTAGGTCAACCTAAAATACCCCTAGGTGACATATGACCATCCAGGTCAACCTAAAATGCTCCTAGGAAATCTATGACCATCTAGGTCAAACTAAAATGTCCCTAGATAGTCTATGACCATCTAGGTCAACCTAAAACACCCCTAGGTAGTTTACGACCATCTAGGTGAACCTAAAAATTTCCTAGGTGATCTATGATTGTCTAGGTCATTCCAAAATGCTCCACAGGTGTCTATAAGACCTTTGGTCACCCTAAAAATATCCTAGGTCATCCACAACCGTCTAGGTGACCCAAAAATGCTTCAAAGGCATATATAACCTCTTTGGTCACCCTAAAATACCCCTAGATGGTCTATGAATATCTAGGTCACTCCAAAATGCTCCAAAGATATCTATAAGCCCTTTGGTTACCCTAAAATGCTCCTAGATGATCTATGATCATCTAGGTCACTCCAAAATACTCCAAAGACATCTATAAGACCTTTTGTCACCCTAAAATGCTCCTAGATGGTCTAAAACTATCTAGGTCGTCCCAAAATTCTCCAAAGACATCTATAAGCCTTTTGGTCAACCTAAAACATTCCTAGGTGGTCTACAACCATCTAGGTCACCCCAAAATACCCCAAAGGCATCCATAAGCCCTTTGGTCACCCTCAAATGCTGCTAGGTGATCTACAACCATCTAGGTCATCCAAAAAGCCCCATTGGCATCCATTAAGACCATTAGTCAACCTTTATATACAAATATCTATCAAAAATACAAAAAAATCATTAAAATATCAAAAACATAAAAATATTTCTTCATTGCACTTCACATTATTTGTATTTCAACAACAATTGCATTAGGCATACTCATAATTGCATTTTGCATTGTTAGAAGTTGATCATACATGTCTAGCACTAGGTCTATATAATAGGATTCTATATAATTCACTGATATCATATGTCTATGTTACCACCTATTTATATTAGATGTATCATTTACATTTTACACTCCATATTGTATGTTTGTTTTCTGTCACTTAACCATTGTTTATGATATATTATTAGGGTTTTCGGTCACTCAACCATATATACTTTTATTTTCAGATTTTTTATAAATCTATCATGATTTTAGAAGGTAGAATACTTATTATATTATACCTTGTATACATCAAAATCCCAACATATTTTCACTTTAATAAATCCAAGTTTAGCACAAGGAAAGATGAAACTACAAAGTGGTCTAGGTTACCCTAAGCAAAAATGTTTATATCACTCATCCCCTTGTGTGAATGGTTCAAATATGCTGATAATTGATAAAAGGACAAGTTCCTACTAACCCAAATTATCAAATCCCTTTCTTCACACCAAATAATGGTAAGTATCCAAAATAAAAAATAAATAGTGATTATCATCACTTCATAATATGCAAAAGAAATAGTGGTTTTTACCATTAGCAAAATCAAAATAAATAGTGGTTCTCACAACTATAAAAATACATTGCTCACTATAACAAAAATGATCAACACCCTTGAAAAAATCAAATTTAAAAGAAAATAAGGGAGATTTACACTTGAATCCCTGGAATTCTCAGCATTAGAGAACCATAAGGTGATCCTCATTACAGGAAAGGTGACATCAAGCCCGCTTGGAAATGGCAGTATCCTTATGCATTACGATATATTTATCACATAAGAAACCTACTTTTGTATAGACCAATGTTTGCATGTAGATGAGCTAGCTTTTTGTAGCCTATATTGCCTAGTGGTCTAATCCAACTAAGTACAAAACTCAAGATAATGAGACTCGTAGGGTGATATCTAGTACAAATGGGCTAAATCAATACTATTTGACATTAGGGTAACTATATGCATAATAATAATAATTAACTCACACACACATAGGGATATTGACTATCTTGGTTATCTTAGCATATTTATACCTTGTTAAAAGTCTTGCATGGTTATTATACAACTTTTGATTAGGTAACTAGAGTGTTTGAGTCTCCTAAAAATCCCAAACATATCATAAAATAGTATACTATTCATTCTATTTCATATCATGCCATCACATGTTTGTTAGTGTATGTTTTCACAAGCTATTTACATAGTGTCATGATTGCATTAATAATGAAATAAATTTTGTATAGTCTATGGTGCTAGAATATAATGTGTCAAATAGTCATCATAAATCCATCATTAAAATTAAATAAAATTACCCATTTCATTCTGCATATACCTATGTACATATCATCAAATCACATCATAGGAAAAATACATGCATACATGTTAAAGATCCATCATAACATCATATAGCACATATAAGCATTACATACATCTCATAAAAGCAGTAAGAAACACATGTTGATAACATAAAATACTCACATATTTATATGTATGAAATCAAAAGCTACATAATCATCCATAAGATTCCCATAGGCTATAATAAAGTGGGTCCTTAGACCTCATAAGTCCCAAAATATCAAAAGAGCCATTAGAGTCTTGTAAACCATGGTCACATAGGACCAGTATTGTGATTCTCACCTATACCCTCAGTTTGATTTCATCATGAACTCCCAAATATACTACCACCTACCCTGTTTGACCTTTGTGTAGATCTAGGAGACCCCATATGTTATAATACTATCTTGTACCACTCCTCCAACTTTGGTACGATCCATTGGAAGATGCATGGTCTAATATGAACCCCTTAACGTGCACTATCTCATCCTCTAACTCGTTAGTATAAGTTTGCTCCTATTGGCAATGAGTCTAGTAGGTTCCCACTAAGGCCTGAAGTTGTACCACCTCCTCCCATAGCTTGACCATATCACCACTACTATATCCCTCATGGATAGGTATCCATGTTCCATCCTATGCTTGTAGCATAGCTATCAATGTTACCCACTTATCTATCTCAACCTAAAGCATATCTCTCTCCCACAAACCTCTAATAAGCTCATCCTACAACTCATTAATAGTAACATCTTGATAATCTTGTTGTGCCTCCATCCCTAATCCTAAAAATCAGCCTCACCAAGGTCACCCTGTAGACCCCCTAAGTCTAATAGATCCACCCACTCATCTACTACATGATGATGTACATGTAGCTCACCTGTTCCTACCTCCTCATCATCTGTAGAGTCATCTTGACCCTCCTCTGCCATAGTAGTTGCAGCCCCTCCTATTGGCCTCTCTCCTCACCATTGTTGTGTCACCCACAGAGTCATACTCTTCTATCATACAAACATTATCTACCTTAGATATGTCTACTACAGGGTCTAAATCCTCTTCCAAGGCCTCTATTGTAGGCCAACTAAGAGTCCTCTCATTCCTATGATGATGGTAGATAATTAGATTACTAGGTAATCCCTATCATAGCCCAAATTGTCATAGAAATCGAGCATAATAGAAGTACTCTCACTCAGTATCATGTCATCCAATGAGCCATCTACCTTGTCTCATCCAGCGTAGTTGTGTCTCAACCTCAACCCATACTAGACAATCTCTATAAGATCTTTAGTTAATTTCCTCTACCTTCAGTCATGCAAATGACTCTACATAGTGCTCAACATCACCTACAAAGCAATGGCTTTGACCTGTCTCCTGAGCCCTCTTCCATAGTATCTTGTAGCTTGTTCCTATTAGTAAGTTGTGCTTGAGTCATCCAAGGTAATCCCAGAGGTCTATCCACTGCAATATGCTACCATTCCCAAATATGTAGTATAAAATTGTAACCCAATATCTTCTACCAATGATAGGGGATATCATATAGCTCATCATATTTTTGTGCCAATAATGTAGGACCCCAAGACATGACTATAAGCTCCTCCTAAGTACAATCCATAAGTGTAAAAACCAACTCTACAAGGTTTTAGGGGAATCTAACTCCTGATGAGTCTGGAAGCAACATATTGGAGATCAAAGTCATCAGCAAGGAATGTCTAAAACCCAATACATCCACCATAAACCAAGACTCTACTAATATCCCTCATTTGAGTAGGTCGCTCATTGCCTCCTCCCAGTATCCCTTAAAGTAACTCTCCATCACTGCATGTTGTTGGTCTTTATTAGTGGATACAATAGGTTGAACCTCTATAAAAGTACATAATATCTGATAGATATCCTCTAAAGTCACCTTCATCTCCACGGTAGGTAGGTGGAAGGTGTTGGTACGAGGATACTAAAGGTCTATCAAGATAGTCAAATAAGCGCAGTCACCCATCATGGGCTCCAACTGTATCACATGCCTAATCCTAATGGTATCAAGCCATTTACAATACTCCTTTTTAAAAAAGTCCCTAGAAACCTAAAAGAGATTCAAAACTCAATACCAACTCTTCACCACCTAACAGAGCTAACTAAGTATCAAAAATGCCCTAAAAATGCATTAAAAGAGTAAAAAAATACCAAAAAAATTACCAAGGGGTTATTTTTTCTTAGTTTTTGGTCACCCCACCCTAGGAAAGCCCCAAATTTGGCAACCATACCACCCAAGTATGGCCACCAGTGACCATCCCTCCAAGGGATGACCCCAAAAATGGCTAAAATTGGGTCAATTTGACCCCTAAAACAACCCTAAAAATGCAAGAAAATAGCATAAAAATAAAAAATAAATGCATCTAAGATACAAATAAAAGATGGTATTCCTATATTGTACTATTATTATGGTTCCTTAACGATTATTTAGTATATTTAATGTAAAATACATTAAAAATTATGATTTCACATTCAATAAAGAGGGAGAAAATGTAGCCCATACCCGTCTTGCACCTGCTCCACCACTCGTTGAGCCCTATCGATGGCTCATGGTTATGGTTAGATTTTTTTTATAGTTCTTCACTTCAAAAAATCACACTCCTACTCCTCACCTCTCAAATTCCTAAGCCAAACATGCACAAATGAGCTCATTTGCCTCATTTTGGGCTTATATAGATGCAAAAAAACCATGGTTGATCCTAGGTGGTACGGTCCATTATTTTTCCAATTTTCCAACCTAGGTATGGCCATGAATAGTGCAGCCATTCCACCTAGGTATGGACACCAAAAAACCATACAAAAATAGCTTAAAAACATAAAATAATAGGGCCAAAACCCCACCAAAATGGGTTCAAAATGGTTCAAATTAACAAGGGATCACGATTAAATCCAAAGTATTCATGGATAGTCTAAATATTATTTATTTAAATATCCAATAAGGCTATTATGGCTGGACCACTCCATAGGAATTAAGTATTTAGCCCTTGCTTCCATAAATCATCATTAAAATGACCAAAATACTATTAGATTTGATAGGGTTTACGATGGGCAAAAATGATGGTTATCCCAATTAATTCATATGTGTAAAGTGAATCATATTTCATAATTATTCATGCCCTAATTAACTCATTTATTTAGGGGGTATCCATGACAAATATTTCATAATAAAATCAACACTTAAACACTCTATAGTGTAATTTTCATACATTCTAAAGAATCATTGCCAAAGACAAATTTTCAAGCCCATGTTGGGGAAAACAATAAGAATTTATAAAAAACAAAGGTTTGGACTCCTTTAAGTGTTGGTAATTCACCCTTGAAAAGGCTTACAAGGAAATAAAGCACCAATACCGCATATACCCTAAGCCCCTAAAACTATCACTACAGTGCGACTAAAAGGTATACCCAAAAATTAATCCTTTGACTATGTAAAAAGCAAGGATTTCAAGAATGTATGCTATTTACACAGTTGAGACATCTAAAATTGGTTAGGTTAAATAATAACCTTAGTAATTTAATGATTTAGTCATCTATTTTTGTTCAACGCTCTACTGCACACAACATGTCTCAAAAGGGGGTATATGTATACACTAAAATCATGTAAATTAGATAATACTACTGTGCAACTCTTATCAACATCATATGGCCCCATTGGGAAACCCTCAAGGATTAGCTAGGGCTCCTAAACACTTTTGTGAAGGTTTTCCCCACTTTAGGAATGTTTTGGTCCAAGTACCCATGATCGTACCACCTAGGAACAACCACAAGCAACCATATTTGGGTGGGATAGCCATGAACTAGACCCTCAAAAATTCAAAGGGTAAGAAAAATAGCAATAAGTTCCTTCCATTTTACCCCACAATCACTCAAAATTTATTTTGATATTATCATAGATAGTAAGACCTACAAATTGGAGGTCCCAAATGGGCATCCTATTTCACCCTATGCATGAAAAAGGAATGGACAAGTGGGAGCACTTGACTTGCATGCCATAACTTACCACTTTTCCCCCTATGCACTATTTGAGCTATAAATTGAGCTTCTCACACCTAATTTTGGGAGATATAAATTTAAGCATTTCTCATGAAGTTTTTCTCACATTTGTCCTCACATTTGCCCTCACATTTTCCCAAGTAATTTCCTTGAAATCTTCTTCATTCAAAGGCACTTTTAGGAGTATCCAAAAATACACCAAATCCATTCCAAAACCTATAAAATTGGAGATTAATTTATCCAAATTTTTTGACAAGACATTTAGGAGGGTTCTAAACTAGATCCCTTTGAAATTGGTGGCAAAAACCACCTAGTTTTGTAACCGTCCCACCTAGGGATGGATAATAGTCCTAGTTGCACCTGATAGGGATGATCATGAAATGAATAAAAATTTTAATTCAATTCCACCATAGATCATTTATAAATAATTATAATAGCCTTGCATTAAATTTTGGTCAAGTTTTGAGTAGTTTCGATGGGTCAATTTATATTTATGTGACTGTAGGCTTATTTATTCCTTCCAAGAAAAACTACACTTTTTGATCATAATTTCACTTCAATTTATGCTTGGATCTTCCTAAAATCATATTAGTAACATCATACTAAATTTTCAAGTCATTTGGAGTTGTTTTTATTTGTTGCAAATAAGGTATATATTCATAAATGCATACTTTCTATGGTTTTTCTATATTTTATCACTAAACGCATATGCTATTAACTATTTTCAATCTCTTTTGTGTAGGTGCAGGTATTCTATGCATGAGGGAGGAGCTAATAGGTGGGAAAAAATAAGCCCAATATTATCTCTCAATTGTGGGTTGTGAGAAGAACATTGAAACACGTCATTAAGCTCTTGAAGAGATTCGATCCTTTGTAATTTGTAATTTGAAATGCATCAAAATGAGAAGCCCTCAAATGGGATGTATTGTAATATATTGTATTGATTAATTTATAAATACAATTATAAATGCACCTTTTATTTACTTCAAATAATCCATATTTTGCAATAGATTACATAGTTTAAATCTTTTGAAGCTTTTCCTTTGAATGTTATCTTAGAACACTACAACTACATTTCAATACAACCATTTAAGGTATGCTATTTTTTGCGCTTCTTCAGAAATGTTTTTATTTTGCAACACAAAAAGGAGGGCAATTGTTTTTGTCACATTCTTTGCAAAATTGTAAGACAATAGAAGAATTTTTTAATAATATTTTTTTTGCAAAACATAAGATCAAATCTTTTGCAAAAATTACTATAATAAGGTGCATTTTCGATAGCATTCGACACCTTTTGTTAAATTGGTATTGTAAAAATAGGTGCATTTTCGATCAAATCCGACACCTATGTGTTAAAAATTTATGGGCACTTTTGATGGTTTATTGCGCTTAATTCCTATTTTTGCAATTACATCTTAAGTTAAAATCAAAGAAGCTTAAGATCCCAAATTTTACACCCATTTGTGCAATTTATTGCATAGGTAAAGACAATTTTTGATAATTGACTCCATATGCAACCCTAAATAATTCTTCTTTTTTGGATTAAACTCCTCAAACTAATCATCCTTTTTCAAAAGGGTTTTTAGGCAGGTGCCATTAAATATCAATTAGAGTGAATTCTCTTTCAGTACTCTTTTAAGGTATATAAAAAGGAATAACAAGTTTTGTGAATTAAGGAACCTTCAAAGTAGTAATTGTTTGCACTAAGGGGGTATAATTCCTTTCTTCCTTCAAAATATATTTTGAAAAAATAGAGATAAAACTTGTTAAAGACAATCAAAAAAGTAGAAGTCATCAAAATCAAACATCTTTTTAGGATTCATAAATAACAAATTTTTGTTTGAAGTACTTGTATGAAAGGGGATATTGTACCTCTTTTTAGGCTTCTTAAAATTGAAGAACATAAGCTTATACTTAGATGGGGGGGTGAATTGTATAAGACCACTTATTACTTTTATTTCCCAATCAATATTATGTAATGTATACATAGCAATATCAACAATAGTAATCAAAGCAATACATAAATTACCACACATAATAGATGCATCAATTTAACATGGTTCACCCATTGTGGGCTAGTCCATGGAGAAAATATATCACTAAAATTTTCTCAACAAATCTCTTAGAAAAAATTTACCTATTACAATATTTATGGACCTCTATCCAAAGGAGACACCAATCCCCTAACCAGGTTCATGGATCTCTAACTATAGGAGAACTCCTTTCTCATTTTCTATGGCTGGTGATCTTCTAGAATAAATAATGCCTCCACTATACTAGCTAATGGATATCTATCCACTGAAGACTCATGTCATCACTCAAAAGACCTATCCTCACTACCCTAGCTAATGGATATCTATCCATTGGAGACTATCACACTCTATACTTTGTCATCTCCAAATATTGCTCTCATCTGTATCAAATTTGCACAAAACACAGTCCTTCGATCTATCATAAATTTGCTCAATATCTATCTCTGGTCTAGAAAAAACCTATATTCAAATCTGCACCAAACTCTATCCTCAAATCTACACTAAACATAGTCCTTCGGTCTAGCATAAATTTATCCTCAATATCTATCCTCAAGCCTTAACACAAATCTTGATTTAATCTCAATTCAACCCTGCTAGATCTGACCCAAATCTTAACTCAAGGTTTAAACAAATAAATCAACCAACTCTTCTCACAAGTATTTTTAAATACTTATCTCAAATATGCATTGTAAACTTCCACAAAAACTCACACTAATTTTTCCACAAGTCCTCTCTAGAACTTGTCCAATATCCTCATTAATATCTGTCCTCAAATCTGTATTGTAAGATTCCACAAAAGCTCACACTAATATGTCCAGAAGTCTTCTCTAAGACTTGCCTCAAATATGATCAACAAGTCCTTACTAGAACTTGTCCAATCTCAAATAAACATATAGAGAATTGTTAGAGACTCAATATGCTTCTTACTCACAATAATGCTCAATCACTTTCAATCTCTCTTTTTATCACATAAACATATAGAGAATTGTTAGAGAATCAATATGTTTCACACTCACAAACACTCAATCTATTTCTCAAATAAATTCAGAATATGGAAGAATTTGTTTCACAAAACTAGAACTATCATTTTAACACTTCAACTTGACTAGGCTCAACCAACTCCACTCAATAAATCACTCAATGAAACAATCCTTACTCACAAACCCTAGTCCAAGCATATGAAAAATTACTCAATTATTTCCAATCAATGTTGACCAATCAATCTCACATAACAATGATACCCATGTTCTTTGCACAAACCCTGGTTCAAACATATGAAATATTTACTCAATATTTCCAACATTGCTTATCAAACAAGGTTTCTAGAATCAACTTTCATTCCAAAAAAATTGAACTCAACAATGCTTATCAAACAGCCTTTTCACTCCAACTTAGCATTCACAATATCCAAAAATCACTCACTAGGAAGATGTGCCGATAACATTTTGTTTGATGAAGAAGTGCCCTTAAAAACTTGTCTTAAACACAATTTTATTCTTTGCTAATTTTAATGGCTAGATGACAAAATATCACACTAACACTTTCCAAAAATATTTCTCAATTACAAAAATAATCAAACTCAAATACACCTTATTACTTCTTTGAAATTAGCAATCATCAAAACATACATAAAAATAATTACTCAATTACTCCTTATAATATCCAATATTTAATTAATAACCTCCAAAAATCACACCCTCAAAAATAATACTACCTATCCTTTTATCTTCATAAAATACACAATAATTAGATTTAAAAATGAACTTTTATAATCCTTGAAAATATTTATTTTAATTAAACCTTAGCAAATTCGAAATACCTCATGCAAATTTGACAACACAATAGCGCATACCTTTTATTTCAAGCAAAATTCCTTGACGGGTTTCAAATGCGAGATCACTCCCAACCAAGTGCCTTATTGAGACACTAGCCCACCACATGGGCTACGAGACTCCACACAAAGGGGAATGCTCAAGCCTTCCTCTTCTTCCTTTTTGATCAGTGCAACATAAAAATAAAACACCCTCTTCTCTTGCAAAATGAACTCGATGGGTTTTGAACCCTGCTTTCCTAGCTTGTCGTAAGTCTTAGCACCACTCGCTATTTCCAATTGCACTACACAGTATTGTGCAAATATAAACAAGCCCCGCTCCTATTTCTCTTATCCTCTACCGTTGAAAGCTTTTAAAACATGAAAACCTTACACTCTTTTGCACATAAATTGTAGAGCTTTTATTTCATTAATAAATGCATGGGTATTTTGACTAAGGTTTTTGCCCTATTTTATACACAAAGTCCAATGCCTTAGAGACGTAGATGCATTATTCAAATTTTGAATTTGAATAAATAAATAATCCTTATAACCCAACCATAGGGTTATTTTAATTAACATAAATTAATTTTATAATTAAATTATAATTAATCTATAATCAACTTAATAACTTTAGAAGTTTATTAAATAAATTTAATAAATTAATTTATAATGAAATTATTTAAATTAATGTATAATCAATTTAAATCTCCCTTTTAAATATTATAATAAAATATTATAATATTATTTTGCTTGGGTATCTTCATTGCTCTTTGAAACTCATCTGATATGGAATTGGATTTTCCTTTTGCACTGATTGTGGAACTACTTCTTCTTGCATTGCTCACTGATACTAACTTATGACATCAATGCCAACTTACTTTTGACATCAATGACAACTTAAATACTCAAAATATCTAAAAATATCCCCCTTTATCATTTATGGCAACCCAATTATCTTTTCAATTTTCTTAACCTTTTTCTATTTGCTCTCCCTGGGAAAATTCTCCCCCTAACTCAATGCTATCCCCTTAAATCAAATATCTCTCCCTTACTAAAATATCTTCCCCTTTGACATCAATGGCAAAGGGTCACCTTTGGGGCTCGGGGCTAAGAATGAGTCTCTTAGATTAGCCCCTCCCCCACATCCTCTTGTGGTGGTTAATTCTAGGGTGGGAGTATTTCTACTCCTAGCATGCACTGATCTTTACCTTTGTACACTTTCCTTCTCATATGATCCTTTTGATTCCTCTAATTGTTCATGTTCCTACTTGTCTCTAGAATTTTTGCTCTACATCACTTTTTTATATGTCTATCATTATTGCACTTGTAAAACTTAGTATTGTTATTCCTTGGAGGTGAAAATGTCTTGGGATTTCTCCTAGTGAAACCATATCTATTCCTATAATGAACCCTAAAATTCATTGCCTTGTTACCAAAATGATTACATGAGTAGCAATACCCATGAAAAAGCTATCTATTTTTGAAATTCCCATATTCCTGTCTTTCATGTGTCCTACATTGTGAAGCCTTGTGCCCAAATTTGTGATATGATAACATTGTGCATTGAAATTTCCTTGCCTTGACCTCATTGGTCTGTTAGTCTCTTTTACTTTGTGTTGGTTCCTATTCCATTTTTTTCTCTTTTGTGCATTGTTCCTTTCCTTTTTGAACTTTCTATTGTCCAATTCATCCTCATAAGTCTCACTTTCTCTTACATTGTCTTATTCTAAAGTTTCTTCTTCTTTAGAACTTGAGGTTGACTCCTCTTTTTGTTTCTTTTGTACCTATTCAAAATCAAGACCTGATTTATTTGTTGATCTTATTTGTACCTTGATCATATTATCTGTGACCTTTGAGATCTTTCCAAACTTATGTAACCTATCCTTAGACTCTTTTATTTCTTCTCTTAGTAGAGCCACTTCATGTTCCAACCTTTCACATTCTAAGACCTTTTCTTCTAACTTATCCTTGAACTTCTTTTTCTTAGCCATTGACTTATTTAGATCCTTTATAAGCTTTCCTTTCTCTTAATCACATTCTTGAAACTGAAGCTTAAGTTGGGAGTTTTTATTTCTTACCTTATTTAATGTGTTAAGAGCATAAATAAGATCTCTCTCAAGATCAACTTCTCCTTTCTCTGATTCTTTCTCTATTTGTTTACGTTTGAAAAAATATTCGTTCTTTCCTGACTTTTCTTCTATACGATCACCTCCTTCTTCTAGTGCCATTAGAGTAATTTCCTCTATTCCTTCATCTGTATCTTCATATTCATCATCACTAAAACTAAAACCACTCTTTGTACAACTATCTTCAAGATGTCTAAAGTTAACACATCTAAAACATTTGAGAATTATTGGTGACCTTTCCTTAACTTATTTTTTTCTTCTATCAAAAATAGAACTTTACCTTTGTAATTATCTGAGAAACTATTATCACTATCACTTGAGTACTTACTTGCATTGTCTACATAGTAAATCCTCTTCTATATTTGAAAAAACTTCTTTCCTTTTTTGCTTTGTCCATCCTTACCTTTCTTTTGGTACCTGTATTTTTATGACTCCTTATTCGTATGATCCTTTTTTTCTTCATCATTGCTATTTATAGATTATTGAAAATAAGTTGCATAGTGACCATAATTTCCACAATTAAATCATATAACAAATTTCACATCTTTAAATCTTCTTGGATCCTTATTCCTTCTATAATATTTTGCTTCTTCATCATTGTATGACTCATTGCTTGAATATGACTTCTGACCCTTTTTCTTCTTAGTAGCTTTGAAGGTTGCTTCCTCCCAAATATTAGGTTTCTCTATTGTTCTCATCTCAAAATATGTAAGAATGCCAAGTAACCTTGTCAAAAGATCACCATATTTTGATTCCTCTATAGCTGAAATATTTTCACTAAACATTTTTGGGAAAGATCTTAAGATCTTATCACATACATCAGATTCTTGAACCTAAAGTCCAAGTTCTTGCATGGTGTTAACAACCTCATATACATGAAGTAGATAAACACTAATGTTTTCCTCATCCTTCATTCTTAATTCTTCAAATTGTCCTTTGATATTTTGTATCTTTACCTTTTTGACACTTTTATCTCCTTCATATATGTTTTGCAACTTATCCCAAAATCCTTTTGCTAATTTTAAATTCATAACTTTTATGAACTCTATTCTATGTAAACCTTTCAAATTTGCATTCATTTCTCTTAAATTTTAATGATGTAGAAGATTACCATCATTATTTGTAGGTAGACTAGCTGGTGGTGTGTATCCATTTTCAAATGCTTCCCATATTTCATTGTCTAGTTCCATCAAGTGAATCTTCACTCTCATACTCCGAAATACATAATCACTTCCATAAAATACTGGTGTTGAATTATCTGAGGATCCACTCTTAGAATCCATTGTGTTCTTGTAATATTTTCCTTCAAGCTGTTAAACTCTTCTGAAGGAACCTGCTCTGATACCAATTGAAGAACATAAGCTCATACTAAGGGGGGGTGAATAATATAAGATCACTTTTTAATTTTATTTTCCAATCAATATTATGCAATGTATATATAGAAATATAAAAAATAGTAATTAAAGCAATGCACAAATCACCACACACAATAGAGATACAAATTTAATGTGGTTCATCCAATGTGGGCTACTCCACGGAGAAAATATTTCACTAAAATTTTCTCAACAAATACTTGGGAAACATTTCCCTATTACAATGTTTATGGATATATATCCAAATTAGACACCAATTCCCTAATCAGGTTTTTGGATCTCTATCCATAAGAGAAATTATTTCTCCTTTGCTCTAGCTAGTGATATTCTAGAAGAACGGTTGCCTCCACTACATTGGCTAATGTATCTCTATCTATTGAAGACTCTTGTACTCACTTAAAAGACCTGTCCTCACTAACCTGGCTAATGGATCTCTATCTACTAGAGATTGTCATCCTTTATACTTTGTCACCTCAAAATCTTGCTCTCAATTCTGTCTCAAATCTGCACTAAACATAGTCCTTCGATCTAGCACAAATATGATCAATCTCTATCTCTGGTTTGGAAAAAACCTTTCCTTAAATTTTCACCAAAATATGTCCTCAAATATACACTAAACATAGTCCTTCAGTCTAGCTCAAATGTATCCTCAATATCTATCCTCAAGCCTTAACACAAATCTTGACTTAATATAAAATCAACTCTACTATATCTACCCCAAATTTTAACTTAATGTTTGAACAAATCAATCAAACAACTCTTCTCACAAGTTTTATCAAATACTTACCTCAAATATGCCTTGTAATATTCCACAAAAAATCACACTAATCTATCCACAAGTCCTCTCTAGAACTTGCTCAATCTGGTCAATAATCTATATCCTCAAAGTTATATTGTAAGCTTCCACAAAATCTCACACCAATCTATCCACAAGTCTTCTCTAAGACTTACTTCAAATCTGCTCAACAAGTCCTTACTAGAAATTGTCCAATATCACAGAAACATATAGAGAATTTTTAGAGACTCAATATGCTTCTTACTCACAATAATGCTCAATCACTTTCAATCTCTCTTTTTATCACATAAACATATAGATAATTGTTAGAGACTCAATATATTTCACACTCATAAAAACTTAACCTCTTTCTCAAATCAATTCAAAATATGGAACAATTTGTTTCACAGAACTAGAACTATCATTTCAACACTTCCACTTGACTAGGCTCAATCAATCACTTAATGAAACAATCCTTGCTCACAAAACCTAGTCCAATCATATGAACACTCACTCAATTATTTCCAAATAATGTTGATCAATCAATCTCATATAACAATGATACTCATGTTCTTTCACAAACCCTAGTTCAAGATAGTTCACAACTTTACATAACAATGATACTCATGTTCTTTGTACAAAACCTAGTTCAAGCATATGAAAGCTTTACTCAATATTTCCAATAATGCTTATCAAAAAAGGTTTCTATCATAAAATTTCATTCAAGGAAAATCAAACTCAACAATGCTTATCAAACAACCCTTTTCACTCCACCTTAGTATTCACAACATCCAACAATCATTCACTAGGAAGATGTGCCCATACCTTTTTGTTTAATGAAGAAGTACCCTTAAAAACCTATCTTAAATATAATTTTCTTCTTTGCTAATTTCAATGGTAAGATGAAAAAATATCACACTAACACTTTCCCAAAATATTTCTCAATTACAAAAATAATCAAACTCAAATAAACCTTATTACACCTTTGAAATTAGCAATCATCAAAACATACATAAAAATAATTACTTAATTACTCATAATCTCTAATATTTAATTAATAACCTCCAAAAATCACACCCTCAAAAATAATACTGCCTATCCTTTTATCTCCCTCAAATACTCAATAATAATATTTAAAAATAAAATTTTATAACCCTCCAAAATATTTATTTTCATTCAACCTTAGCAAATCCGAAATACCTCATGCAACTTTGAAAAGACAAGAGCACATACTTTTATTTCAAGAAAAAGGTCTCGATGGGTAACGTGAGACCACTCTTAGTCGAGTGCCTTATCGAGGTGCTAGCCCACCACATGGGCTACGAGCCTCCACATGAAGGGGAAAACTCAAGACTTCCTCTTCTTCCTTTCCAATCAGCATAGCATAAAAATGAAACACCCTTTTCTTTTACAAAATGAACTCAAAAGTTTTTTAACCCCACTCTCATAGCTTATCGTAAGTCTTAGAACTACCCACTATTGCAAACTGCGCAACATAGTGTTGTGCAGAGATAAAGTAGCCCCACTCCTATTTGTCTTCTCCTCTACTAAATTTTTTTTTTTAAATGTGAAAATCTTACTCTCTTTTGACCATGAATTTTGGAGCTTTGATTTCATTGATAAATGCATGGGTGTTTTGACTAAGGTTTTTTCCCTCTTTTATACACGAAGGCCAATGCCTTAGAGACATCAATGCCTTATTCAAATTTTGCATTCAAATAAATAAATAATATTTATAACCCAACCTTAGGGTTATTTTAATTAACATAAATTAATTTTATAATTAAGTTATAATTAATCTATAATCAATTTAATAACTTTAGAAGTTAATTAAATTAATTAATAAATTAATTTATAATGAAAATATTTAAATTAATTTATAATTAATTTAAATCTCCCTTTTTAATATTATATTAAAATATTATTTTGCTTAGGCCCCTTCATTGCTATTTGAAACTCATCAGACCACCTAGAACTAGATTTTATTTTTGCACTGATTGTGGAACTGCTTCTTCTTGCATTGGTCACTGATAATGACTTATAACATAAATGACACCTTACTATTGACATAAATGACAACTCAACTACTCATAATGTCCAAAAAAAGTAGTAAATATTTTTGTTTGAAGTGCTTGTAATAAAGAGGGAGATTTTTCTGGTGAAATTTTTGAAATTTGCCTAGGAGGCAATCTTTGTAAAAGCCTTAAAAAGCTTCATAAGTTGCAAATATTTTGCACTTAGAGGGGGATAAAAATTTCTTTCCTACCTCACAAAATATTTTTCTAAAAAGGGAGGAAGACTTAAAAAGGGTGCATTTTCAGCATCTATCGTCACCTTAGTCAAAATTCTTGTAAAATTCCATTACAACATATTTTGATAAAAATGGAGGAAGACTTAAAATGGGTGCTTTTTTGATAATGACCGACACCTTAGTCAAACTTCTTGCAAAATTCCATTACAACATATTTTTCTAAAAATGGAGGAAGACTTGTAAGGGTGCATTTTTGGCAAAGATCGACACCTTAGTCAAATTTCTTGTAAAATTCCATTACAAAATATTTTGCAAAAAAGGGGGAAACTTGTAAGGGTGCATTTTTGGCAGTGACCAACACCTTACCTAACTTATCAAAAAAAATGCAAAATTATATTGTAATAGAGTGAACCTCATATCTAGTGATCTAATCTAGTACACCTGGAGGTTACAGAGGCTTTTTACCCATGAAATTCGATAGGATGAAGAGATTACAATAAGAATATTTGTTGTTTTTAAAACAAAGTGAGGGATGACCCATTTTTTCTTAAGTACTCTACAAGTACTTATTTTTATTAAACCCAAAGGTAAACCTAAGCAAGATTAGGTAGATCCATGATCTAGATTAACTCAACCAAGATCAAATAAATGTTGTATGACTTCTATAAGAAAGGTAAATCCTATGGTAGACCCAATGGTAGATCCAGTGATAAATCGAGTGGGAGGTTCATAGGCAAATCTAGAGATAATCCTAAAGGTACTCATCTAGAGATACACTTAGAGACATGAGCTAGAGCAAGAGCTAGCATATGATCATCTTTCATTATCTCTCCTTCACATTAAGGGAGAATGTTAGAGTAATTATCCCATTACTTGGATAATATCTAGATTCCATTACTTGGATAATATCTAGATTTTATTACTTGGATAATATCTAGATTCCATTACTTGGATAATATCTAGATTCTAATCTTGGGTAATTACCATTTTTTGTTAAGGGTAGAATATAAGTTACTACATTCCCACTAATGAATAGGTTGTAGATATATTCTCTATGGCAAGTGCACATGTCAAATTTGAGTTGTTTTGCAACACTCTTTGTATTTCAAAATAATGTAATAAAGGGGGGTGCTAGGGTAGATACTAGGGTAATTTAATTATTATTTTTGAAAAATTTGAAAAAATTGTATTAAAACAAAGAACAGTTACAAAAGGGAGTAAACACATCCCTATCAAGAACAAGGAAGCAAGATTACAAGCACAAAGTGCAAAAAGTCAACACTTTCCACCACAGAGCGCACAAAGTCAACAAGGCACGAAAATGTGACATGTCACGAAATCGTGACATGTCGCGATATCGCAACAATCAAACCAGCCTAGGCCACGCCTAAGCAACCAGTCGTGAAATTGTGACATGTCACAAAATCGTGACATGTCACGAAATCACAACATGTCATGAAATCACGACAGCCAAAGCCCGCAGCACCTGAACACCAAAAGTGTCACAAAATCACGACGGCTTGTCCCCTTGGCACCCCATAACCAAAGGTGCCATGATATCGCAACAAGTTTTCCAAATGTCGCCAGATCTCCAAAAGTGTCACGAAATCATGACGAGTTTTCTCCTCAGCGCCTAGCCCTCAAAAGTGTCGCGATATCGCGACGAGTTTTCCACTTGGCGCCTAGTCTTCAAAATTGTCGCGATATCGCGATGATTTTTCCCCATGACTCCTATTTGCCAAAAGTGTCACGATATCACGATGAGTTTTCCCCTCGGTAGCCAATCCTCACAAGTGTCGCGATATCGCGACGAGTTTTCCACTTGGCACCCATTCAACAAAAGTGTCACGAAATCGCGACGAGTTTTCCCAATAGCGCCAGTTCGCCAAATGTCTCGCAATATTGCGACGAGTTTTCTCCTTGGGGCCCAATCCTCAAAAGTGTCACAAAATCGTGACGAGTTGTCCCTTTGGTGCCCATTCTTCAAAAGTGTCGCGACATCGCGACAGTTTTTCCCTTTAGTGCCAATTCTCCTGAACTGTCGCAAAATCGTGACAACTTTTTGCCTTGGCACCCAATCGCCAAAAGTGTCGCGAAATCACGACGACTTTTCCTCTTGGTGCTCAAGCTCCAAAAGTGTCACGAAATCATGACGTCTTTTCCCAAAGTCGCCAGTCCGCCAAAAGTGTCACGAAATCACGACGATTTTTCCCTTTGGCTCCCAATCTTCAAAAATGTCATGAAATTGCGACGATTTTTCCCCTTTGCTCTGATTCACCAAAAGTGTTGCGATATCGTGACGATTTTCCTCCTTGGTGCCCCTACTCCAAAAGCATCGTGAAATCATTGCATCTTCCATCCAAAGGCCGCAATAGTGCAACAGGTCACGAAATCATGACAGCTTCCCACCAAAGGCCGCGATAGCACAACAGGTCACGAAATCATGACAGCATCTCTCCAAGGGCCGCGATAGCGTGAAATGTCACGGTGTCACGATAGGTTCCCTCCAAAGGCAGTGACGGTGCAACCTATCGTGATATGGCGATAGATTCCCTCCAAGGGCCGCAACGGTGCAACAGGTTGTGATATCATGACAAAAACCATCCTTAGTAAAAACTTTGCTCATTGTCTCAAGAATCGTGCAAGCCCCTGCCTAATCACTGCATCCTCCATAGGCATGTCACTGTGCATCTGCACCCCTACCTCTTTCTCTGCACCCATATTTGCAACGAAATCGACCGCCTTATTTAAATCTCTACTCACATAAACATGGATCACATCATCTAGTTCCATCCATAGGTCCTTGATTTGAGCGACCAGAATCCACAACCTCCATGCTTTCAAAGCAAAGTTCCTCATGCAGTCTAGAGCGCCAACCAAAATTTGAGAATTTGACTCAAGAATTATCTTCTTGTGTCCCTGATTAACAGCCTAGATGGAAGCAGATTTGATAGCAAAGGCTTCTGCTTCATTGTTTGTGGCTCTTCCTAGACCTTGCATTTCCCAATAAAGCACAGACCCAACATGATCCCAGCACACTACACCAATTCCAGCACTGCCCAGATTGCCTTTTGCAGCTCCATCTATATTGATTTTAACCCAACCTTCTGGGGGAGGTTTCCAGCTAGCTCTGTCATGTCGTAGTTGCTCTACAGCTCCCTCTTCCAGTGGTCCAAGACCAGCCAAATTTTCCTCTTCAGCATAGATGGCAACCGTTTTCGCGACTTTGCTCTAGATGACTTGCCAAATTCCATCTAGCAAGGAGAAGGTTTCTCTAAAAATACGAGCATTTCTCTCCAACCACACCTGCCACCAGATGAAGAGTAAGCCAAGCTCCCAACCAATTTGAAGAGCTTTAGATTTAAATCTTCCTCTCTTCCATATTTCCCAAATATTGGTCCGAGTCAGATCACCATTAGCCTGGAGTTTATAGTGAGAGAACCAATACTTCCAAATATGACGCGTGAAAGGGAACTCAAACATCAGATGATCAGCTATTTCCTCATTCTTGTGGCATAAAAAACACTGAGATGGACCGATGATTCTTTTATTTTTGAGATTTTCAAAGGTGAGAATGCCATTGTGCATAAACTGCCAGGCAAATAAATTCACTTTCGGCCAGCCCTTGGAATGCCATATCTTCCTCCAATATTGAACCGGAAATAAATGTGGGGGAGGCTCTAGGAGAATCTGATCGTATCCATCCTTCACTGTATATACCCCAAGGTTCCCATAGCCCCAAGCTAGCTCATCCTCCTCGTCTCTCCCTATGAGAAACCTTTCTGTCAAGATTTTGGTCAAGATGGGTGCCAGCTCCGGAGGGATTGTGATTGGCCACTCCTCCAACCGCTTAAACTTCTTGAACTTATACTCACCCAATTGGCTAGTGTTGAAATAATTCTCAATATTGACCCAGCCCTTGGCTTCTATGGCAGATTTAATTGGTTGTAATTTAGGATACTCAGCAATGATGGGTGGGTACTGATCCCATGAATTAGTCTAGAAACGTGCCTTCTCCCCTCTCCCCACTTTCAAAAACAATTGGTCTTTAATAACCTGAGATCCAAGCTTAAGAGCCTGCCACACTAAGGATCCATTACCATCCAAAGGGAAATGGCCCACATCATTGGGGTGAACATGACCCAAATACTTACTGGTTAAGATTCTACTGAATAAGGATGTTGGCTGGGAAATCCACCTCCAATACAGTTTACCAGCCAAAGATTTGTTGTTAAGCTTGGATCTTCTCAGTCCCAACCCTCCTTTTTCCTTGGGTTGGGTAACTTTATCCCAGCCAACCAAGGCCCATTTCTTCTCCCCTTTTGCTCCTTCCCATAAAAATATTCTAGCCATTTTGTCTAGCTCTTTCCAAATAGAATGTGGGGCAGCCAAGATAGAGAATTTATAGATTGGCATGGCCTGAATAACTGACTGTAAGAAAGTTAATCGGCCTCCATAGCTTAACCATTTATGAGACCAATGGTTCATTCTATCTTTGATGCCATCCAAAAGATCCTTCCAGATATCTTTTTTTAATTTCTTGAAATGCAAAGGAACCCCCAAGTAAACTACTGGAAGAGAGGTCCTAGTGAATCCCAAGATCTCTATAACTCTGTCCTGTAACCTTTGGTCAATATTGAAGAAGACCACTTTGGATTTTTTGTCATTGATAACTTGGTTTGAGGCCCTAAGGTAGACATTAAGAGTATCTCTGATTCCTCTAGCTTCCCTGAGACTGGCCACTCCAACCTATCTTGTATCATCCACAAATTGTAAGTGAGTCAAAACTTCCTCGCCCACCTTGATACCTGTTATCAGGCCTTGATGTCTTATCCTCAAGAAGAGTCTACCTAATCCTTCAGCCAAGATAAGGAAGAGATAGGGAGAGCAAGGTTCCCCTTGACGAAGACCACGTGTGGCTCCAAAATGAGGCGAGGGGAGCCCCTTAATTAGAACAGAATAAGAAGGCGAAGAAACACAACTCATGACCCAATCTATCCAGTCTTGAGAGAACCAAAGGCTGCCAACATCTTTGGTAGGAAGCCCCACTCCACCCTATCATAAGCCTTGGACATATCCAGTTTAATGAACATTCCTTTGTTACCATATTTTTGCATTGTGTGGATTGCCTCTTGGGCGAGGACCACCCCATCCAAGATCTGTCTGCCTTCTACAAAACCCCCTTGCTCTGAGGAAATGATGTTATGAAGGAGAGGTTTAAGCCGTTCAGCCATTATCTTTGTGATTATTTTATAAATCATGTTGCATAAGGCAATAGGTCTGAAATCAAAGATATGAACCCCTTCCTCCCCCTTTGGAATTAAAGTGATGAAGGTATGATTTATTGCCTTAAGCATTCTTTTATTAGTTCTGGACTCTTCTGTGACAACCAAAACGTCCTCCTCCAAGGTATCCCAAAAGGCCTGAAAAAACTCAATAGGAAAACCATCTAGACCTGGAGATTTGCTGGTGCTCATTCCAAAGACCACATTCTTCAGTTCATCTCTATCAATGGGTCTAAGAAGAGCTTGATTTTCTTCTTGAGAGATAATAGAGGGTATAACATCAATAACTTCATTTTGAGCCTCCACATCTTGCTCCATACTTTCCTTAAAAAGTTTATAAAAATAATCCATTGAGTTGGAGTGCATACCAGGAAGAGTATCAAAGGAGTTTCCATTCTCATCTTGAAGGACTTCCATGTTATTCATCTGTCTTCTAGCATAGGCTGATCGATGGAAAAATTTTGTATTTCTATCTCCTTCTAATAACCAAGTGTTTCTTGCTCTCTATTTCTAGTAAGTCTCCTCTTGGTTATCAATGTCCTCAACCACTTTGCACAAGGCATCATCCTCGGTTTTAAGCTGATCAGTAATTGTTCCTTCCCTGAAGTGTTTTTGCACCTCCTCCCATATAGCCACCAAGGGAGCTCTTTGGAGCTGGAAATCTAACTTATTAGCTTGCCTCCACTGTTTTAATTTAACTTTGACAAAATGAAGTTGTTTGTGGAATTTAAACATTGTTGTCCCAAAAGGTAGATGACCTTCTTCCCACCACTGCAGAATTTTCTCTCGAAGATCCTCATTTTGTAACCAAAAATTCTCAAATTTAAACGGTTTATGGTGCTGCCCTGTCATAGTCCATCCCTCCATAAAAATGGGAAAGTGATCGAAAACTGGGCCTTCCAAAATTTGGAATTTAATATTCCACTTAACAAATGCCTCCTATGAGACCAAAAAATGGTCTAACTTTACCTTCCTGCTGTGTGGCTCCCTCCTCTTGTTAGTCCAAGTAAAGTAGGTTCTAGGGCCTTTGATATCCACTAGGTGAAAGGCCTAGACCTGGGTAATCAGAAGCCGGTCCCCTGGATCTGGGTAATTTAATTATTACCTTAGTTTATTTATTACCTTATTTCTACCTATGTGATATTTGCATTGTTGGTAATTAACAATATCGTTAGATAATTTGTTAGTAGTTAGCACCATTTGATTATTTTTAGCATGGTATTAGGTAAGATCCTTTTTTAAGGTTATCTTGGCTATCTTTAGCCAACCATTGTATTATTTAAACCCTACACAATATCAATTCTAACTAATTATTATGGTTTGATTAATTTATCAATACCTTCAATGTATTGTTAATAATATGATATCCAATGTATTTAAGATCGGTCTATCGTAAGGAGAAATAACATTATTGGTTGTATTCAATTGAAATGTTATATGTGATTCTAGAACAGAAAAAATATTTAGATTTATTTTATAAGTAATAGGGGATTAAACATAATAATTATCCCCAATTATTATTTGTGTTGTAATAGAAAATTTTGGTTTTATAATATGGGTTTGATATTGTAGAAACCTTATATAGAATAATAAACATTTTTCCTTAAACCCAAGGAAATTAAAGAAACTAGCACATATGCACATCCAAGAGGAACTTATTATTGGGAGCGGGAAGCTTTAATAAATATATTGTCTCTACCAAATCTCCATATAGTGAAATTTGAATGTAGAATGGATTTTTGAGTAAAGTTTTTTCTTTTTATTGAAGAAATATTTCATATTAAAGAATTAATAAAAAATAAATTAGCAGAGATCCATTACATCATCTTGTGAAATAAAAGCAAGCAATCTAATTTAGCACTTTTATCTATTCTAAGGCATTCTTTCAAAATTTCATCCCTAAAAACCTTAATTTGACCAGAAATAAAATTAGTTACTCTACTAATAGTAGCATCAATAGGGGTCTCCTCATTTTTGAAAACCAAGTTGCATCTATCCTTCCATATACTGAAAAATAATAGAGATCCTGATAACATGTCGAAACACCCTCCTATGAGATGCACAATCAAGTGAGTCACAAAAAATAATCTTCTTCCACCCAAGATGACCTTGAGAAACAATGTCATAAATCCAGGTCATAGCTCTCCAAACCTTTCTTGTTCTTGGGTATTCTCAAAATATGTGTTTAATAGTTTCAATCCGACCAAAACTAATGCAAGTATAAAAAATACACATCCATTTGACTAATCGAGCTTTTCTTTGCAGACCTTGCATCATCACCAACTAAAATAAAATATTTAGCTACATTGAAACCCTAAAATTTTGAACTCCAAACAACATTTTCTTCCATTTATTACATGTACAATTCATACCCCATCTACCATTCAATATTTACCCAAGAGGGATACTAGAAAGCATCAACTGATAAATTTTAGAAGCCTTAAAGCACTAAATTGGCTTCCCATAATTCCACCTCTAATATTTCCAAATAAAACTTGGAAGGCCATCTGAAAGCTTATATAACTGTTTCAAAGGAAGAAGACCTTGATGTTGTTCAACAATGAATTTATTGAAAGGTTTTAATTTGAACTTAACAAGAAAATATTGCCAAGGAATCCACTATACAATGTTCCCATCCCATAGATAAGCCCATTTAAAGAGACATTTCTTTCTAAGTCTCTTAAATTGCAGATTAGGCATATCCACAACATACATATCATTTTTTGTCAAAGACAAATAGCCTTGGAAGAAAGAGTCCAACCTCTCATATCATCCAAAAAATCATATTTAACAATTCCAACAACCTTTTTACAAGCCTCCCAAATCCTTTTAATCAAGATGCCTCCTCTAATTTTGAATCTACTAGGATGCCCAACAATATCCTCAAATCTAAAATTCCCATGAATCCCATCAAGATTGATACAAGTCTGAATTCGGTATCTCAACAACCGTTGCCAGCCAAAATTACCCTCTAGGCATATGGTAATCCACTTAGAAGCAAGAAATTTTCCTTGAAACTAAATGTCTAAAATCCCCAAATGACCGTCTTTCTTAGGAACAATGCAATAGTTCTAGGTAATAATGGTAACATGCCTAGAACCATTCATATTAGCCCACAAGAAACTAACGCAAGTCTCCAACCTCATTTTATTGAGTCAAGTTGGGGAGCCAACAAGAGGAGTAATACATGTGACAAGTATAAAGAATCTTACTAACAATAGTGAGCTTCCTAGAAAAAGAAATCATCTTATTTTTCCAAGCATTAAGCTTATTTTTAAACCTATCCATGTACCAATCCCACAAATTTGAGGAAAATCATCTTGCCAAAGAGAATACCCAAATACCTAACAATTTCTCCATAAGCAACTTTCCTCTAGTTAGTGTTAATCCACCAGGCATATTCTCAGCTCCTATTAGCCAGTAATATGATTTAGACTCGCTTACCACTACCCCAAAAGCAAGAGAAAATTATTGAAGATAATCTTGCATACCAAAAATGGAATCTCTATCCAAATACACAGTAAGGAAAGAGTCATCAACAAAATTACTATTTAGAAGATGTCCCTCTAGAAGAGCAATGCCTCTAATAAGTCTAGATGACATCTTTTTTTCCAAAATATACCCCAAAGCATATGTATACAAGGAAAACAACAATGGAGCCAAAGGGCATCCCTACCTAATTGATCTGAAAAGCTAAATACTTTTTGACATTCTCTCATTGACCATCAGCTTGGCAGAAGTTGAGGAGAAGAGCATACAAATCTTGTGAACTACAAATCTGCTAAACCCAAGCCATTCCAAAATTTTAAAGATAAATATATAATCAACCCTATCATAGGATTTTTCAAAGTGTATTTTTAAGAAAATAGCTTACTTTTGAGATTCTTCCGCCCATTCCAACGTCTCCCAGATAGAAAGAATAGTATCCAAGATAAATCTTCCTTTCACAAACCCATTTTTTTATTCTCTAAAAATTATGGCAGCAATGTATCGTAGTCTCAAAACTAAAGCTTTTGCACCTATATTATATGAAACATTCAAAAGAGTAATAGGTCTTTAGCCACCAATTTTATCCTTATTACTTTATTTGGGTATTAATTTAATCATACCTTGATTCAACCCAAAATAAAATCCTACTCCTTCAAACACTTCTTGTACCATTTTAGTAGTCTTCCCCTATGAAATCCCACATATACTTATAAAATTATGCTAGAAGACCATCCATATTGGAAGATTTACCATTATTTATTCTAGATAAATCATCAAACAATTCCTCCTTGGAAAAATCAACGACCATGCGATCACTCTCAAAGCTGAAAATATTTTTTGGAATGCAATATTTAATCAACTCCCTAGCATTTTGAACATCCACAGTGCTCTCATATGCCAAAAAAATCTTACTAAACTGATTACCAAAAATTTCCCTTATCTCTCCCTCCTCCTTCGTATGAGTACAATATTCCCACTGCAGAGTTAAAATATTTTTCGAAGCATTCTTTTTACAAATGTAATTTAAGAATAGTTTAGTCAAAGCATCTCCTTCTTGCATCCAATAGAGCCTGCTTCTCACTTGCACTTCTCTACCAATATAATCATTTATTTTAGTAATTTTTCCCTCTAGAGCAAAAAATTTTTCTTGTAAGGAAGAATTCAAAGTATCATCTTCCAATTTCTTCCTGACCTCCTCAAGATTCTATCTAAGAGACTTCATATTTCTCCTTTTTTTCTAGCTACAAGTCTCCCCCATCCCCTTAAAAATTTAACTACCCTTTTGATAGAAAAATCCCACCAAGAGACCCATCCCTTCTTGGAAGGTCTTAGCTCTAGATTCTACACACATCAAATCAACTCTCTACAATACGCATAATCAAGATGCGAGACATTCAATTTGAAAGGTAAGTTTTTCTTCTCAACAAGCACCACACTAATGTAAACAGATGTATAAATAGGAGCATGGTCAAATCCAGTAACTCCCAATATCCATAGGACTCTTTCCTTTGCCAACACAAGTACAAAAGGTTATCCACATAAAATCTATCAAGTCTCACAAAGATTATTTCTGCACCTGCTCTTCTATTTGACCAAGTAAACCAACTGCTAGACTCATATTGTTTTTTATTGAAATTCACGTCGAACACTTGAAGAACAACCTTCAATTTTATCCACAAATCCTTTTTTGTGCTAGCAATGCAACAACCCAGTCCACCCTCTCTATCTCATTCCCACTCAATCATATTGAAATCCCCTCCCAAGAACCAACATGCCTTAGGAAGATTAAATTGCATCTAATCCCATAAATGATCTCGATCATTAGCATCATTAGGAACATACACTAAATATATTCTAATCACGTGGCTAGCCAAAGTAAAATTAGCCCAAATGATATTCTCCTTCAGGTCCTCACCCCAATATAAAAAAAGAAATGCTAACCATTTTCTAATAGCCAAAACAACGCCCCTAGACCCTTGACGATGAAAAGAGCTCCACCAAGTGCTATTCTAGGATTTGTTTAAGCAATTATGCAACTCAAACCTAGCAATATTAATTTATTGAAGACAGACTATATCATCAAAATTGATTTCAAAAAAATACTCATAAAACTCCTACGAGTGGGGATAGTCATTCCTCTCATATTCCATGAAGCAATATCAAACTTCATTGAGTACGTAAGAAATCAAGAACTTGAAATTGATTCCATCCTCCATCAATGATTTATTTTTGTATCTGCAGAGTACCACTTGGAGAAGATCCATCCTTAATCCCAAACTCAACAACATTATCTGCTTTCCTAGATCTGGACACTGGAGAACTGCTCCTATGAGTATAACTCATGTTATCCCATGAAACTAGTCCCCTCATAGATTTATTATGTCTAGTAGGAGAGTCATGCACATCCCTTATTTTCTGAACAACTTTCCATTCCTACTATCCAATAGAGGAATTGGAAGTGTTGTTTAGAGGATTCAAACCATATTCCATATCATATTTATTTTTATTTTCTTGTTCTATTGATTTTTTAGGTGTTGCCTTCTTAGTGTCTCCTTCCACCTCCTTAAGCTATTTATTTTTATATGGGAGATTTCGAATCATATGATCTAGTGATTGGCACCCAAAAAATGTATTAGGATAATTCAAATATCTTACCTCTTGAACCACCGAATATTTTGGAGTAATAATTTTAAGTTGTTGAGGAATTTTCCTTGTCAAATCCACCACAACACAAACATATGGGCTGAACCTAAGAGACTTACCCCCTATCAGATCCAAAAGGATCTTTCCAAAATGTTGAGCCATTGAATTGAACATACACCTGAGTTCAAATTTCATGGCCATAAAATCGATCTAAAGAGGGTAATGGGCCTAAGAAGTATCCCTCGAATCAAAATTTGAGTGCCATATCTGCACAAAATTCATACACCCTGCAATATTCCATGTGCCAAACTGCAATACATGCCTAGTTGTATCTACCCTATCGAATAACACTAAAATATAGCACCCACCAAAACACCAGTAGGATTTCACATATAACCTCTTAGCCTCCCAGTTAAGTTAGATCCAATTATGAAAGTAAGCTTTGGTTGGAATCCTATGCAAGAAAAAAAGGATGATGCCTTTTACCTCTAAATCCCTTCGAATTCTCCTGTACTCGTCATAATTAGTAGTGAAGAACATATATTCATCATCCTCATCAGCCATGATAGAATCCAAATGATCCAATTTCAATACCAAATCTTCCTTTGGTTCATATTCATTTAAATGACCAAACCCTTCACTAAAATCAATCTATTTGCCTATGTCTTCTCCTAAATAATAATTTTTAGTATCCAAACATTTGATCACCGAGTCCTCTTCATGCACTTCCTTCAACACCTTAGAAAAGGTCCTACCTTCCCTATCCTTACCTTGTGAGTCTTGGTCAAAAGAAAATGTATTTGAATCCTTTGCAAACTGCGTAGTAACCTTACTCAAACTTGCCAGAAAATTAGGGTCGAGTTTATGAACCCTATTTACAGGAGAAACGTAATTTTTCTTCCCACTATCCATTTCAAAACCATCCACATTTTTCTTAATCTCAACAACCTTTGAGCCAACCTATTCAGCCATGTCCACCCACTTGCTTCTAGAGTTTGCAAAATCATGCTCACAGGTTACCGTAGGCAGCCGCATATCCCCTCCTCCAGATACCTTTTTATTCGATGGCTTTGATAACTCTTTCATAGCAGGAATATTCATGTCTTCTTTGAATGATTCACCAGAGAAAAGTGGGTTTTTGAAACCTGATAGTGAAGCATCATGTTCAAGTTTTACCAAGTCCTCACAGGACCTATCACGTGACAACCTTTGTAAATCTTCTTCAAATTTCACTTTTATCTCTCTCAAAGATGAATATACCACCCGATCAAGAACAAAGCCATATCCTATCTCAATATCACCCGTCCTAACCCTCAACCCTCAAACATCATTCGTAGGCATTCTCTTGCATCCCCGATCTTCCTTCCCTCTCAACATTACGTTCCCTCAACTTGCTAGGCTGTCAAGAAATCCAGAATTGTAATAACTGAAAAGAGAGTCTACAACCGTAATGTAGTAGAGAAGACCGTAATTTTAATATGAGTATAATGGATATTAAATCCCAAAAGATAATACAATTTTAAACCCATGAAAGGGAAAGCTTTGCTAGACCTAAGGATTGATTCTTAACTGGAACGTATATTAAAAACTCTTTAAAATATGGTCTTTCATACCGTTTAGGGGCATGAATATAGACTCAAAAATACATCCATTTAAACATAAAATAATAACTTTAAACTTTGTTATTAGTATAATTTTACTCATGCATTGGCCATGAGTTTACCTTATTGTTTGAGGGTGGACATATAAGCCTTAATTGGTATAGTTTGCAATGGATAAAAAATACCTCTTAAAAATAATATTTGCATAATGTTATCTTAGTTATAGGTTACCACTTATTATATAATTGTTTCTTGTCGGGGATAGCCGAACGAAAGCATGATCTTATTGGTCCTCAAGTTCTATCACCATGTGTTGAGTATACATTTTCAGTTTACTTTACTTAATGCCCTTTTACCATAAACATAAAATAGATGGTTTGACCTTTACGTAATATTTAACTTATTTGGTTATTGAGTGATGTATTTACTTCAATATCTTGTAAATGATTTTGGTTATATATATATATATAATTTATTTGTATGCTTATCAATGTTTGTATTATAAAAGTATTGGAAATCCTATTTATTTTGATAAATCTAGATTAATAAATAATAATCATCATGTTACTTCTCCATTAATATATGGACTTTCTCATTAGTTAAAATAATTAATAAAATATTTTATTATATATATAAATGGATACAAGGGTTTGTGTATTAAATTTGGTGTTGTTGTTAAAGCAATTGATAAAGATTAGGCTTTGGAATTTAACCCTTATTTCCTATTAAATTATCAAGTAGGATGAGGAGATACCTTAAAAAATAGGATGAAATATCACATAAGTTGACACTAGATTATGTAGAGTACAAAAATGTTATTTCTCCAAATAAACCCCTATGAATCATTTGAAACCATCCATGAGATAGGTGGCTAGTTTGCACCCCAAATTGGTGGTTACAAGTTGGTAACTTTTGTGACTCGAGAATGACTATTTTTCTAATAACACTAGTTAGATCAAGTGACCATGTCAAAACTAGTAATGAGGAGCAGTATGGGATGCTTCCTCCATGTTGTTGCTCGTAAAGTACAAGTGATAAGTCCATGTACCATTCTACCAGTAGAGATCTAGTGCGACACATAAACTAGTTATGCCACGACGTTTGGTATGGGAAAAACTATCATGAGTCATAATGGAAAAATGTGACCAATACTAGTGTTAGGGTAATGGCATGGCTCTATCTAACTCTAGGAAAGAGGATAATTAGCTAGATACTTGGCATATGTATGCTAACCCCTTGCATATCAATTATTGAACATACCAACTAGTTAGGTCGAGGTTCATCATGATAAGGTATGGGGAGAGTATACATACACCCTCTTGGTGTTATCAACCATAGAGGATAACCCCAGTCATAGATAAAAACTCATGCCAGATCAAGAGGATGATAAATAAGAAAGTTAGATCTACAAAATAGCACTCTCTACGAGATTTGGTCAATCTCGTCCACTTGGGTGATTGTATGCAACAGTCCAAATTCCCAAAAGTGGTTTATATGCCTTGTACTTAAAAATAATTTTGATTTGGATGAACACTAAACCAAATACCTTAAACCCTAACCGTTGAGTGAACAATATTTTGAAAGAAAAAAACAATTCTTGTGAGTTAAATGATCAAGCATGAATGGTACAACCAGGTGAGTAGAATTGGGTTCCTACAATTATGGTTTCCCCTATCAAGACTCTCATTACACATTGGTCTGAATAAAAATAAATAAATAAAGATGTAACAAAGAAATTAATCAATATTATAATTTTTTTCTTTTTAGTTACTAGATAAAATAGTCTAAAATATTTTTTAAGTTTATGATTGAAATTAAATGCAGATATGTAGTATTTTATTTAAGATAAAAATATATTAGTTTAAATAATTAAGGTATTTTTATTTTATGATTATAAATTATTTTTTCTAAAAAAATTATGCTGAAATTTAAAATATATTTAATAAGTTTTAAATTAAAATTAATATTTTAGGTTTTATTGTCTTGATTTAAATTTTGATAATGTTGGGTTGATTCCTATTAAATATAAAGTTATTATTAATGATTTAGAGCATACACATATATTGCTAAACGCTATAAATATTGTTGATAGTTGTAGATGCGAACATGCATGGTATGAGTTATTAGCAAATGCTATACACAAGTGCTATTAAAATCAATGAGGTAAGTTAATACTTGATACATCACTAGATTTCCATCATTAGGGTAGATTGATATAAAATTTTAAAAATCCTTATATACATTTTAGTACATCGTTCTTGTTGCTCATCTAGGAAATTCACTATGGTAGTTACATACTTCACTAGTACTAAAAGACTTGTAGTGCTACAAATAGTCCTTTTATTGTCCATAAATACTTATGAGTTGGAGTTCTATGTCATGTCCTATTCACCATGTACTATTATAAATCTAACCAATAGGAATCTATGGATCTTCACGCCATTATCAATTTATTCTAAACCTTAGATATCCATTAGCATTGATCTTCTTTCAAAGTTACCAACCAACAAGCACTAACAAGACTATATATTTATGGTTGCATATACATTCACCAAAATTAAAGTCACAATATCTTGTAAGAGCATGTACATGATTGAGATAATTTGACTCTTCTTTCAATTAATTGGGTCCACTCTAGCCTCACATGTTTAATTATTTCAAATCATAACCCAAAGGTTCATCAATAATTTTTTTATGTTATTTGAAGGTCCACCATTCTACTCTCTTTCATACATAAATAATCAACCAAACAAGGTAGTTGATAGGATGCTAGAAAAACTACTCTAGACTTACAATCATCAATATTATATGATGTCAAATGGTATTTTGACGTACATTTAGCATTTCTATAACAAGGTCATACACACCTCTATAAATAATAACCTATTTTATACATACTTTGGATTTGAGCTTGATGTAGACACCAAAATCAAGCACCTTGAATACTAATTATTTAATCAAAATTAATTAGTGTATTTAATATTAAATTAAATATCCACTCACCTAAGTATTAATTAGTTGATTAATCAATTAATACATAGGCTACCCATCCACTTACCTCTTTTTGTAGGAGCATCCCTCCTTCCACATCATATCCACTTCACTCCAATTCCACCCCACACCCCCCATTTTGGTTAAGCATAATAAAGGATTAACTTTCTCCAAAATTTAACTCCAGTTCATTGTACTTGCCACATATCATAGTTTCACCTCCATACTCATCTTGGAAATTCCAATATACATGCACACATTATCTGGTGATGATACTAAAGTACCACATTTAGTTCAATATACATACATTATCTGGTGATAATTTTAAAGAACATATCAATTTCAATTTGCATGCACATCATTGGTGATAATTTCAAGGTGTGCACATTTGGTGATAATTACAAGGTAAGAATATCCTCCTTTGCAAGCATACATTCTTTGTGATAATATTAATGTAAAGGTAAAAATTTTGGTTACACCACTTAACTATTTGAGTCACCACCTCATCCATTCCCCTCAAAAGTTCTATAAATGCATCCTCTAATCCTTCATGGAGTAGAAGGATGGAAAAAATACACAAACACTAATGCAACTCTAACGTAACTTTACATTGCATATTTTGAATAATCACATGCCACCATCCCTATCCTATTCCAAACAATAATCACATCATTTTACAGGCCTGAATATAGCTTTCAACAATGGCAATATACCATAGCCTTCGATCGATTTTATAATGAACTTGTGTGTAGGTACACAAATCCAACCATTAGATATAAGCACCAATCAAGAGCCAATAAATATTTTAGATCCAAATACAAATATAGAGCCAACATATCCTATATATCTAGACATGATCCAAAGCTATTAGATCTTATATATTCAACCAACACAAGTCTAACAAAGTAGCGGTTACAAAAAATCTTCCAATCAAATGCTATAGCAAAGGAAGATACATGCACCATTATAACTTGTAAAAAGTGATCCATCCCTTTCATATACTTGTAAAACCCTGCAAGGGATTTATTGTAATAAAAAACTAAAATAGGATAAAAGGCATATCATACATTATTTCCTATTATTTTTATTTACGTTACCATGGTGCATCTTTTTCTCATCTACACTTGATATCCCATGGATATTGTTTTTAATACTTTGAATGGTACCATGATGCTAAAATAGGTAAAGCAATATTATAGGATACATCATCTTCAACAAGTGTAGAGCATCCAAATTTAGATTTAGGATATCTTGTAGTGGTAGAAATAGAAGTATAAAATAATTCATGATTAGCTTAGAATTCCAAACTAATGAAAGGTTGGAGATATGATTTGGTTTTGTCTAAATAAGCAATATTTCTCTTAACCATACTAGAAATTCAAACCATTGTGTTATGGTCATTATGAAATTCAACATATAGTCATTCAGAGTATTTTTTCTTGATTTGCTATCTTACATGTTGATGCATTTAATGTTTTGTATAACTCTTCAAGTAAAAACATATTTATGTTAGGTACCTAAGTATATGCATATGGGGATACAATATAATATTGTATTATGGAATTTGTCACACAAAATTATAATAATATATAACATTTGGTATTACAACAATAATTTTGGCAATGTGGGGTTGTTTTAGTAGAGCAAGGGCATATTTTTTCAAAAAATATCACATCTTGTCAAGGCCATACATTTTTTCTAGAAATCATTTTTAGAATAATTTTTTTCCCAATAGGTAGATCATTTCAAGTACTACAAATATGATTGCTCATTTATTAAATTATGGTAACTATTAATAAATTTATGGCTATTTTAATTTGAGCTATTTATGTTGTTTCTTGGTTCTGCAAATTGTTTCTTCAAAAGAAAAAAAATTCATCTTATTTTTTTTAGCAATCCTTTTGAGAATAAATCTACACCAACATGTAGATTATTTTAAGCACTATAAAAATAATTATTCACTTGTTAAATTTTGATAATTATTGAGGGCGTTACAGTTTTTGAAAGTTGGGCTTTTGATGCCATTTTTGGGCTGCATGGAAAATTCATGTAAAGGAAAATAATTTATATCTCTCAATCCACGTAAGTAAATTAGTGACCAAGATATTTTGTTTCAAAGAAAATCTATAGATTTCATTGTTTGAAGAAAGAAATATATGGCATCTAAAAAAATATATTTTAAAGAAATTTTCATCATTAAAAACCCTAGATGCCTTGGAAAAAAATTTGATATCATGGATTTGTTAGTATTCATTGGAAGTAATGATAGTGATTCTAGAAAAAGGTTTATAAAGAGTAAAACAATTTAAATTTTTTTGAGTGAGAATGGAAAGGTAAACTTTGGTTTTCTTTGCTAGGGGAAGCTTCAGAGTGGTATGAGAATTTTAAATATGACCATAATTTTTCATACACATGGGAAGAATTTGAAATTGCATTTTTAAGTAAATGGGGATTGGAGAAAAAGGATAATAATATAGAAATCACATCTTTGGTTCCAAACAATGTTTAAAAAGATTTGATTGAATATATAAAATTTATTTTGCAAGTTCGTGGTTGCATCCCAAAGAAAAAATTCATTATGTCCATAAACCCTAGCAACAAGTATAACTTCATGAGTAGTGACTTGGCTAATAGTTTGCAAGATCCAACAACAAAAAATAAAATATAAATCTAGAGGATGTAGATGTTCATATTTTTAAACATATGAAGAACACTGGATAAATAAGTTTTACATTCAAATTTTTATGTTATTGAGATGGGTGATATGGATATTGTTCTTGGTCATACATGGTTATGTTATTTGGGTACTATTAATATTAATGTGCAAAATACTTTCATGAATTTATGGTATATAAATAAGAAGACAACATTACAACATAATTCTGAGTGTAAATAAAAACATGAAACAACTATAGGCAAAAAATTAAACAAGTAAAATAATATGGAAGCAATATCATTTGATTTTGGTTCTATTTTAGTCCAAAAAAGGAACACTTTATGTTTTTTATTCTATTTTATTTTACTCTTATAATAAGATCCGTACTATAGATCACATCTTTATCATTGTAATTGAAAAGGATGAAGTAATGGAATCAAAATATGAAGGACATGTATCAATTTATCATTAACATATTAGAGGATAAAATGAAGGCCTATCATAACATAATTTAAATTATCCTAATATACTTGTAACTATGAACAAAAAATAGTCTTAATTACCTTCTAATTTGTGAATGTGATTAATATAATGTAAATGTTGTTGACCAATATCCAGTTTTCTTAATACATTTTAAAAAATCACATGATTAGGGGAACATGAATGTGCAAAGAAAACAAAGATGTTGTTTAAAGGTGTTTGGATTTCTTAAGGTTTGATCATGAATATTTATTATTAGTCTATTTATGGTTTGGGTGTGTCTCAAGCACTTTTACCTTAAGGTGGATGCCTCACGTGGAAAAAATAACCCACTATGGTTTATTTGGATGCTATTTTGTAGCATGAGCATGTTCTAAGTAGATGAGAATATCATAGGTATGAATAATATGTTCTTTCCATTAAGTTTACTACTCTAATATTACCTAGCATTATTAACATTATAGTTAAAGCAACCATTGGTCTATTATCTTGGCCAATGGATGGGGAAAGTATGAAATCCTTTGTATATATGATTTTTGGCATAATATATATTTTGTATTCCGCACTTGGAAATATTTAAAGATATTTTAATAAATGAAATTCTCATTTTAATATACATTGGTATATATTCATCTATTTTGAGTTTGATTGGTGCCTAGTAGAGTGGATTAAGTCTTAGACCTCATCTAGCACTAGATATCCTATTTTTTTATGTCTATAGTATCGTTGTCATCCCAAAATACTTTAAAATCCTAAATATTGGTTCTATATCAATCATCCTTAAATCACTAGCTTTGATACTTCAAGCTACCCGATCCTCAATGTGAGTGAATCCACAAGTAATTACTATTATGAACCTTAGCTTGATGTAGTCAAAAATTATTTTATGTATGAAAAAATTGGGTTAGTTGAGCCAAGCAATGGTAAAGGAGGAATGTACAACCAAGGGTAAGGTCATAAAAAATCTAAGTAGACTTCTAATGGTTATAGTAAAATACCAAAGCTTAATTTGAATGTAAATATTCATTCTCATAACATTGAGAGAGAATATTTATGATTATTTTTTGAAAGGACCTATTTTGAAGGAAGAATTTACAGGTGGATTAATGTTAACTAGGAACCCATGGGATGGGTAATAGAGCACATGAGGAGTTTAGAAAAAAGTTATATGTTATATCAATTTATATCAAAGTAGGTAGTTAGAGTTTTTTTGTAATATGATATATTGGCTAATTTATGGATAAACCTATAATTTGAAGCCTTGGACATTTTATTTTCATCTGTAAGGTCCTTCATGGGCCAAATTTTATCTTTGGTTTGAGTTTCATTTTTTATATTTTAGACCTTTTTGTGTCATATAGTAGGAAAACTAGGTAGTTCCATTAGTGTAAGTATTAGAGGAACTAAATTATGAGTTTTAAGGCACATGAATGAACCCATGTGCTTACCTATATGTAAAATTGTTAAAATGTATTAAGCTACCTCAACCAAGTTTTGAGTGAGAAAAATAAGTTGTCTATATTAATTTTTCTTACACATGTTTTTACTAGGAAACTGGGTCACTTTACCTACATAACCAAGGAAAAATATATCTTCTAGTATTGATATGTTTAAGAAACCTCACAGGTCTCCTTAGAAGTGTATGGATGGTTCCACTTCTACATTATTTAGTGCACCATTACAAATATTGAATAAATTTCTTTTACAATCCTTTGTTTATAATCCTCAATAATCCAAAACTAGAATTCTGAGGTAAATAATATCATAAAAATACTATAACTGAAAAATTGTAGAGTATAACAAATCAAAATATAAATATATAAATAAAATAATAAAATAATTTTTTTCTTAGGAAATAGGATACAACACAATCAATATCTAAAAAGATATATGGGCCTATAACATTGTATTCATTACTCATGCTTTTTATAGTTAGAGATGCATTTTACATTATACAAGAATTGGTGTATTGGAGATCCACCATGTTGAATAAGGAAGGTCACCCATATGGAAGTATGGTGCTTCACCTTCCATGAGTTACAATGTGCATATTAAATAACATTTATATACATATAACTTATCACTTTATGGTTTATCTTTTAATGATGTGTCAACATAGCTAGAGGTACATTTTGGCTATGAAAATCTTAAGGAAAAAAAAAAACTATTTATAGTAGGATATATTGTTTTGCATTTTTTGGGAAATTTAAAGAATTTTTCCATTAAGTTAGTGGAATTTTTTCTATGATAGAGTTGCCTATTGAAATTTTTGTTCTCTATCTAATATTCCTAATGCTTGATGAATGGATGAAAATGGAGTCTTGAAAACACAATTATGCCTCTAATAGTGGGATTAGGATGAAGAAATACTTTTGGGATTTTTTTTTGCATAATATAATGCAAAAAAAGCATATTATCCTAGATTATTTATCTTATTGAAACCAAATGGTACATAGTATTTCAGCTCTTGATGTTAGAAGCAAAAAAATATATTTTATTTTCTAATTTATTCCCTTTAGTGACCTAGCTTTCCCATCTTCTAGTAGACCTAGTCCATGTTTCAATGATCTAATCCTCATCCACTAATACTAATCCATATACATTGAGATATTTATTGTTAAACTTGTATACTACTATGGAAGTATCCAACAAAGATGGATGATAGGGCCTATGAGGTTAAACATTGAAGATTTATTACAAACCAAAATAAGATGTAAGATTCAATTCAAAGGTATTTTCTCCCTCCTTCTTGGTGATGTTATAAGCTCACTAGCGAAGAGGTTTTATCTTCCTATAGGTTTCTACAAGTATATTTTTTTGAATACATAATCATACCTTATCTTCAACATTGAAATTATATCAAACTCAATGTTGGTCATGACATTGTTTGTATTTCAAATTTATCTTTCCCAAGAGGTCATGGACTTGTTATTGGATATATTGAATCTATTACATAATATAGATCAATTGGAAGTATCATATCCACATGAATCAATAATGGTGGTGAGTGTTATGTATGAAATTGAGCTCAAATAATTTATTCATAAAATGACACTCCATTTGTTATGCTTGATGATTAAATCAAACTACTATAGATATGTAGCCCATTTTTGATATATTTCATTCCTTATATTACTCTATGTTTTAGTAAAATCTAAAGGCTTGTGACATTTGTGGATGATGGATTCCTTACCTAAGATGTATTACATCCATTATTTGCATACCTAGAAAAATATTTATAGTTCTTTGTTGTATGTGGGATATAACTGCTTCATTTAATTTTTCAATATTATAGGCATCGAATGCCCATGTTTTATGAGAAAAAATCCCAATGCATTGTTAGGATCCTACTATAAAATATACTCTCAACTCAAATAAACACACTCTCACACATTTGCTTGGAAATAAACTCACAGAAACATTATAATAGTATTCAGAATTAAATACATATGATAACAAAAATTACTTAAAAGGAACAATCTCACAATAGATAGAATCCTCCTTCAACACTTCATTAATTTGTAAAAATATGATTACATTGGTGCATTTTCGGGTATTTAAAAATTTTCCTTCCAAGGTTGGCTTACATGCAAAATGCCACCTGGATTACATACATTATGCCACCTGAATTACATGCATAGTGCCACTTTGAATTACATGCACAATGCCACTCGAATTACATGCATAATGACACATGAATTACATGCACAATGCCACTCAAATTACATGTACAAGGCCACCTTACCTAACCTATCTACCATGTGTTACATAGAAAAGGGTGCCATTTGTCATAGGCACTACCTAAGCTAAAACTTAGAACATTACAAAATATTAATCATGGGTACTACCCACATTCAATAGGAATTATTACATAAAGGAAGTTATTACATTAAGGGTTAGGATGAGATCCTAACATGCCCTTCTCCTTGAAGAAGATTTGTCATCAAATCTAAAAATGAGAAAGTTGTTGCTGGAGTTGATGGAGAGAATCCCATGTAGCATCCTCAGGTTGAAGCCCATGCCACTAAATAAGGACCTCTATAATGGTATGGTTGTGTAGAGTGCAATTTCGAAGATCCAGTAACTGCTCAGGTGCAAGTAATATGGAGCCTTCTTCATCCAATTTGGGGAGTTTTGATTGAACATGTACCTTTGTGCCCACAAATTTCTTGAGAAGGAAAACATGAAAAATAGGGTGGAGCTTGGAAGTGGGGGGAAGAGCCAATTTATAAGCTGTAGGGCCAATCCATTGTAGAACTTGATAAGGACAATATAATTATGGAGTGAGCTTCTGACACCTATGAAGTTGTAGGTACAATTTTTTGTATGGATACAAGCAAAGGAAGACCATATCACCCACATCAAAACTATGCTCAGAACGATGCTGATCAGCTTGTTGGTGCATCCGATTCTGGGCCATGTTCAAATTTTTCTTGAGTTGGCAGAGGACCTCGATGTGTTGACTCATAGCATTATCAACAACCTGGACCTTGGAGCTGATCGAAATGTAGGAGGACGGTGTGAGTGGAGGGCACCCATAAACTGCATAAAATGGTGTGAGTTTGGTGGCGGTATGATAGGAAGTGTTGTACCACCATTCGACCAAGGAAAGCCATTTTTCCCAATGAGTAGGATGATCGGAGGCAAAGCAATGAAGGTAGGTTTCCAAGCATTTATTAACAACCTCTGTTTGACAATCCATTTGCAGATGGTAGGTTGAACTCATTTTGAGCTAAGTCCACTGCAACTTAAACAACTCTTTCCAAAAATTGCTAGTAAAGGTGGGATCACGATCAAATACAATGGAGGCTGGCATGCCATGAAGATGAAAGATGAAGTCAAGAAAAATTTGGGCAATAGTGGATGCTGTGTAAGGATGGGTTAGGGCACAAAAGTGAGCATAATTTGAAATGTGGTCCACTACCACAAAAATAACTGACTTGCCTCAAGATTTAGGTAGCCCTTATATGAATTCCATGGAGATGTCAGTCCACACCTGCTTTGGGATTGACAATGGTTGAAGAGTGCTCGAAGAGCGCACTATTTCCCCTTTTATCCTTTGACATGTGTTGCAGTCAACTACAAAAGAGCGAATGTCCTATTTCAAACCTTTACAAAAGAAGGTGCGCTTGAGTCACTCATAAGTTTTTAGGAACCCTGAATGGCCAACCGAGGAGTAGCATGTGATTCCTTCATGATGAGCTCTCAAAGTGGGGACTTAGGAGGAAGAACCAGGCATTGATGGTAATGCAGATCCTGGCCATCCCAACTATATCCTGGTGTAGACTCTAGATCATCCATAAGTGAAGCAACCAAGTCTTTCAAATCTGCATCCTAAAGTATTTCTTGATGTAAGGGCTCAATCCATTGGGGCAATGGTGCAGAAATGGCACACAACATACTAAAGGTCTCAAATTGGTGAGAGAGAGCATCCGTCACAAGATTCTCTTTTCCTTTTTTGTACATGATGTCATAATCGTAGCCCATGAGTTTTGATGCCCACTTTTTTTGCTCGGGGGTGGCAACCCATTGTTCTAGAAATTATTTCAGACTCTGGTGTTCAATTTTTATGGATAAATGGTGCTCAATGAGGTAAGGTCACCAATGCAGGACTGCATGCAATATTGCCAACATTTCCTTGGCATATGTGGATTTCCCTAAATTGTGATCAGATAAGGCTTTGCTAGTGAAAGCCAAAGGGTATCCTTCTTGCATCAATACCACCCCAATACCATGACCGAAAGTGTCACTTTCAATGACAAATTTTTAGAGAATTTTGGCATGGCTAAAACTAGAGTGGTGGTCATGGCATGCTTGAGTTCTAGGAATGCTTTCTCAGTTGGCCCTGTCCAAGTAAAAGAATCCTTCTTCAACATGGAGGTGATGGGGGTGGCTATCTTTCCATAATTATAGACAAATTTATGGTAATATCTTGTAAGCCCTAAAAATCCTTGAAGTCCCTTGAGAGTGCGAGATTTAGGCTATTCTTGGACTACTTGGATCTTCTTAGGGTCAACCTTGACACCATCCTTTGAGACAATGTGTCCTAGATACTCCACTTCAGTAAAACGAAAGGAACACTTGGACCTTTTTGCAAATAGTTGATGGTCGACCAATAGTTGTAGGGTTTTATCTACATTCTTGAGATGCTCTTCCCATGTGTGACTGTAAATCAAGATGTCATCAAAGAACACAAGGATGAACTTCCACAAAAAAGGGTGAAATGTGTTGTTCATCAGGCTTTGAAATGTGTAAGGAGCATTTGTGAGACCAAATGGCATTACCAATAATTCATAATGACCTTCATGAGTGTGAAAAGCAGTTTTAGGAATATCTTCATCCCTAAGTCGGATATGATGGTACCTAGAGCGAAGGTCTAGCTTGGTGAAGTATGTGGTCCCATGTAATTCATCTAGTAATTCATCAACCTCAGGGATAGGAAATTTATCCTTGATAGTTATCTTGTTGATTTCCCGATAGTCAATACACAGTCACCAGGAGCCATCCTCCTTGAGGACCAATAAGACTGGTGCAGAGTAGGGACTAGTACTAGGTTGAATGATACTTGCCTTAAGTAATTTCTATATCATTGTCTCAATCTCTAATGTCATGGCATGAGGGTACCTATATGATCTGATATTGGGAGGTGCACTATCCAAAAATAATGGAATGGCATGGTCGTGAGAGCGATACGGTGGTAGGGTAGTTGGTTAGACAATGATGGCATCATGTTTGTGGAGAATCTATTGTAGGTCTGATGGGGTTCCACCAATTTGAGAGGTGGATGGTTGGATGGAGAATAGGTGTGCAATGACCCTGTGTGATGATTTCTTTAGCAATTTCTCCATGCCATTTGAACTAATAATTTGAGGTGTTCCTACCGAGAAGCCCTTGATGATGTGTGTTTATCTATTTTGAGAGAACTACATCTAGAGTTCAACAAATTTCCAATTGATAGTGCCCAATGTACTCAACCATTGATATCCCAAAACAATATCGCATCCACCCAACTAGAGGGAAAACATGTCATGCTTGAATTCATAGTCCCCTATCTTGATTTTAACATTGCGACATTTTCCTTTACAAGGTAAGGTTCCCCCATTGGCTACCATGACTTCAAAGGAATTACAAGTGTGGATATAGCAATTTTCCCATTGAGAAACTCTAGGTTCAATGAAGTTGTGTGTGCTTCCCGAATCCATAAGGATGGAAAGACGTTGGCCCTTGAAAAATCTGACAACCTTCATGGTTTGTGGAGTAGTAATGCCTGCAAGAGCATGGACTGTAATTGTTGTCTCAAGTTCCTATTTTAATTCTTCTTATGGAAAGGATGTTTTTGGAGGGTCCTCATCCTCATCACTCTGGTTAGAGTTATCAGGTTCTTCAACATCTATCAAGAACAATTTTTTGTGTGCACACTTATGCCCTTTAAAAAAAATTTCATCACAATTGTAGAATAATATTTGGGCATGACGTGCATCCATATCTTCTGTGGTTAGGCACTTGGGTGTAGTAGGTTTATTATCAACTGGGTTTTGGGATCAAGAAGGAAATGAAGGTTTATTTTGAGGAAACTTTGATGGGAGCCTTTGGGCAGAGAGTTTAGATTCGTCCAAACGGGCCAAAATGATAGCTTCCATCATAGTTTGTGGTTTCAACATTCTTACTTCTGCTTGGAGTTCCCCCTTCAACCCACTGATATAACAACTCTAGAAGAACCCTTCATTCAATCCTCTTATCTTATTGGCCAATTTTTCAAATTGATCTTGGTATTCACGGACTGACCCTATTTGTTGTAGTTTGGTCAAGGCCCCTATAAAGTCCTCATAATCACTAGGACCAAATCGAGTGAGTAGTTGGGATTCAAAATTCTCCCAAGAGAAATTTGGGTTGGCAATACGTAACCATTGAAACCAATGTAGAGCATAATATTCCAAGTTAAAGGAAGCCATATGGACTCGATGAAATATGGGGAAATTATGAAGTCTACAGAATTGATCAACCCTACATAGCCACCTATCAACATCCTTCCCAATAAATTTGGAAAAGTCCAATTTGGGCATTTTAAAGGATGGATCATGGTCATGTTTCCTTGCAGAACCCTTAGCTTGGTGTTCTATTTTTGGTGGTCCTCTTCTTAGTTTGTTGTCGACTTCTGTCAGTGCTTCTTCTAAGCGGTTACTAGTGGCCTCATGCGCTAGGCGAAGACCTTGGACTTCTTCCCTTATGGAGTGAAAATTCGAGTGCAAGTTCTCAATGGATTTTGTTAAGGATTCCAAGTGGTCTAGTTATTTTTGATGTCCACGGGTACCTTGGGCCATTTTGAAACCTTTTGTGACTAGTTACTAAAAATAGAATTGAGTTTTTAGGACTTACTATTTTTAGTAAGTTCCTAAAAAAGTGCTTAGGTGCTATATATCAAAACGATCAGCTCAAAGAGGTGGTCAAAATGAGCTATATCTCTTAACACTACTTTTTTTGCACCCTAGAATTATTTTTTTCTTCTATTTTTTTGAGTCTAACGGTGTTTACATTTTTTGATTCTAAGCTACAGAGCAAAAGTTGGGTACTAGAGCACTATCTATAACTGGCCTCGTGTCATGCACTCACTGCTTGGCCTAGTACTGATAGTCTCTCTAACACTACTGACCTCACTAGCCCCAAGATTCTCTATATTTTACAGGTGACTGTTATGACAGTTCTGTTCTAATCCTAAAAACTGTAAATTTTGACCTGACTGTGCTAACCTCTCTGACTTGACTGTGACTACCACTATAAATTTGACTATTATTCTCTAGATTGTCAGCTTAAGTGTCACCCTCATGGTCTATCCCGAATGCATGTTATTTTTTTATTAGAGGACTCCTTTCTCATATGCTCACTTTTGGGGATTTGAAATGCAAGTTTACGAATAGGGAGGTTTGGTTTTTTTTTTTTATATTTTCATTTTTTACAGGTTGAAGTTTTAACAAAACCAGGGAATGCTAGGTAGAGGATTATGTACCACCCATAGGCCCTCTATTATACTAACAGTGACGAACAATAGTGCTCAGACCAATATTTCAGGCCACTACTCAAGGAGGATTCCACACATACCCTTGAGCACACTACCTGCCTCTTTGACAATATGGGAGGGTAATTGTCTAGGATTCTGTGTCCCATAGACTATGAGTAATACAAGGCTGAAAAGCTTCCTAATGGCTAAAAGTTTTTTTAAACCTATATGGTCTCTTGATATACCCGAAGATACGTGGGAGCTCAAGTCTGTGCGCGAGTTCTATCTGAGGCCTGGGTATTGGAGCCTGATCACCCCTCACTTTAGTAGACATTTTATGGGCTATCTAGCTTAGCCAATAATGATATATTCTTCATGATATTTTAAAACCCCTGACACAGGGTTTCTACCTACTCAACTAAAAAGATTTTTTGTTTTTTTTGGTCTAGAAAAAAAATGCACTGTATTTTTTGGATTTTTTTAATAAAGAAAAACAAGAACGGAAAACCACACAGAATTTATACCTAACAGGCAGATTGGATGGCAAGAATCATTGCATTTGTAGCAGAACATGGCCCTGGAAAGTGCTCTGATACCACTTGTTAGGATCCTACTATAAAATATACTCTCAACTCAAATAAACACACCCTCACACATTTGCTTGGAAATAAACTCACAGAAACATTATAATAGTATTCATAATTAAATACATATGATAACAAAAATTACTTAAAATGAACAATATCACAATAGATAGAATCATAGGCCTCTTCGATGGGGCAGCCTCCTTCAACACTTCATTAATTTGCAAAAAGATAATTACATTGGTGCCTTTTCGGGTATTTAAAGAGTTTCCTTCCAAGGTTGGTTTACATGCAAAATACCATCTGGATTACATGCATAATGCCACCCGAATTACATGCATAATGCCACTTCGAATTACATGCATAATGCCACTCGAATTACATGCATAATGCCACATGAATTACATGCACAATGCCACTCGAATTACATGCACAAGGCCACCTTACCTAACCTATCTACCATGTGTTACATAGAAAAGGGTGCCATTTGTCATATGCACTACCTAAGCTAAAACTTAGGACATTACAAAATATTAATCATGGGTACTACCCACGTTCACTAGGAATTATTACATCAAGGAAGTTATTACATTAAGGGTTAGGATTGGATCCTAACATGCATACCATGATACATTATTCATTACCTAAAAATGTTGATGTAGATCAAGCACCAAAAATTGTAGGAATTAAACACAATAAATATTTAGTCCTCTAAAATATCCTCTATTATGTATAACCCAAATAAAACTCTGATTTGGTACCTCCTTTGACCAGTTAGTTTAGTGCCTAGAAATTGTGTGAGAATGCACATACATTATGTGAATCTTTGAGGTATGTCAATCTATAATTACATGAATCTTCTCAAGATCAACATTGAATACCTATTTATCAACAATATACTTCAAATACTAAATATTCATTATGTCAAATGAGCACTTATCCAAATTAGAATATAATTTGTGTTAGAATAATATGAAGTACCTATAAAACATGTTTCAAATGTTCCTCCTATGTCTTACTATTGATAAAAATATCATATAAGTAGACTACGAGAAATCACTTCGTATAGGGGCATAGGATGTCATTGACCATCCTCATAAATATGGTAGGTGTATTTTTCAAGACAAAATGTATAGATAGTCAATCATATAAACCATGCTTGGATTTGAATGTAGTCTTCCATAAATAAATGGGCTCTGTGGGTATTTGATGATAGCCATATTTGAGATCAATTTTGGTGAAGAACTTTGTACCATGAAACTAGTCTATTAAGTCATCTATTTGAGGGGTTCAATAGTGGCTCTCCATAGTGATTTTATATAGAGCTCTATAGTATATACAAAGTATCCATGTTCTAACTTTCTTTAGAGTCAATAAAATTGGACAAACATATTGTAAAGCACTTGGTCTAATTTACCCCTTTTGAATTAATTCTTGGATCTACCTTCTAATTTCATCATTTTCAAGCATTACTATATGATAAATAGGTGCATTAGGAAATAAGAATAAGGAAATGCATTAATAAAATACTTTAGTAAAACACTAGTTGATGACTTGAACAAGTCATCATATTTTGCTACAATATGACTCATCGACTTCTACTGTGCATGTCCTATACTTGATAGTGTGATGGTCCTCATTCTTTGTAGATTGATCATTGAGGGTATATATTTTCTTATTTTGGATATTGTATTTATGTATTATTTAGTGTTAATTAAAATAAATAGATGTAGCAGGAGATACTTGTAGTATCTTGAAGGATTGACCTCTAATATTATGATGAAACTTTAGGGCCTAGACTCATATACACCATTCCTCTTACACATAAAAAGGTTAGTCAAAAATAACATCATAAAAATATAAGGGCATAATATATGTCAACACTTAATCCTTCAAGGGCTTGATGACATAGGATAAGGTACACTGTGAGTGATAAAAATATCCACTCTTTTTTATAATAATCCAACACTATATGGTTGTGCATGTGGTGTGACAGGAAGATTCAAATCCTTCACCATCTAAGAAAAAATTAAAAATCTTTGACTCCCAATTTAAACAATTAAAGGTAATGGATTAACCTTCACCTATAAATATGAGTGAAATAGGTGTTCCTCATCTTGTTAATCCTCTAGTATAGAATATATAGTGGGAATAATAATATTTAGTTTATCTTCCATGATCCACTTTCCTATATCATCAACTTGTGAATATGAAGTTAATTATGGAGTGGATGTAGAGGGTTAAAACTTAACAAATAATAATCGAATTGCTTGGCACTCCTATCTTAAATATTTCTTGCTCTTGTAAAAATCACACTAGTTTCCACTCTTGACCTTTGAGGGATTCTTTACATAGAAGTATTTTTTGGGTTTCAATTCTAATTTTGATGGTGACCTATTTTATCCTTATTATTTATAGACTTACTCTTGCCTTTCTTTAGGTAGTACTTAGTGTTCTAGTTTTTGTTATTTGTCCCTCATCTATTAATTTTTTTTTTAATTCTATTATAATTTGATAATAAGCCCATATGCCTCTCCCAATATCTTCAATTGTAAGAGTTTTACATCCTCTTGAATATACTATTGCACCCCTTATTGGTACTTAAATATTTGATTTCTTTGAGTATCTTCAATACCTAGTATTTACTCCATGGAGAAGGAAGCATTAGTATAATTCTCAACAAATTGATATTTACCTTTACATAATTGTTATCTTCGTATGCATTTATCATCATAGGTTCAAATAGGATCAAAATCTTGCTTGAAAACCTCTATAAATTTATCCTCTATGGGTAATACTTCATATTAATTATCTTTTGTAATCCTATTAGTATATGCTTCCCACCAATTTTGATTAGGTAATGAAGATTTCAAGAATGCAAAAGCAATTTTATCACTAATAGAGATTTTATTTATAGAGAAGTGTAAATACAATTGATCCAACCAGTTTTCTAAGGCATCTTAATTAATTTTTATTTCAAAAATACAAATATCAAAATTCACTTATACCTTAAAGGGTGTGGGAGCATTGAATGATTCTAAGGAATTAAGAAGTTGTGCAAAGAAGGTTGCAAAATTTATAGTAAGGAACCATTACAAAATTTATAGTGAGGAATCATCTGATTCCTTTGTTTCACAAGGGATTCCTTTGTTTCACGAGGGATTCCTTATACAACTAAATAAAGGATTGATTGTCTTAGTGTTGTTCATCATGGTTCTCACCTAAGATCATTTAGAATGACAAGGGAGGTAATCGAAGGGATCTCACATCTAATATCTAAACTATTGATATCTTGATCTTGTGTTTATGGATATACATGCAAAAGATAGTTCTATAATATCATTGATCTAGAACGTAAAATTTTGATTGATCCAATACTCAAATTTGAGTTAAATAAAATCATAAAAGACTGCAATTCAAAAATAATAAAGCATAATAAATCATAACACATAAATATAACAAAAAAAATATAATGATTTTATTGCTAAAAATAGAGTACAATGAAAGTAATATTTGAGAATATATGAGAGGTTATAACATTGCATTTATTACTCAATGTTTTTAAAGTCACGGCTACAACTCTCTTTATACCAAAATTGGTGTCTTGAAAAACCATTGTATTGAATATGGAAGGTCACCCATATAGAAATATGGTGATTCATCTCCCATGAGTTAAAAATATATATTAAATTTTGATTTCATACATATGAATTTTTCTTTTGTGCTTTATCTTCTACTAATGTATCAAAATAGCTAGACATGCAATTTGACCATGAAAATCTAAAAATAGAAAATTACAATTTTTAGTAAGTTTTTATTTCGCATTATTGATGGCCTGCAAAGCATGTTTTAATAAATTTGTTGGCAAATATATTCTAGACAAAGTTACCTGATAAAATTGTTGTTCTCATGGAGTTCTAAGCACAAAATTATGTCCCTAATAGTGTGACTAGGATTAAAAATAAAATTTTGAACATTTTTGAGCATAAAACTATATTGCAAAAAGGTCACATGCCTAGATCATTCAAGGTTGTTTGTAGATAAGGTAATGCAATCTAGTTTTCTTCTTGATTTTGCATTGGCTTTATTTTTTTTATTCTAAGGTAGTTTGCTATGGAAAGACAGTCATTTGGTTTTGTCTATTTTGTTTCTAACATGTCATATGCCTTATTATTATTGGATATTACTCTTGTGACAAGATTAGGGCATTGTTTAAGTGAAAGTTACAATGTTTAAAGAGATATTAACTTATAATTATGACAAAATATGATGAATAGAATGAAAATGTTGTTATCAACTAAATCTTAAGGGGTTTTTGGTTTGGTTCTTGCCAAATGATTACAGTGATAATCTCTATTTAGCCTAATAATGATGTTTAACCTAATATTAAACGATGTTTTTGGTCTATAATCTAGTCAGAGCTCTCTCACTCATTAGTCAATTACTTCTCATCCATAACACATAACATAAGTGCATGTGTGTATGTATATATTTAAAGTGGATAGTAAATTTAAAGGATTCGGCGTGCCTAAGATCATATTAAAAAAATGATATAATAAAATAATATGCTGGTAAAATTTTTGCAAGTGTGAAAAGGGTTTCACCTTAAGTGGCTTAGAAAAATCCTTTTCTAGCCCTAAGTGTGAAATGCCTTCAGGATTGTCGGCAAATTTTTTTGTCGGCAATTTTGTTTTAGTTTTCCTAACTCCTCTCCTAAATTCTTTCCTATTTCTCCTCCTTATCCCTCCATTTCCTCCTTATCCCTCCGTTATTCCTTCTTCTCCCTTATCCCTCCAACTCCCTTTCCCCTTATCCCTCCAACTTCCCCTCGCCGACTTTCTCCCCATATCCTACATTATATATTTCCCATAATTTACAATGTATTTAGTTTTTGAAGAATAATATAATAAAGTCTATTTTTAATTTTTCGCTGCATTTTTGATTTGACATTATCTTGCACTCGTTTCTACATCTCGTATCAGAGCCCGAAAAAATTCGACAGTCGTTCAAGCATGGTTCCCAAGGCAAGGCTAGGTAGGCGAATCGTGAGACAGTTCAGTCATGGATCCCAAGGCGGATCGTGCACAGGCTTGACATGAATCTTGAGATGACACGTGGTAGTGGCACAGATTTTGAGGTGACACATGGTGACATGTGGATCGAGGTGGCTAACGTGGTGACGTTGAGGTGGCAGTTGACGGCATGCGGATCGAGGCAGAGAGGCTGACGTGGTGGCGTACGATTGGCTAACATGGCGACGATCGATATGACATGGCAGCTTGCGTGGCAGTGTGCGATTGGTCTAAAATTGTGTGACGTGGTGTTTTTCGATTCGTCGAATTGGTGGCAAAAGAGCGGACTCGAACTGCCCAAAGGCAGTCGCTTTTCATTATGCCCCTTCAGGTTTAAAAACCCTCCTTGTCTCATTCCCCATTGCATGTGGGACTAAAATGATTTTATTTTTTTAAAAAATCTTGCCACCGCGTGACTTAAACTAGTGCCGACTTCCCTAGTATACTCGTCCGGTCGGCTAGCAAAGGTGGCTAGGGCATTTGTTTGCTGTGACGAGGTCCCGGGATTGATTCCCACGGGGACGATAAAAGTTTTTTGTTTTTTATTTTTATTTTTAAACCGCGGCCAACGGGGATATTTGACAGCAGCCGTCCGCTTAGCTTCCAAGCGGAGCTGCTTGGTGCAGCGACAAATCGCCCGCGTGCTAGTGGAGAGGTCGCGGGGTCGAATCACCCGCGTGACAAAAAGGTAACAATTTTTTTTTTTTTTAAAAGGTTTTAATTTTTATTTAAAGTTTTTAAAATTATTTAATAAATTTAATTTATATTTTCTTTAAAATTATCTTTTTAATAAAATAATTTAAAAGGTAATTTAAAAAAATATAAAAATTTATTAAATTTTTTTAAGACTTTAGAAAAATTTTAAAAACCTTGTTTGGAGCCTTTTTTGAAAAAAGCAAAATAATGTGCTCGTGAAATGTTAGATGATCCGGTCTAGGGGGTGTTATAATGCACTTCTCTCGATTTTGAGACGAGAGACACTGGAATCCTTTGATGAAAGGGTTAGATGAAAAAGTCTCCATATAGTGTTTTGTTAGCTGGAAAATCAGGTGATTGATCATCTGAGGAAGCTGGATTCAGGGTATGAGGCAGATTCAGAAGACAATATTTTCGTACAAAGAATTGAAGATTCTGAGACTGTGGAAGCTGTACTAGAGGAAGTTGTTCCAGAAGATCAAGCAAGTTCCAGTTATACACCTGGTGTACGGGTAGAAAAATCAAGTGAGAGCTATTCACCATGCTCTCCTGAACCCAAAGCAGCAGCAGAAGAAGAAGATGAAGAAGAAGAAGACGAAGAAGAAGCAACAGAAGAAGAAGACAAAGAAGAAGAAGCTAAAGAAGAAGAAGAAGATCCAGAGGAAGTGGATCCTAAAGAACCTGAGGTCATTGTCATCAGTAGTAGTTTTGAAGCAAAACCTGAATGTACTAAAAAGGCGAGATTTGATTTGAATCATTAATCTCTTTGTACAACTTTATAGTACTTGTTTTCTTCAAATAAAATTTGTTTTATTCTACAATGGCATTCAATACTATTCTTCCGATTCCTGAGTTCAATGGAGGAGACTATGAATATTGGTCTATTAAAATGAAAACCCTTTTGATAGGAAAATGTTTATGGGATGTAGTCGAAGAGGGCTATACTGAACCAACTGCTGCTGAATGGACAACTTTCTCTAATGCTGATAAAAAGGCTAGAAAAGAAGCACAGAAAAACAATGCTTTCGCCCTTTATCACATACATGCTACCCTAGATAAAAGTATCTTCCCTAGGGTTGCCTCTTATGTAATTGCACAAGATGCCTGGAATGCCCTAAAATAAAGCTATAGAGGTAGTGACCAAGTAAAACAGGTAAAGCTGCAAACATTGAAACGAGATTTTGAAAATCTCAGAATGCAAGAAAATGAAAAAGTGGGAGATTACTGCGTGCGAGTGAAAGCCGTAGTTGATAAAATGGTCACACTAGGGGAAGATATTAAGCCAGAGGTTATGGTGAAGAAAGTGTTGAGAACACTTCTTCCAAAGTGGAATTCTATTGCAATAATTATTGAAGAATCCAAAGACTTAACCTCCTTGTCTTTTGATGCACTAACTGGTTCACTTCTCTCACATGAAGAGAGGTTAGGAAAATCCTACCACCAGTTATGGAGGAGATGATAAAGCTTTTGCCACACATGAAGGAAGAGGTAGAGGCCATGGAAGAGGACAACAAAGAGGCAGAGGTAGGAATAATCAAAGAGGAGGAACTCCTAACAGAGGAGGATCATCCAACAGAGGTGGAAATCAGAATAGAGGAGGACAATAGCAATATAGAGGGAAACAATTTGGCAAAGGAAAAGGAGGATATAAATCAAAACAAGTTTGCTACAATTGTGGCAAACCTGGCCATTATGCATGAGATTGTTGGTCAAAGACTTCACAAGGAAGCAGTAGCAACCAGAGCAGTCAATTTGGAAATTTTGGAGAAGAGGAAGAGTCCACAAATCTCTTTCTTTATTATGGCCAGACAGAGCAAAATATGAATGATACATGGATTTTGGACACTGGGTGTTCAAATCACATTAGTGGCAAAGAAGAACTCTTTGCTACTTTGGACTCCTCATATAAATCTAGCATCCGATTGGGAGATGACAAGTCATTGGCAGTTGAAGGCATTGGAGCTATGGAGGTTCCAACAAAAGAAGGCATCAAGCAAGTAAGTGATATCTATTACACTCCTCATATTCAACACAATCTCTTAAGTGTTGGTCAAATGCTAGAAAAGAATTACAAGTTGATTTTTGATGAGGGTAAAGGCACCATTTTTGACAAGAACAATAGTAATAGAATCATTACACAAGTGCCAATGTCAAAGAATAGATTATTCCCTTTGAAGTTTGGCTATCCAGGAGAAAATAAGTTAGCAAATGTTTCAATTAACAATCCAAGTGTCCTATGGCACTTGCGATATGGTCGCTTGAATTCAACAAGTTTGAAAATGCTAACTTCACAAGCAATGGTAACTGGACTTCCCAAAATTCAAGATAGTAAGGAAGTCTGTGAAGGGTGTGCCTTGGGCAAGCATGCCAGATCGAAATTTCCTCATGGACAAGCATGGCGGGCCAGCTATCCACTTCAGTTAGTGCATTCAGACATTTGTGGTCCAATGCAAACCAAGAGTCTAGGTAACCACTCTTACTTCCTAATTTTTATTGATGATTGCACAAGAATGTGTTGGATATATTTTTTGAAGCATAAGGATGAAGCATTTGCATGCTTTGTTGATTTTAAAGCAAAATTTGAAAGTGAGAGTGGGTATTCAATAAAATGTCTTAGATCAGATAAAGGAGGAGAATACTCCTCTAATCAGTTTTTGAATTTTTGTAAACATCATGGCATCAAGAGGTAGTTCACAACTGCCTACACTCCACAACAAAATGGTGTAGTAGAAAGGAAGAATCGCACCATTGTGGAGATGGCAAGATCAATGCTTCATACAAAGAATTTGAGTAATTCATATTGGGGAGATGCAACAAGGACTAGTGTTCACATCTTGAACAGAAGTCCTACTTCAAGTTTGAAAGGAAAGACACCTTACCAAGCCTGGTATGGTAAGAAACCAAATGTCAAGTATTTCAGAGTTTTTGGTTCATTGACATATGCTCACATTCCTAATGAGCTGAGAAAGAAGCTGGATCCAAAGAGTCAAGCATGCATTTTTGTAGGATACTATGAAAACACAAAGGGTTATAGACTCTACAATCCTACAACTCGAAAGATAGTGATTTCAAGGGATGTGATTTTTGATGAAGGGGGAGAGTGGGGTAAGTCCCAAATATTCAGTGATGTTGAAGCCACTGGTATAGTTGCTCAGTAGGTGCAACCGCGGCTCCCACAGAAAGGAAAGCAGTCTCCTCCCACACATCCTCCAAGTCCATATTTTGATTCAACTTCTTCACCAAGTCCTTCTCCACAGCGATCAATAAGTTCCTCACCAATGGACATTGATGTTCCATCCAAAGGTAAGAGAACTTTACAGTATCATCCATCATCTCAGATGTTGGATAAAAAAATTTCAAGAAGATATACTAGGAGTCAAGCTAGTGAAATGGAATTTGTTTTACACAGATTAGAAAGTATGCACTTAAATGGTGATGATGAATCTCAGCAGGAACCTAGGGGAGATCAAGTTAACTATGCTTTTTTAACTAGTGCACAGCTTGAACCTTCTAGTTATGAGAAGGCATGTACTCAGAAGATTTGGCAAGATGCCATGAAAGAGGAGATAACCTCTATAAAAAACTGTTTCTAGATTTATGTCTAACCCATCTGAGCTGCATTGGGGAGATGCAACAAGGAAAAAGAAATGTGTTGGCTGTAAATGGATCTTCAAGACCAAGTTTAATGCTGATGGAAGCATTGAGAAGCATAAGGCAAGATTAGTGGAAAAAGGTTTTACTCAGAAATATGGAATAGATTATGAAGAGACTTTTGCTCCTGTAGCCAGACAGGAGACTATCAGAATAGTTCTTGCTTTAGCTACACACAAAGGATGGAAAATCCAACACATGGATTTCAAGAGTGCATTTCTCAATTGTTACTTGACAGAAGAAGTGTACATTGAGCAACCACAGGGATTTGAAGTGCAAGGTAAGGAACACCTTGTTTACAGATTGAAGAAGGCACTCTATGGTCTTAAACAGGCACCAAGAGCTTGGTACTCATGCATTGATGGGTACTTCAAAGATTATGGGTTCACCAGGAGCAAAAATGAACCCACACTCTACTACCTAAAGCAAGGTAATGACATCCTCATAGTTTGCTTGTATGTGGATGATCTTATTTTTATGGGTAGTAATGAGAAAATGAATATGGAGTTCAAAAACTCCATGATGACGCAGTTTGAGATGAAGGATCTTGGCTTAATGCACTACTATCTTGGAATGGAGGTTCATCAGTCATATACATGGATCTTCATCTGTCAACATAAGTATGCTCAGGATATGATCAAGAAGTTTGCTATGGAGCATTGCAAACCATTTGCAACTCCAGTTGGACATGGGATCCAATTAAGCAAAGATGATGGAGCACCAAAAGTTGATGTGACCACTTTCAGAAGTATGGTTGGGAATTTGATGGTTCTCGCCAACACCAGACTAGATATTCAGTATGTTGTATCTCTTGTTTCTAGAAAAAATAAATTAGGTTCAAATATTTCATAATAAAATTGAAAGGTCTAAAAGTCAATTTCGCGTTTTAAAAAAATTACGTTAAAAATTTACCATTTTTATAGGTTTTGACTCAGGTCTGCCAATTAAATATGAAAATTTTCAATTATAATGTTCTAACAGCAAACTCAGCACTTATCTAAAGCACACTATGCATGCACCATGTGCTACATAAAGAGATTGCTAGTTGTGAGCATTCTTATTAAGGTAGGAGTTGCATCTTTAATGTTTTAAAACCTTATTATTTTTGTAGAAACGAGTGCAGGATAACGTCAAATCAAAAATGCAACAAAAAATTAAAAATAGACTTTATTATATTATTCTTCAAAAACTAAATACATTGTAAATTATGGGAAATATATAATGTAGGATATGGGGAGATAGTCGACGAGGGGAAGTTGGAGGGATAAGGGAAAAGGGAGTTGGAGGGATAAGGGAGAAGAAGGAATAACAAAGGGATAAGGAGTAAATGGAGGGATAATAAGGAGAAATAGGAAAGAATTTAGGAGAGGAGTTAGGAAAACTAAAACAAAATTGCCGACAAAAAAAATTTGCCGACAATCCTGAAGACATTTCACACTTAGGGCTAGAAAAGGATTTTTCTAAGCCACTTAAGGTGAAACCCTTTTCACACTTGCAACATTCTCCCCCTTAAAGTTGAGAGGACTGACTACACAGTCTCTCAGCTTTACAAATTGAGCTTTTGTCATCGCCTTGGTGAAGATGTCTGCGACATTCTCCAAAGTATGACAATATTGAAGCTCAACAATTTCATGTTCCACCATATCTCTAATGAAGTGGTACTTCATATCAAAATGCTTCGTTCTACTATGGTGGACAGGATTATATGCCAACTGAATGGCACTGATGTTGTCGCAGTAGATTCTGGTCGGACCACTTTGTTGTTCTCCAATCTCTTCTAGTACTTTCCTTAGCCACAAGGCTTGAGTACTAGCATAAGTAACTACTATATACTCAGCTTCTGTTGAATATAGCGCTACTACTGTCTGCTTTTTTGAACTCCAAGTTATTAGTCCCGATCCCGGACTAAAACAGCTTCCCCGATGTTGACTTCTGTCATAAATATTGCAACCCCAATCACTATCATTGAAGCCTACAAGCTTGATAGTGTTACATTTATGGTACTTGGATTCCAAAATCCAATGTACCTTTCACATATCTCAAAATTCTTTTAGCTGCCTGCAAATGCAGCTCAGATGGGTTAGCCATAAATCTAGAAATAAGAGATACAACATATTGAATATCTGGTCTGGTGTTGGCGAGAAACATCAAACTCCCAACCATACTTCTGAAAGTGGTCACATCAACTTTTGGTGCTCCATCATCTTTGCTTAATTGTATCCCATGTCCAACTGGAGTTGCAACTGGTTTGTAATGCTCCATAGCAAACTTCTTGATCATATCCCGAGCATACTTATGTTGACAGATGAAGATCCCTGTATCTGATCGATGAACCTCCATTCCAAGATAGTAGTGCATTAAGCCAAGATCCTTCATCTCAAACTGTGTCATCATGGAGTGTTTGAACTCCATATTCATTTTCTCATTACTACCCATAAAAATAAGATCATCCACATACAAGCAAACTATGAGGATGTCATTACCTTGCTTTAGGTAGTAGAGTGTGGGTTCATTTTTGCTCCTGGTGAACCCATAATATTTGAAGTACCCATCAATGCATGAGTACCAAGCTCTTGGTGCCTGTTTAAGACCATAGAGTTCCTTCTTCAATCTGTAAACAAGGTGTTCCTTACCTTGCACTTCAAATCCCTATGGTTGCTCAACGTACACTTCTGTCAAGTAACCATTGAGAAATGCACTCTTGACATCCATGTGTTGGACTTTCCATCCTTTGTGTTCAGCTAAAGCAAGAACTGTTCTGATAGTCTTCTATCTGGCTACAAGAGCAAAAGTCTCTTCATAATCTATTCCATATTTCTGAGTAAAACCTTTTGCCACTAATCTTGCCTTATGCTTCTCAATGCTTCCATTAGCATTAAACTTGGTCTTGAAGATCCATTTATAGCCAACACCAAACCAGATATTCAGTATGTTGTATCTCTTATTTCTAGATTTATGTCTAACCCATCTGAGCTGCATTTGTAGGCAGCTAAAAGAATTTTGAGATATGTGAAAGGTACATTGGATTTTGGAATCCAGTACCATAAATGTAACACTATCAAGCTTGTAGGCTTCGAGTGATAGTGATTGGGGTTGCAATATTGATGACAGAAAGTCAACATCAGAGAACTGTTTTAGTCTGGGATCAGGACTAATAACTTGGAGTTCAAAAAAGCAGACAGTAGTAGCGCTATCTTCAACAAAAGATGAGTATATAGTAGTTACTTATGCTAGTACTCAAGCCTTGTGGCTAAGGAAAGTACTAGAAGAGATTGGAGAACAACAAAGTCGTCCGACCAGAATCTACTGCGACAACATCAGTGCCATTCAGTTGGCATATAATCCTGTCCACCATAGCAGAACAAAGCATTTTGATATGAAGTACCACTTCATCAGAGATATGGTGGAACATGAAATTGTTGAGCTTCAATATTGTCATACTTTGGAGAATGTCGTAGACATCTTCACCAAGGCGATGACAAAAGCTCAATTTGTAAAGCTGAGAGACTGTGTAGTCAGTCCTCTCAACTTTAAGGGGGAGAATGTTGCAATTGTGAAAAGGGTTTCACCTTAAGTGGCTTAGAAAAATCCTTTTCTAGCCTTAAGTGTGAAATGTCTTCAGGATTGTCGGAAAAATTTTTTTGTTAGCAATTTTGTTTTAGTTTTCCTAACTCCTCTCCTAAATTCTTTCCTATTTCTCCTCCTTATCCCTCCATTTCCTCCTTATCCCTCCGTTATTCCTTCTTCTCCCTTATCCCTCCAACTCCCTTTCCCCTTATCCCTCCAACTTCCCCTCGCCGACTTTCTCCCATATCCTACATTATATATTTCCCATAATTTACAATGTATTTAGTTTTTGAAGAATAATATAATAAAGTCTATTTTTAATTTTCCGCTGCATTTTTGATTTGACGTTATCCTGCACTCGTTTCTACAAAAATAATAAGGTTTTAAAACATTAAAGATGCAACTCCTACCTTAATAAGAATGCTCACAACTAGCAATCTCTTTATGTAGCACATGGTGCATGCATAGTGTGCTTTAGATAAGTGCTGAGTTTGCTGTTAGAACATTATAATTGAAACTTTTCATATTTAATTGGCACCTGAGTCAAAACCTGTAAAAATGGTAAATTTTTAACGTAATTTTTTTAAAACGCGAAATTGACTTTCGGACCTTTCAATTTTATTATGAAATCTTTGAACCTAATTCATTTTAAAACGCTAAATTAACGTTTGGACCTTTCAACTTCATTACTATTATTACAAATCAAATATCCATGACAATCCCACCTGTGTGGCATGTAGTGATGCCGACTCCTATTATTACTAATAAAATATCCATGACAATCACTTGTTCTATACGTATGAGTTTAGACCCAATAAATTACAATTCCTTGTCATTGTTCAGGTATCCACATTTTTTGGCGAGAGTGAATTCAATATGCTATATTTTATCAACTGATATAACTAGTCACGGTTCATTTGTACATTTCAAAGAAGGATACCTTGAACAATAGCATGCAATTCTTTTTATTAAAAATGTTCATTGTTTCGATTGGTGGACGCTAATTGTATTAATCAATAATTGATGCAAAACTAATCATTGTAGTACCCTGAACAAGCGGAGCTTTTATAACTTATATAAAATAGGCATCAAACAAATGGTTTAAAATAATTATAAATTGATGGTTGTCGAGAACAAGCATCGCAATCTGATTCAGAAGCTTATTTATATGAAAACCAGTAAGCCAGGTATACCATCTCAATCTCATCCCTTAAAAAATTTATATTCCACTTTGATATTAAGCTAGTACATTGATACTTTGAGTCATTAAGACCCAATCCCCTCATCTTAGGTACATATACTATGCCCATGAGATGGATACATTCACCTCGGAGCCACCCAATCTTCTCCATAAAACTCCATGAACAATTCAAGCCATGTTTACCTATCCACATGATCAATGATGAATGAAAGATATAATTAGTGATAGAAATCTTTTCATATGACATAAGCCATTGTAGATTTAACATTTAATTTATTTTTTATTACTTATTAACTTTTGTGTTGTGTAAAGATACCTTGTGACTCAATCATTTAGTTTACAATAACGCCTAGACAAAAACTAGAATAAAACGTTTGAGGAAAAATATTGTACTCAATAGGGATTCTTAGATAACTAATCACCACCCCATGTTCAATGTGCTTTCATTTATCAAGTATTCAACAAGTATTATTTTATTTCATTTTAAGAAAAAATAATCTTTATTGAAAAGGATTTACCAAAGGTTACAAAAAGCATTGAGGATAGATAAAACATTATCAACTTCTTCTTGCTTGCTATAGAAAAAGGTTGATTCATTAGTAATGTGAGAGTTGACTACCACACCTTGGTATGGAGAAGAAATTTTCATGGAAAGTTTAACCTAAGATGCTCTTTGAGACTAATATTCTAATGTATTCATTGTTATAATATACAATAATGGGTTTGGGTGAACTCTTATCTAATAGAGTACTATAAGGGGATTAGCGTTGAAAGAATACCATAGACTTTAATGTTAGTCAAAAATTCATTGGAAAGAAGAGCCATTGTACATCTAAATTTGGAAAAAAATCTTAACCATTACAACATTTATAAAATGAATGTCTATTTAATTTGGTCAAAATTTTTATAAAAGTAAATATTAATAAATTAAAAATATTACTTTAATACTGTAATCCACTCAAGAGCCTCATAGACTAGTATTAAATTATCTAGAATGAATATTCCCTTCAAGAACCAAAATTCTTAGGATGCACTACTTATTAAGTAATAAATTTATTCTTTTTTACTAGGTATTTAGCTATAATTTAATAGGTTCAATTTTTTAAGTTAATAATTTACCAACATACAATGCTACCTCCATTAGGATCCCTAATAATCAATTAAATTAAACTTTTAGTAATAATATATAGAAAAGATCCATTTCTATCCTTATTTTTCTATATATTATAAAGTTCTCTACTAATTGAATCTTGTTTGAGCCTAAACAATCATTCAAAGTCTATAAATACATAAGATATTTCCTTTCGGTATTTAAAAAGGAGTAGCAATGAGTTTTTTCACTAGTAGATGACTATCAAGCAAAATATTTGCAAGGTATGTAGCTAGAAAAATTACATAGGGATACTTCATTAATACCTATAATTTTATCTTTTAAAAAGGTTTTAAATTGAAAATATTAATCTTAAAAATCCTATTGACATTTTCATAAAGTATCTATTTCATTTAGGTGAAAATAAATGCGGTGGGATGGAGCATGATGATCAATGCGATATGGAACAAAGTCATTGATGCGGGCTAAAGCAACAAAGATGTCATGGGGTACAACACAGATAAAATACGTTCTACATCGTGATATGAAATCATCGACATGTAAACCAATGTGAAAGGCAAGCGAGCTAGAACAAATTTATTCTACATCACATTCTAGAGAAACATTCACTAATTAAAATGAATAGCGGGAGTGGGATACAACATGTGCGGTATTCAACACTCACAAGATTGAACAAGCCTATCAACCAATAGCAACCTAATACACTCACAAGTTAGAAAACATGTAGAATATTACAGATGGAGAAATACACAAAATATTATATATTTATTTAATAATGGAAATACATCCACATACATGAATTGGAAATACATTCACAGATAACTACAACTTATAAATTTACAAGTTATATTCACATAGGAGTTTTTTAAGGCTACCACTGCAAATATTGGCTTTGCTCCACGCTTCTATTGCTAATGTGATCTCATTCTTCTCCCATACTATTCAAAAGATAATATCGACTTATATAGTCAGATATTTGAGGGAAAGTCTTACTAGCCTTTTTACATGCATTAAATTCAAAAGTAGGGTGTCAATCCAATTGTTGAATAACTTCATCTTCTGGTAATAAATTTGAATGCTTTAAAATACGGTGACCATAACAACAAGATAAGATCTGTTAGAGATCTAACATATGTGAAATCTGGTTTAATTTTTAACACCCTCTTTTAAATGAAATTTCATAAATAATTTTACACCTAGCATTTCCCTCAGCCTTTTAAAATCTTCCTCCTTCAAAGGTTTTGTGAAGATATCCGCAACCTGGTCTTTGGACTTGCAAAAAAATAACACAAATTCATTAAATTTTACCATCTCTCTAATGAAGTGGTAGTGGATATCGATGTGCTTGCTTCTACCATGAAACATTGAATCCTTTGATAGTACTATGGCCAAATTATTGTCACAAAAATTTGTTGTTTCCCCTTCCTAGTGATGATTCAACTTAGCTAAAATTTCTTCTTATCCAAACTACCTAGCATGAGCTAAAGTTGCGATGGCATACTCTACCTTAGCAGGTAATAATGCAACAATTGTTTACTTCTTTTATGACCCTAAAACTGTACTTAATCCAAGATGGAATGCATAACTGAAAGTGCTCTTCATGTTATCTATACTAGCAACCCAATCACTATATGTGTATCTAAAGAGTTCAAGTTGGTATTTTCTTGCATAAAATATTCCATGGTTCTTGGTCCCATTGGCATAACATAAAATTATTTTGCATACCTACAAGTGAGTGTTATTTGGTACTTCTATAAATCTGCTAATCAAGCTCACTATAAAAATTAAGCTTGGTCTGGTTGCTATCAAGTACATAAGACTTCCAACTAACCTTTTGTAGAAAGATAGATCAATATTGTTGCTACAATATGTCTTGATCAATTTTAGATCTGTTGCAATCAGTGTGATGATTGGTTTTCTATCCTCCATTATGAACCTCTTCAAGACATATACTACATACTTACCTTGAGATATGAAGATACCATCCGTATACTAGGTAACTTAAATACAAAAAAAACATTTTATCCAGCCTAAATCTGTCATCTTGAACTCCTTCATGGAATTTCTAAATTGTTGCAAGTGTGAAGAGGGATATAGACTAAAGTGACTTAGAAATATCTGTTTATTTGTCGACAATGTGTTTGTTGGCATGATTTTTATTTTCCTCTCTACCATTCTCTCCTTGATTCTCTATTTCTTTGCCTCCTTATTCCTCCTATATTCTTGGCACCTTTTCCTCCTTATCCGTCCACTCCTCATTCCCCTTATTTCTTCTTTTCTCCCACTCCATGTCCTCATTATTCCTCCCTTTGCTTACCCTTCCATGTCCCTTCTTCATCCACCCTTCTCTAACCTTCATAGCCTATAAATACCTATGTTATATTGCATAATATGTAATCGAAGTTTGTTGCATAAATTTTAATAAAGGAGGCTATGTTGTTTTAATTAAATTGTTTTTGTCTCTTTATTAAAGTTAACTCTACCCAGATTCGGTCACTGGTATCAGAGCACTAGGGTATGTCGAGTTGGTACACGAGGATCGAGGTGGTTGAGGTGAACAAGGGAAGTCAACTACATGGATCGAGGAGAGCACGTAGAGCACCCAAAAAGGCACAAAAGGAGGCATTGTGCACATGGGTTTTGAGGAAGTCCATAGTAGGCAGTAGAGCATGAGAATATCTTGACTAACACATAACGATGCACATGGTGCATTGAATCAAAGGCATGGATCCCAGAGCTGGAGCTGACACAGGGCTGATGTGGTGGTCGATTGGAGCTGAGGTGACAGTGATGTGAAGGGCCGACATGGAAGGCACACAGATCGAGGAGCTGAGTTGGAAAAAGTAAGCTGGCAGTGATGTGGCACTAATGAACACGTGGTATAGCAAGGACAAACTGATGAACACATGGACATGTAGCAACAGTTGGTTGCAGTGTGGCAGATTTTCACTTAGTGAAAGGTGTAGTTTTGATTGCCCAAAGGCAATCGAGTTAATACATGATTTCTCGTGTATATAAACATCTTTGTTGTCCTCGTCCTTATGCATGTGGGACAAAGTGATTTTTTATTTTATTTTTAATGTTGCGCGATCATTTATCATTAACACCCCTACCTTTGATTCCCTAAGAGGCACGTAGTGCGTGTGGCTTAAGTTGATTATTTTTTGAAGGGCGATCTCAGGTTAGGAACCCACTGAGCCCTTTTTTGAAGCACTTTTTTAATATTTTACATGTTGTAAGGATAAGGATCGCACACCAGAATATTGGTTTCAAAGTCATGATGCAGCGTGTTGGCAGAGACATTCAATGGCATTTGGGAGGATCGCGGTTCGATTCTCCACAAAGAAAAAAAAACAAGGTTTTTATAAATGTTTTTTAAAAAGGTTTCAATATTTTTTATTTTTTTTTAAATTTGAAAACTTAAGAGAAATTGTGAACCTATTGTGGCAAATTGTAAAGTCACCCAAGGGGCTTAAAAACCTTGCAAATTTGTGTAATAGCCTAAGAGGCAAGCATTGTAAAAATGGGGAACATATAAGTGACGGGAAGCCTTCCGGAGCGCCCATTTAGCGCTGCCCCTTGGAACCCCGTTCAAGGCTAAAATTTTTGTGTAATAGCCTCAACGACTGTAAAATAACAAAAATTGTAACCTCAGAAGCTCTAACAAAGTTTTACTTTTGCCTTGATGAGTAGATGATCAGATCTACCAGATGTTACCATGCTTTGTGCTCTCTACTGCGAAGAGAAACTGCTGAAGCTTTTGATGAACGAGTTCGACGAGACAAATTGTATGTCATATTCAGTTAGCTATAGAATTCTATTATAGCCCACCAAAGGAATCTATATTCTGGTTACGAGGTTGACTCAGAAGACAATATATTTAGACAACGAGTGGAGGACTCTGATTTAGTGGCATTTGAACCTAAGGAACAATCCAGTGAGAGTTATAACCCACGCTCTCTAGAGCCTAAGCTAGTAGAACCTGAGCTAGCAGAGGCTATTCCAGCACAGGTCGAGCCAATAGCATCTCCTAAAAATTTTGTCATCAGTGACGACGAGGATTTCATTGTAGACAATTTTGGGCCTCTAGTACTGGATAATCCTTAAGAAGAACAAGAAATCAGTGAGAGTTAAGAAATCTAGATTTGATTTGAACTTGTAATTACTTTGCTTTGTAATTGCTATTTTTTAATCAAATCAAAGTTTACTTTCAAGTAGTAGAAATGGCTTCAAATTCAAATCTCCCAATTCCTAAATTTAATGGTAGTGATTATGAATACTGGGCAATAAAGATGAAAACTATGTTGATTAGTAAAGGTTTATGGGAAATAGTTGAATAGGGTTACAGAGAACCTTCTCCTACTTACTGGTCTACCTTAAGTGCTGCTGATAGAAAAGCCAATGAAGAAGCCCAAAAAAATAATTCCTTTGCCCTATATCATTTACAAGTAGCCCTAGATAAAAGCATATTTCCTAGAATAGCATCCTGTATAACAACTCAAGATGCTTAGAAGGATTTAAAGGAAAGTTTTCAAGGGAGTGATCAAGTGAAGCAGGTCAGGATTCAAAATCTGAAAAGATATTTTGAAAATATCAGAATGTAGGAGAATGAGAAAATAGGATACTACTACGTGCGATTCAAAGTAGTGGTAGATAAAATGGTCATTCTAGGTGAAGAGGTTAAACCAGAGGTTGTAGTGAGGAAATATTTGCGAACACTTCTTCCTAAGTGGAATCATGTAGCAATAATTATTGAAGAGTCAAAATATTTAACTGCACTTTCCTTTGATGCACTAATTGATTCTTTTCTTTCACATTAAGAGATATTGCAGGAATCTTCTTCCACTAGCCATAAAGGTGATGACAAAGACTTTTCTTCACAAGAAGTCAAAGGAAAAGGTAAAGGTCATGGCAGAGGTCAACACAGAGGTAGAGTTAGGAATAGTCCATAAGGTGGAACTCCTAACAGAGGAGGACCTTCAAACAGAGGTGGAGGTCAGAATAGATGTGGACAATAGAATAGAGGGAAGCATCTAGGATGAGGAAAAGGAAGTGATAAGTCAAAAAAAGCTTGCTATAATTGTGGTAAACTTGGCCACTTCGCTTGTGACTGCTGGTCAAAATATTCACAAGGGAGCAACAGTCAAAGCAGTCAATATGGCAATTTTAGAAAAGAGGAAGGGACCTAAAATATCTTTCTCTCATATGGCAAGTCAAATCAGAACTTGAATGACACCTAGATCTTGGACACTAGGTGTTAAAATCATATGAGTGGAAAAGAAGAACTCTTTGCTAATCTTGATTCTTCCTACAAATTCAGCATCAAATTGGGAGATGACAAGTCATTGGCGGTTGAAGGCATTGGAGCCATGGAGGTTCCAACAAAATAAGGCATGAAACAAGTGATATCTATTACACACCTCATCTCCAACACAATATTTTAAGTGTTGGTCAAATGTTAGAAAAAAACTATAAGTTGTTATTTGATGAGGGTAAATGTACCATTTTTGATAAGAGTAATAGTGATAGAATCATTAATCAAGTGCCAATGAAAAGAAACATGTTATTTAATTTAAATTTTGGCCAACCAAGAGGAGATAAATTAGTAAATATTGATGTTGCAAATCCAAGTGTGTTGTGGCACTTGAGATATGGTCATTTGAATTCAGCTAGTTTGAAGATGTTAACTTCTCAAGCGATGGTGACCTGACTTCCTAAAGTTTAGGATAATAAGGAAGTCTATGAAGGTTGTGCCTTGGGCAAGCATGCTAGAAACAAATTTCCTCATGGACAAGCATGGCGAGCCACTTATCCACTCCAACTAGTGTATTCATACATCTGTGGTCCAATGTAGACCAAGAACATTGGTAACAACTCTTACTTTCTTCTTTTCATTGATAATTTTTCAACAATGTGCTAGATATATTTTTGAAGCATAAATATGAGGCATTTGATTGCTTCATATATTTTAAAGCAAGATTTGAAAATGAGAGTGGATATTCTGTTAAGTGTCTCAAATAATATAAAGGAGGAGAATACTCCTCTAATGAATTTTTGATTTTTTGTAAAAAATATGGCATAAAGAGGCAGTTCACTGCTACCTATACTCCACAGCAGAATGGTGTGGCTAAGAGAAATAACCACACCATTGTAGAAATGGAAAAATATATGCTTCAAACGAAGCATTTGAGAAATATGTATTGGGCAGATGTAGCCAGAACCAATGTGTATATTTTGAATAGGAGTCCTACTTCAAGTTTGAAAGGGAAAACTCCTTACCAAGCATGGTATGCTAAGAAATTGAATGTCAAGCATTTCAGAGTTTTTGGTTCATTGGCTTACTCACACATTCTTGATGAACAAAGGAAGAAGCTCGATACCAAGAGTCAAGCATGCATTTTTGTAGGATACTGTGAGAATACAAAAGCTTACAAAATCTACAATCCTAGGATTCAAAAGATAATACTTTCTAGGGATGTGATTTTTGATGAAGGGGGAGAATGGGGAAATCCCTAAATTTATAGTGATGTTGAATTTCATGATGCAGGTTATTCACAAATTCAATAGGCGCCATAGAAAGGCAATAAGTATCCTCCTCCAAGCCAAAGGAGACATTCTACATCCAATTCATCATCTTCTTCACCAAGTCCTTCTCCACAAAGGTCAGTCAGTTCCTCACCAATGGATATTGATTCTCCATCCAGAGGTAAGAGAACTCTCCAGCATCATCCATCTTATCAGATGTTGGATAAAAATTTTCAAAGAAGGTATACGAGAAGTCAAGCTAGTGAGATGAGTTCTATTTTACAAATAATTGAAAATATGCATTTGTATGGTGATGATGACTCCCAGATTGAACATTAGGGAGATGTAGTTAACTATGCTTTGTTAACTAGTGAACAAATTGAACCTTCTAGTTATGAGAAGACTTTTACTTAGAATATATGGCAAGAATCCATGAAAGAGGATATAAGCTCTATAAAAAATGATGATACTTGGGAGCTGGTAGAGCTTCCTAAAGGAAATAAGTGTGTTGGATGTAAATGTATCTTCAAGACCAAATACAATGATGATGGAAGCATTGAAAGGCATAAAGCAAGATTGGTTGCAAAAGGATTTACACAAAAGTATGGTATTGATTATGAGTAGACATTTTCTTCTATAGCCAGATAGGAGACCATCAGAAAAATTATTGCTTTAGCTACACACAAGGGATGGAAAGTCCAAAACATGGATATGAAGAGTGCCTTTCTCAATGGGTACTTAATAGAGGAAGTGTATGTTGAGCAACCTCAAGGATTTCAAGAGCAAGGTAAGGAGCACCTTGTTTATAGACTAAAAAAGGCACTCTATAGTCTCAAGCAGGCACCACAAGCTTGGTACTCACACATTTATGAGTACTTAAAATATTTTGGGTTCACCAAAAGCAGAAATGAACCCACACTTTAATACCTAAAGCAAGGTAACGACATCCTCATAGTTTGCTTTTATGTGGATGATCTCATTTTCATGGGTAGTAATAAAAAAGTGAATATGCAGTTCAAGTGCTCCATGATGAAGCAGTTTGAGATGAAGGATCTTGGCTTAATGCATTACTTCCTTGGAACGGAATTCCATCAGAAAGATTCAGGGATCTTCATCTGTCAACATAAGTATGCTCGAGACATGATCAATAAGGTTTCTATGGAGCATTACAAACCAATTGCAACTCCAGTTGGACATGGCATCCAATTAAGCAAATATGATGGAGAACCTAAAGTTGACGTGACCACTTTTAGGAGTATGGTTGGGTGTTTGATGTTTCTCGCCAACACCAGATCATAAATTCAGTATGCTATTTCTCGTCTCTCAATTTATGGCTAGTCCATATGAGCTGCATTTGCAAGCAACCAAAATAATTCTCAGATATGTAAAGGGTACATTGGATTTTAGAATCTAGTATCATAAATGTAACACTATCAAGCTTGTAGGATTCAGTGATAGTGATTGGGGCAGCAATATTCATGACAAAAAATCAACTTCAAGGAACTATTTAGTCTAGGATCAGGACAAATAACATGGAGTTCCAAAAAAAAAAACTATGGTAGCTTTGTCTTCTACAGAAGTTGAGTATATAGCAGTCACCTATGCTAGTACTCAAGCCTTGTGGCTAAGAAAAGTGTTGAAAGAGATTGGAGAGTAGCAAAGTGGTATGACCAGAATATACTATGACAACATCAGTGCCATTCAGTTGGCATACAATCCAATTCACCATAGCAGAACGAAGCATTTTGATATGAAGTACCACTTCATCCGAGATATGGTGGAGCATGAAATTTTTGAGCTTAATTTTTGCCGCACTTTGGAGAAAGTTGCTAATATATTCACCAAAGCGATGGCTAAATCTCAAATTTTAAAGCTGGGAGACTATGTAGTCAATTCTCTAAAATTTAAGGGGAATAATGTTGCAAGTGTGAAGAGGGATATAGACTAAATTGGCTTAGAAATATCTTTTTATTTAGCCACAGTGTGAACACTTCATGTATTTGTTGACAAGGTGTTTGTCAGCATGATTTTTATTTTCCTCTTTGTCATTATCTCCTTGCTTCCCTATTTCTTCACCTGCTTATTCCTCCTATATTCCTGACATATTTTCCTCCTTATCCCTCCACTCCACATTCCCCTTATTTCTTCTTTTCTCCCACTCCATGTCCTCCTTATTCCTCCCTTCCCTTATCCCTCCATGTCCCTTATTCCTCCACCCTTCTCTAACCTCCATAGCCTATAAATACCTATGTTATATTACATAATATGTAATCGAAGGTCGCTGTGTAAATTTTAATAAAGGAGGCTATGTTGTTTTAGTTAATTTTTTTTATCTCTTTATTAAAGTTAACTCTACCCAGATTCGGTCATAAACTACTCAAATAATATATTGCTATTTTCAATATAAATCAGATCATATAGATACAAGTAGCCAATGATCATCTCCCTCTTTGAATTTATATTCATGCATAGAGTGTGCTCATATGGGTATTTGATGAACCCATTCTCTTGAAAGTATGCATCAATTTGACTATACCAAGCCCTGGGTGCTTGCTTCAATCCATACAAGACTTTATTTAATTTTAGGACCTTGCCTTCTTGTCCTTCCAGCTCATATCTGAGTGGTTAGTCTATGTAGACCTCTTATTCCAACACTCCATTGAGGAAGGCAAACTTGGCATCCATTTGGTATACATTCCAATATTTCTAGGCTTCCAATGCTACTATTATTCTAAATATGTCAAGTCTCGCTATAGATGCATATACCTCATGATAGTCAATCCCTAATTTTAGTTTGTAGTGTAGCCGTTTACATATAGTCTAGATTTATGTATGTTAACATCACCTTGGGCATTAAACTTGGTTTTATATACCCATTTTGATCCAATGGTATTCTTGCATGCTAGAAGATCCATTAATTTCTAGGTCTAATTCTTATCTATGGCTTCTATCTCATCATCCATAGCTTTCACCCATTTTCTATTCTTAATTGCATATTCAAATGAAATTGGATCACACTCAAAAAATAAAGTAAAATTAGAATGTTCTACTTCTTCAATTTCATTTCTAGTTACCTCATATATATCTTGCAAGCTCCTTATCTTTGATGGTGTCTTCAAGTTGGATATCCTACTTGCAAGTGGAGGTGATCATGATGATGAGGTAGTGCTACTTCTGGTACCAATATAACTATTTGAAGCTATAGGAGGATGCACTCTATTTTCTTCCAAGTCCTCAGGATCAATAATTATTGGCTATTGATGACCAGTCTTGGATTTCTAGTTCCATACTTCATCTTCCATGAACTTCACATCTCATATTATAAAAAAATTATTTGTTATTGGGTTTTACAACCTATAAGCCTTTTATTCTTCACTATACCCATTGAAGATGCATTTTTTTTCTTTGTCATCCAGTTTATTTCTCTTCTCATTTAGGATGTGTGCATATGCTATGCACCCAAAAAATATTAAATAGCAAAAACTTGACTTCTCGTTGTTCCATACCTCTTGAGGAATCTTATCCTTCATACTATTTATGGGACACATGTTCAGTAGATAAACTAAACAAGCTAAAATTTTTACCTAGAACTCATGTGGTAACCCCTTTGCCTTCAACATACTTCATGGCATCTCCATTATGGTTATGTTCTTCCTCTTTGTGACATCATTCCATTGTGGTGTATATCTCATTGTAAACTACCTTTGAATTCCATTTGATTTACAAAAATTATGGAATTCGTTTGATATGTATTCACTTCCTCCATCTGTTCTAAGAGTCTTCACATAATAGCCACTCTATTTTCAACCAGAACCTTGAATTCCTTGAATTTATTGATAGCTTCTAACTTTTGCTTTACAGGATATACCAATGTTCTCTGACTGAAATCATATATAAAAATTAAAAATACTTGTTATCGATAAATGTGTTGGTTTGCATAGGACCATAAATATATAAATGCACCAACTCCAATGGTAGTAAAGCTCTCCATGAATTTCCTATAGGTAACACATCTCTATGTTGCTTTCCAACTAGACAACATTCACACGCTTGATTGGATTGCTCTATGATGGGTAAACCTATCACCATATGTTTCTTGTGTAGTATGTTCAGGCCAATAAAACTTAGGTGACTGTATCTGAGATGCCATAGCCATACAACATTATTCACAACTGCACTAAAAGATATAAATAGTTCATTTTAAATCTATAGGGGAAACATCTTGTTCTTTATCATGGCTATAGTTGTTACAAGCCTATTATCTTTGTCTTTGATGATTCAAACTCCATTTTAAAATTGCACAGTGTACCCCTTATAGACAATATATCCAATTCTTAGCAAGTTATGTTTCAATCCAAGTACATAATACACATCAGATATGTACTTCCTTTCACATTACTTGATACAAATTATGATCTTTCCTTTGCCCATGATAAGTACCTTATTATTATTTTCCATATTCACCTTATATTTTATAGTTTCATCAAACTGTAAGAACATTTACATGTTTCTATATATGTGGTTTCTACACCCACTACGAGATACCAAGTATTCTTTTGGATCTCTTCATCAATACTGCAAGTTAACAATAAATTCCCACATGCATCTCTAGTTTCTACATTTTAATTTTTGTTTGTATAGTGGGATTTCTATTTATTTTATTTGGTCAACTAATTTCTACACTCATAGCTATAATTACCAAATTTCTTATAGTAATAACATTGGATATTTGATTTATCATATTTTCAGATATGTGTAAAACTTACATCTATTGTAAGTCTTGTAGTTTCTGCCACTGCTACTTTTTTCTTGTCTAGTTCTCATTCATTGAAATATGCTTGGGCTTCGGCATTCAGGTTATCTAATCTGTCAAGTATAATGGCCAAAACTTCATCACTACTTATAGCATCGACCTTGATGGTGCCAGATTGGAATTTTAGTAATAGAGCATCAAGCTTTTGTGGCTCATTCTCTACCTTTGAAAACAACACCTTTCTATGTCTGAATTTCTTATATCGACCATTTATTTCTTTGATCATAACCTTGGCCTGATATTCCCATTGTCTTAATTTATCAATGTCTACAAGAATATTATTAGTAACATTAGCCCTACAACTATTTGTTAGTAAAATATTTTCAAAAAATTTTATTTTATCATCATCGGTCGGATGATGATTGGTGTCGATATGTTGATGGGGGGAAGAGGAAATATCAATGGTATATCCTTTAACATTCTCCTGTGCTTCATAACCTAACCCTAGACCATGAAGTAGATCACATGTTTTTAGTGGAAAATTCAAATTATTCATTTCTTGATACATAAAATCATCATCCAGATTGGCATCTGGAGGGGGCATCTGAGAAGCACTCTCTACATTTGATAAATTATCAAGTTTTAAAATAGGGAACCCCATCCCTAAAATAACACATTGACCCATAGTCTGAGTCTGAGTCTGAGTTTGAAGTGGCTAACGTGGCAGTGTGAGGAACTGTTTCCCACGTATGTGAGATTGGTTCCTCACCAGTGGAGCATGTAGTGGTGATTGTTGGACTTATCGTAGATGAACTTGGCACTGATGGACTTGCGGTAGTACTGTCTAATTTTCCTATTGTGCACCTTGTGGAAGCATCTATTTTTTGAGTCTTGTAAATCGATTCGATCCCTCTACAAAATTTAACAATAAAATTATAAATTAAAACTATTTTTAAAAACAATGCCATTAAAATATAAAAATTTTAACTAAACATCCTCGACTTAGACTCTGCAACCGTTGTCGTTGTTGCTGCAATGGTTGTCCTTTGCTCTGCCTCTAAAAATAGTTATATTTTTTTCTCAAAAAATAGGGGTTTTGTAGCTCAAATTTCCATAAATAGCAACATTCTAGGCTTCCATCAAAACCTTCACTTTTCATCAATATTGTTCATAAAAGGTTAAATTCAACTTTTCATATCTTTTCCTTGTTGATTGAAAGGAAAATTTTTCTTTTCCTAAATTTTAAAACAACAAAAAGAATAAAAATAGGGAAAATAATAGTTTAAGTATGCATGTGAATGGTTTGATTACATACAACATGCTTAACGGTTAGGTGGCTTATCCCATTTGTAGGTTCCTTATTCATGCAAATATTTTTAAAAGTGAAATATCCTTTGTTCATTTAGTGAACTAGCATTGAGTGTTCTCTTGTTTTACTTTCTTTAACTATAAAAGGAACCACACACATGACATCACATTTTAACATTAGTGAGTTGGAATTTCATCCCCAACCACTTATAGAGATAAAAAATGGTGGGATTTATCTCCACCCATTCGATCACATTATACAAACCCTATTTTTTGGCCAAACCTAGCTCCAAGAATAGTTTTAGTCATGGAAAATAGCATGTACTCCTATTCATAGGGTGTATCACTACCCACGATCAATATGGGTGAGGACTTGTAGGACCTATGCTCCCTGATTAGGTATGGGATTCATATCCATATTTTAGTTGGTTCATGTGACTGGAATTTTATTATCAGTTTTTGAGTTATTAGTATACAGGTGAAATCCTTTAAATAAATTGATAATTACATCAACAATATTCAAACATGTGAAAAGAGATCTCTTTACAAAACAATAAATAAAAAACACACCAAACAATTTTAGGAACACATGCAAATCTTTAAAAGAGATAAACACTTGTATTATAGTATGTTTCTATTTTTGTGTGTTGAATCATTAAAATATGTAAATGAGATAATCACATATGGTTTAGAAGGAAGTAGTTATGGTATGCACCTGCAGTCAAACCCATTTAAGGGCTGATACTATGGAGAGTAGGCAAGGAGACATAGATTATCTTCAATTTGACCCTAAGGATTTGATTATACCTCCTTAGCGATCTCCTACTCACCCAAGTCCTAGAATATCAAATAAGGAACCTAGCCTACAAGGGACCCCTATGTAGGACACCCCTATAGGTTGTGGTCCTAATCGAGAAACTTACTTTTCAAATATAGATACTTCACATGCCTTATTTCAATAATAAAAACCATGCATTAAGGCACCAACACATAGAGCAATACCATGCATCCATGTGCCTTATCGGTCCACCCTGAACATCTACGTGCAAGATCAAGACTATTCACCATGGTTAGGGTCAAATGATCACAATATACCCTTAAATAACCTGGATAGGTCTTAGAAGTATAAGTACCAAGATGAGCATGATACTCATCACCCTAGGTGAGAAAATTCAGCCCTTACCTTCCTCATTGATGAAGGAAGACATGAGGAAAGTCTTGACTATCCTTAGTTTAATTACTCCATGTAAGCATGATGTGCTTCTATACCAATAGAGTATAAAGAACATCTATTTAGGAGTGAGCCTCGAGTGAATATGATCACTCTAAATCAAGGGAAGCTCATGGTTGACCTTTTAGATCCTCCTGAATAGGATAGGTATCATGGAAATAGTGCTAGGGCTCATAGACCTTACATTTTTGAGAAGATAAACCAAGTGGTCAAAAGGTATGTTGACCACCAAGCTCAATTTAAACATATTTGGCTAGATAAACAATGCTTAGATCACCAAAATTAATTAGTTTGACAAAGGATTGAACAACATATTCAAGAGAACTTATGCAATGGGGTTCCCACCCTAAGTACGCATAGACAGGGGGTTCATTATAGGTAACCCACTTTTAATAAAAATAGATTTCATAGGCCTAATAAAATCTTACCTCCTCAACCTCCTAGGCCTAATCATTTTTTCCTCCTTGCAAACCAATTTAGGAAACACTTTATGGGGCCTATGATGATTTGGAACCGTAAGAGGAATACCTAGAAGCATTTTATGGAGGTATGGTTGATGAAAATCAACCACCATGCCATACAATTGATATTCCTTACCCTCTCCCATGGGGATAAAGTAAAAAAAGGATATTAAATCCTCTGATGCACATAGAGATGATAGGGATTAGGTGTAGGATTAAGGTGCATAGTTAGGTGTGATTTAATAAATTGTAGTTGTTTATTTTTAATTGTTGGTTTTTATAAGGATTAAGGTGCATAGTTTTCATTCAATGTGACCTTATCCATAACATGGATGTAATACCTATTTATAGGCCTTTTTTTATCAATGGAAATCAGTTTTTGGCTTGTCAATTTCCTTGTGCTTGTGATCGCTAATCCATATCATTTGGTATCAGAGCTGGTTGCAGAATCAAGATAAGTATCCTCTTCCCCTAAGACGAGTTTAGAATGAAAATGCCTTCATAGTTGGATCCATGGAGAAGTGATATTTTCAAATATCTCGTTTTACCAGCTATATAGATTTACTTGATCTGTATGCAGTTTCATCCCGTATTGGCCATGCACTTTGACAATCCAAGATCTCCTTCTATTTCATTTTCAGTTCAGTTTTCATTTTCTTATAAATTTTTAATTTGGAGATGCTCAGTTACGATGTGCCTTTTGGGTATTGATCCTTGTTTTTTAGGCTAAAATTTGATTTATGGTATTTCTGTTTTACACCTTTTGGCCTGCTCGCTCTTGGTGCTGATTTCAGTGATATTGTTTTAACTATTTGATTCTACGACCATATCCACTATAGCTCTCCCTCTCTTTGCTTGCAATCTACATCATAGTGTTGCACAACAACGAGCTGCACGTGCGAGTTCCCTGTGCACTTTACCCACTTGCCACTCTCATAATTTGGGTTGTGTCACACTTTTGCAGTGAAAACAAGCCTTACTGGCGATACTTTGTGACTACAAAGTGTCTTTTCGCTACCATTTCATGTCAGGAGTTCGACGTCACCATGTCTCACCCGAGCCTTACATCTTTGAGATAGCATTGCACTTTCTGATGACATTTCCTTCACTTGATTCCTATGAATATTTTTTGATGATCGCACTTCCACATCTTCTAATGTCTCTAACGATGATCCAACCTCTCACAGTTGCCCCTACAATTTCTTTTCGACACTTCTAGCAAGATAATTTACTTCTACAGTGGTCTAGTTATTTTTTAGCTTGGGTTGTGCATTTATTGCAGATAATAATGACTTTATTCTGATTTGGTGGCTCATCCTACCATCCAATAGCCTTCCCTATGATTTTTGACACAAATTTTTGCTTCTCAACAAGTTTGAATTCTTTCGATGTGAACCATTAAATGGGTTTACGATTTCTAGTGAGCATGGCATTTTTCGTTGATAATTTTTCCCCTTGTCGATGACATTCCCCAGTTTTTTGGTGTCTAATTAAAATTTTTGATGAGGACACTTTTTTAATGTGCTAAGTTTTTAGTGCATTTTTAATATTTCGGTCGCCACCATAGTTTTTTTATTGCCCCACCTCATTCTGGCTCCTGCTGCTCCGTTTCCATCATCGCACATTATTTTCCACATTTTATTGGTTTATCCCATATTCTCCCTATGATCAACCACCAACCCTATCCATCCACTCACATTGGATCACCCTCATGTTGGTTTTTTCCTTGTCCCGTCACCTATTGCTTCTAGTCAACCCCTGCTATCTCGAGTCTAATAACTACATGACATCATCTGCCCTGGTCCCTGTGATGCCCACCCATATTGATCACTGATGTCATATTTTGCTATGCATCTTATCATTAATTTCCATGACATCACCATTTGGTCTGATCTAGTTGAAAGCCCATTGGGCTTTGTGATATGGATCAGCGATCGCAAGCACAAGGAAATTGACAAGCCAAAACTGATTTCCATTACTAAAAAAAGACTTATAAATAGGTATTACATCCATGTTATGGATAAGGTCGCATTTAATGACAACTATGCACCTTAATCCTTACAACAACCAACAATTAAAAATAAACAACTACAATTTATTAAATCACACCTAACTATGCACCTTAATACTACACCTAATCCCTATCAAGAGCATTACTTGAGTGCATGGAAACCATAGAGAGCAAGATAACTGGGTCTGGACAACAAAAGCCCACTTTGCACCAACTATGTAGTCAATCGCTTCATCCATATATACCTTCCCCTCCATACCCTAAGAATTTCAAAATGCCCAAATTAGATATATTTAAAGGAGAGTAAGATGCACAAGAGCACATCACTAGGTTCATGAACCAATTATTTAGTATACAGGATAGTGATGCCTTAATCATGAGAATATTTTTTATTACCCTATCTAGGCCAGCCATAGAGTGGTATAATCAACTTCCAAGGCATATTGTCCATACAATTGAACAATTTATAGATGCATTCTTGGAATGTTTCACCTTCAACACTAAGTGAAAGATGACTTTAACAGGCCTCATAGGGTTGAAGCAATATGAATATGATTCAATCATAGACTATGGTAAAATGTGGTGAACACTTCTTGCCAAGCTACCATACCTATTTCTAATATCTGAGCTAGCTCGAATATTTTGTAAGAGTTTTTTAAAGCCAATATCATTATTGATACAACTCTAATAGTATCAAACTCTTGAATATGCTCTAGCATAGGCTATAACAATAGCATAAATTAAAATTCAATAGGGGGAAATCATAAAACCCCACAAAAAGGAGTGGACTAAGAACCCAAAGGGTAATATGACACAATCAAAGTTGACAGTAGTTAACCAAGTTACCATCAATGTTCCATGGCCTATGAAACTAATACTGCCTTAAGAGGTAAATTATCAGGTCCAACCTCCTCCTGCAAGTTACAACAACAACACTTAATCAAATCAGGGGCAAAATCAACAATGTCACCCTAGGCAATAATTTACACTCTTTGCTGAGTTGATGGAATCCCTATTCGATCATCTATGTCGATCAAAGTGATTACTCTACCTGAGATCCAACCTATAGACCCAAGTACAGGTAAATAAAAGTCTATGGGATGTTGTGAATACCTATATTGTAGATACCATAGGTAGATTGGATATGACTTGCCAACATGCTATGGTTTCAAAAACCTAGTAAAATATATGATTGAGAGGAATTACCTTCAATTGGATAACCCTCTCATGATAAAAAATCAAAAAATGGGTGTTTTTAAAAACTCATTACCCACTTATGAGGTGCAAGCAAATCCTGCCAAACAAGTAAATAAGTTCCATGCAACACCCCATAAATAAGGGTTCATTAGGATGGTTAGCATTGTGACAAGGAATAGACACTATCCAAATTAAGTTGCACCACCTACAACTTCAAGTGATATTCCATTAATGTCATAGCCTCCACCACCTCTAGTACAAAGTCTTCCACATTGTACAGTGGTTACAATAAAAAGTAAGCTTGCTTAAAGCTTATGAACAAAATCGGCTAGAATTTCTATATATGAGCTTATTCAATAGTCTCCACCTCATCGAGAAGCTCTTATGGAAATTCTTAAGTCGATTGACCTACAACCCAAGGAGTCTAAATCCTTTATCAATTTTTTGGGGTACGTTCAGTAGTGTAAGAATACAGTGATCACATTTCACTAACAAAACATTAAATCAATAGAAAATGACACAATGGATCCTCCTTTACACATTAGTGCATGTATAAATAGAACACCCTATAAGAGAGTTTTTGTTGACACTGGTTTGTTAAGTAACATCATCACCACTAATTCTCTCAAACATCTAGGACATCCAACATCCTATATGTTTATGTCCACCTACATCCTCCAAGAATTTAATGATACTATATGCTAAAAATTTGGCATGAATAACACAATCTTATACTGAGAGGGGGAGTGAATAGTATAAGATCAAATTTTACTTTTCTTTCAAATGATAACAACAATAATATCAATGCAGTAAAATAGACAATGCACAAATCATCACACACATGAGAGACACAAATTTAATGTGGTTCACCCAATGTGGGTTATATACATGGAGAAATTATTTCTTCTAAATTTTCTCAACAAATATCTTGGGAATCAATTCCCTATTACAATGTTTATGGACCTCTATCCAAAGGAGACACCAATCCCCTATACTTTGATTTGTGAATATCTGTCCATAGGAGAACTCTATCCCATTGCTCTAGCTCATGGATATCTCTTCATAAGATAAATATTTCCCTTTTCCTCTGGTTCATGGACCTCTCTTCATAGGATAACTCTTTCCCCTTTGCTCTAGTTCATGGATCTCTCTTCACAAGATAACTCTTTCCCCTTTACTTTGGTTCGTGGATCTCTCTCCACAGGAGAACTCTTTCCCCTTTGATCTAGTTCATGGATATATCTCCAAAGGATAAATATTTACCCTTTGATTTAGTTCATGGATCTCTCTCCACAAGATAAATCTTTCCCCTTTTCTCTGGTTTGTGGATCTCTCTCCATATGATAACTCTTTCCCCTTTGCTTTGGTTCATGGGTATCTCTCCATAGGAGAACTCTTTCCCCTTTAATCTGGTTCATGGATATGTCTCCATAGGAGAAATATTTCCCCTTTGCTCTCATTCATGGATCTATCTGAATTAGTGAAAAATGGTGCACCTAATGAAGAGGAACAATATGCATCTATCTCCTATGTCTCATGAGCATCAAATTGAAAGCATGCAAGTAAAAATGGAAGAAATACCAAATAGCAAGAAATGAAGTAAAGCAAGTATATTTATTATTAATTTGGTGGATCAAATCCAAGGTTACATAGAAGTCCCATTGAGGGCTCAAATATGATATAATTTTTACAAATTTTGGGTGCCCAAGGATCAAATCCTTCAAGTAATTTGGGTGCACTTCCAATGTCTTTCCTCATACCCACAATCGATGTGGGTGGGCTAATGCTAACACTGCTTGTATATTTGATCTTAAGTACTTGTGATACTTATTAATGCACTATAGAAACTTACAACTGCACACAAATAAATCAGAAATTTCAAATAGCAAGTGTGTATGATGAAAAATATGCAATCCCCATAGGCACCAAAAGACTAGTAATGAGAATATGCATAGATATTGTACCAAATCAACTATAAATAATTTGAAATTATAGAGGGATGTAAAATGGATGGTTTTTTGAAGATATAACTAAAAAAATATCTAAAATTGTGTCTGATTATGTATCACATTCGCAATGCCCGTTCTCAACCTATAAAACCCAAAGTAAGCAATTTTTGGGCCTAAACATATCCAAAATGTATGAAACTTGGAAAATATGTATAAAACATGATTTTAAAATAACCCATATGATATTTTTTGGATAATAAACAATATATTCATGTGTATCTCCAGATGAGCTCCGTAGACTTGCATAAGACCCTATAAAACACTAAAAAAGCATTTTCTCACTCAATATACCTCCAAAATACATGAAATTTGGATAGTGGCATCATATGATAATATAGAATATAAATAATAAATAATAATAGAGAAATAATGCATAAAATAAACCACCATCCTGGAGTGAGATGGTTGGAATTGTCATAACTAGGGACCATCTTGTGGTGGGATGGTTGGAATTGTCACAACTAGGGACCGTCTTGGGGTGGGATGACCACCAGTTCTGCACTTACTTTGTCACAAATTCCTCTATGAATTGATTAGGGACCTCCTAAATAGTGTTTTCATTGTATTTGGTGATAAAATTAACTCATATGGTTTGGTTTTGGAATCAAATTGCACCTCCTAGATCACTTGCAAACCTCCTTCACTAGGTAGAGATTTTGAGGGAAAAGGGGCACAAAATGGTGAGGGGAAATCTTGGCAGCACTTTTTTTCTGTCTCAAAAATCCTCTCTCCTTCTTGTGTGGAAAACTAATCCACTTTATAGCCAAAGGAAGCCTTTGGAAAAAAGGGGATGTGAGGGCATGCAGGGGCATGCAGGACAAGAGGCACCGTTTGGCCAACAGGGTGGCATGCATTGGAGGAGGAAGAGAATCTCCCTATTTGGCCTCTTACATACAACATGTTATGGAATTTTGTTCTCTCAAGCCTTGCATGGCTGAATAGGCAAGGCTTATGATTGCTTAATAGGATTGACCAGATTTTAGTATCTATATATACCCCTTTTGATATGTGTTGTGTGTTGAATAGTGCTAAGAAAAAATAGATGACTAAAATGCTAAATAATTAGGGTTATTCAATAACCTAACCAAATTTAGATGCCCCAATCATAGAAAGAGCATGTGTTCTTGAATCCTTGCTTCTAACAGATAAATGAACTTACTTTAAGTACAACCTATTGAGCAAGGTGCAGCCACAATATTGTCATTGTTGTCATCACAGTTAGATAGATCGGTTGATGCAGTGGACAGGAGTTTAGAGGTTATTCAAAGTATGTACAATGATGTTAAATTCTTATGAGGATGTTTTTGATGTTTGGGTGAATTTGTTACAGGTTGTCCAAGAAGACCGAAGTGGCCCATATGCTAAAGATCAAAGAAAAAGAAAAACACCACATCGAGAAAAAAGTGTTGCGATATTGCGACATGTTGCATTTTTGTGGCCAAAAGAGAAGCAAAAAAGCAAAGAGAAAAAAGTTTCATGATATCATGACATGTTGCATTTTTGCGGCCAAAATAGAAGAAAAAAAGCAAAGGGAAAAAAGTGTCGCGATATCGCGACATGTTGCATTTTTGCGGCCAAAAGAGAAGTGAAAAAGCAAAGGAGAAAAAGTGTCACGATATTGTGACATGTTGCATTTTCACGGCAAAAAGAGAAGCAAAAAATCAAGGAGGAAAAAGTGTCACGATATCGCGACATGTTGCATTTTCATGGCCAAAGCAAAGAGAAAATGCAAGGAGGAAAAAGTGTCGTGATATCATGAGACGTTGCATTTTCACGGGCCAAAGCAAAGAGAAAGAGCAAGGAGAAAAAGTGTCTCGATATCGCGACATGTTGCATTTTCATGGCCAAAGCAAAGAGAAAATGCAAGGAGGAAAAAGTGTCATGACATCACGACATGTTGTATTTTCATGGTCTGATGCAAATAAAAAGAGCAAGGAGAAAAATTTTTGCGATATCGTGAAATGTAGCATTTTTGCAGTCAGATGCAAAGAGAAAGAGAGAAAGAAAAAGTGTCGCGATATCGCGACATGTCGCATTTTTACGACTCAAAAAGGGTAGGCTAGCAGAGAAACAAAAGTGTCGTGACATCGCGACATGTCACATTTTTGTGACTCAAAAAGGGCAAGCAAGTAGAGTAACAAAAGTGTCACGATATCACGACATGTCGCATTTTTGCAACTCAAGAAGAGCCTCAAAATAAAAATGAACAATCATGGAAAAGAAAATGAATAGTCATCGAAGGAGAAAACAAACGCATGCCCATGTGGAGAAAATGAACAGTCGAAGAAGGAGAAAACAAACAGTCATCAAAATAGAAACGAAAATATTTTTTGAAAACCAAAATGTATGCATGCACAAAGGAAAAAATGAACAGTCATGATCAAGAAGACGAACAGTCATGGTAGGAGAATATGGTGTCAATTTGTTGCATGTAACGTGTTTGACAAAATGCCTATTCTATATATACAAAATGAGTTACATAGAGAAGGTGTTATGATTGACAAGTGGCATATGAGAATATGAAAGGAGTTACAATTGGAGTTACAAAGAGAAAGGATGGTTATAAAAGGAGTGTTGCTTAGAGAATTTAATTGGCAATTTTTATTCGATGAAGTGCGTGAGAGGAGTGCGAGAAGTGCACGAGAGGAGCACGAGAGGAGCACGAGAGGAGAGTGAGAGGTGCACAATAGGTGAGTGAGAAGGGTGTGTGTTTTATGAATTGTGGTAGACGTTGAGTAAACAATAGACCAGTTAGGGTCTTGTAAAAGTGAAGGCATTTCTATGTCAATCTTCTAGTTTTAGAATTGAAGTCCAAGTTGATGCTTGGTATTAGGGGTTGGTGCTCCTTCCAGTTGGTGTTGGTAAATCAGGGGTTGGTTCTCCTTTTTGTTTGTGCAGATAAATTAGGGGTTGGTGCTCCTTCCAGTTGGTGCTGGTAAATCAGGGATTGGTGCTCTTTTTTGTTGGTGTAGATAAATCAGGGGTTGGTGCTCCTTCCAGTTGGTGCTGGTAAATCAGGGGTTGGTGCTCCTTTTTGTTTGTGTAGATAAATCAAGGGTTGGTGCTCCTTTTTGTTGGTGCAGTTAAATCAAGGGTTGGTGCTCCTTCCAGTTGGTGTTGGTAAATTAGGGGTTGGTGCTCCTTTCTGTTGGTGTAGATAAATTAGGGGTTGGTGCTCCTTCAAGTGGGTGTTGGTAAATTGATTGTAAAGTTTTTGCTTTGCAAAGGTTGAATTTGTATGGGAGTCCAAACAGTTAATTTTTGAGGAGTAGCCAAATCGGTGAACCTTGGTACATCTTGTGTTGTGTGATGCTCTCTTGTTATATTTGCTTTATTTGGTTTTAAGTTCTCATTGTTTTAGCTTTAAGAGTTGAAGATTTAAGTTTTCAAAAGCTACACTGATTCACCCCCCCTCTCAGTGTCATTATGAAACTAACAATTGGTATCAGAGCCAGTTTCTTTGTCAAGCTAAATCAGCTAGGGTTGATCTTAGATTAGTATGCAACGGGTAAGAAGAATAAATCCTCCTCAAATAAGGCATCTCAGTCAGTTTCATTTCCTGTGGAAGATAAAATTGAACTAGAAAATATAGGAGTGAATTATGAAGTATGTGATGAAAACCTTGAGGGTGAAGTATATCTAGAAGGTGAGTTGATCACTGCACTTGAAGAGTTGGGTATAGAAAAGAAAAATAACAAAAGATTGTCCAAGAAGTTGGAATAATATGGGGATAATATTGAAGATCTCTTCTTACAAATTCATAAAGCCAAGAAAATAGAAGAAGCCTTGAAGTCACACCTGGATGATAAATGTGATGTATGTAGCAAACGTGAAGAGGAATCTAACAAAGTTATTAATGATCTAAAGCTGCAAGTAGAAGAGTCCAAAAGGATTGAAGAAACTCTCAAGTCACATATCAATGAGAAAGATATTGTTTTCTACAAACAAGAAGAGGAGATTATTTTATTGAGGAAACAACTAGAAGAGGCCAATACAAATATCAAATTTGAGAAGAGCACAAAGTTGTTAGATAAAATGATAAAGCAACAAAGAAGCCCCATGTGTAAGCTTGGTCTTGGATGTGAAGCTAAACAACCTTCATCTTCTAAATCTACAGAGAAGAAGAAGTCCACTACTGAAGGATCAAAGCAAGAAAATCTTGAAGATAAATCTTCAAAAGGAAGAAAATCTCAAAGGAGATATATAGCAAAGAAACCACAACAAAAGATGTTCTATCACTCTCAATTTATTCATAATAATGCTTTTAATGGCTATTGTTTTAGATGTAACCATTATGGTCACAAGGCAATTTATTTTGGATTGAATAACAGATCAAAGAGTTATGCTGGTAGAAATACATCTATTTTTTCGATTGAAAACCATGTGCAATGTTTTAAATGTAATGGTCATGGGCACATAGCAAGGTTTTTTCCAAGAACTTTTGTATGTAATTTAAGGCAAGATAGTAGATTTCATCAGACACAAAGAATGCAAAATAGAAAGGGAATAAATCATGTGCATCGAAGAAAGGAAAATAATCATCCATCAATGATGCACAAGAGACAACAACCCAAGAGAAATGTTCAAGTTCACAAAAAGGTTCAAAATAGGGATGCAATTGAAAAACTCAAACCCAAGTTCAAGAAAGGTTGGAGAAAGAAATAAGAAAGGAAATCATGTCTCCTTGGACTGAAGGAGACTACTCCTCTATTGCACTAAGCAACTCCAGGTAACACATCCTCAGGGGGAGCAATATTAAATTTTATTTTAATGCTCCTATGTATTTTTTTTGTTATATGAGGATGAAAGGCAAGTAGGCAGGGGAAGTTGTCGTATAGTTTTCAAAGTGTGTTTCAGCTCATGTAGTTGTTTGTGGAGGTAATAAGAGAGCATTAATTTTCTATAAATAAGTTTATGTTATCAAAGAGATGCCAGAGTCAAAACAAACAGTGGCACTAGCACCCAAGTGGTGAAGCGCCAAGGAGGACAAGATGCATATGCACCTAAGAAAGTCTTGCATTATTTGAGAAATGAGATATATTGCCCGAGGAATCCCTTGATCACAGTGAGGAGAAATTCTCCCTAGAATCATGTGAAGAACATTCACCTAAGACATTGAGTAGCCCTGACATATGCCCTAGAAAGAAGCAGAATACTGAGTGTTGATGATTGCGCACAGATTGAGGCTCCAACACTAGATTTAATGGTCCACTATCAATACCTACGCAGGCAATGAAAACATTCATGGAAGCCATTAGAAACCAGAGACATTGAGCTGCACAACGGATGTGAGGCAAAGTCATTAGTCATGGAGGAGGTGGTAGTCAAAAGGCTAAATAAATTACATGTAGGCTGCCTAGAGAGTCGATCACTTTTGATTTGGGAGTAACTTTTGCGCAGCTGAGAGTTGCGTGTTGATCAAACTATACTAAATAAATAAAACCAAGGTACAATAGGAATTATAATATGATGAGTAGATATTAGAGTGATTATCCAAGAAGACTTCATGATAGAAAGAGTACCAGTGGAGGTGCATTCTATATTAGAGACAGGTTGGTTGCATGGCACAGTAAGAAACAAGAGTCAGTCTCCTTATCCATAGTAGAGGCAGAATATATTGTAGCAACAACGTGTTGTACACAGTAGAAAGTTGCAAAAGGTGAGGTTAAGTTGGATTTTGTTCCAACAACAAAGTAAGTAGTAGATATCTTCACAAAACCATTGCCCAAGGAAGTATTTGAGTACCTTCACAATAAATTGGGAGTGGTCACACTTCCCAAGAATTGACTAGCTATCGGGACCACATTCTCAGGGGGAGCATTTGTGTATTTGTTTATCTTTTTACTCATGTTTATGATTTTTGCTAAGTGTAATAATTTTTATCTAAGAATGTTGTGCATGGACTAATGGGGAGTTTACAATAGCCCTTTGGTATTGTTGTCAAAGGGGGAGAAGAGTTATAGGAAATTGCACAAGAGTTACAAGAAATTGCACGTGTATTGCCAACAATTCCAAAGGGGGAGATTGTTGAGCAAGGTGCAGACACAGTATTGTCATTGTTGTCAACACAGTCAGATAGATTGGTTGATGTAGTGGACAGGAGTTTAGAGGTTATTCAAAGTATGTACAGTGATGTTAAATTCTTATGAGGATGTTTTTGATGTTTGGGTGAAGTTGTTACAGGTTGTCCAAGAAGACCGAAGTGGCCCATATGCTAAAGATCAAAGAAAAAGCAAAACACCGTATTGAGAAAAAAGTGTCACGATATCACGATATGTATTTTTGTGGCCAAAAGAGAAGCAAAAAAGCAAAGAGAAAAAAGTGTCACGATACCGTGACATGTTGCATTTTCATGGTCAAAAGAGAAGCGAAAAAGCAAAGGGAAAAAAGTGTCACGATATCGCGACATATTGCATTTTTGCAACCAAAAGAGAAGAAAAAAAGCAAAGGAGAAAAAGTTTCGTGATATCGTGACATGTTGCAATTTTGTAGCCAAAAGAGAAGCGAAAAAACAAGGAGGAAAAAGTGTCGCGATATCACGACATGTTGTATTTTTGCAGCCAAAGCAAATAGAAAATGCAAGGAGGAAAGAGTGTCATGATATCGTGACATATTGTATTTTCGCGGGCCAAAGCAAAGAGAAAGAGCAAGGAGAAAAAGTGTCATGATATCATGACATGTTGCATTTTCATGGCCAAAGCAAAGAGAAAATGCAAGGAGGAAAAAGTGTCGCGATATTGTGACATGTTGTATTTTTGCGGTCCGATGCAAAGAAAAAGAGCAAGGAGAAAAAGTTTCATGATATCGCGACATGTAGCATTTTCACGATCCGATGCAAAGAGAAAGAGAGAGAAAGAAAAAGTTTCACGATATCGTGACATGTCGCATTTTTGTGACTTGAAAAGGGTAGGCTGGCAGAGAAACAAAAGTGTCACGATATCGCGACATGTCGCATTTTTGCAACTCAAAAAGGGCAGGCAAGCAGAGTAACAAAAGTGTCACGATATCACAACATGTCGCATTTTCGTGACTCTAGAAAAGCCTAAAAATAGAAACAAACAGTCATGGAAAAAAAATGAACAGTCATCAAAGGAGAAAACAAATGCATGCCCATGTGGAGAAAACGAACAATCGAAGAAGGAGAAAATGAATAGTCATCAAAATAGAAACAAAAATATTTTTTGAAAACCAAAACACATGCATGCACAAAGGAGAAGACGAACAGTCATGATCGAGAAGACGAACAGTCATGGTAGGAGAATATGGTGTCAATTCATTGCATGTAACGTGTTTGATGAAATGCCTACTCTATATATACAAAAGGAGTTACATAGAGAAGGTGTTACGATTGACAAGTGGCATATGAGAATATGAAAGGAGTTACAACTAGAGTTACAAAGATAAAGAATGGTTATAAAAGGAGTGTTGCTTGGAGAATTTAATTAATGATTTTTATTTGGTGAAGTGCATGAGAGGAGTGCGAGAGGTGCGCGACAGGTGAGCGAGAAGGGTATGTGTTTTGTGAATTGTGGTAGACATTGAGTAAGCAATAGAACAGTCAGGGTCTTGTAAAAATGAAGGCATTTCTATGTCAATATTCTAGTTTCATAATTGAAGTCCAAGTTGGTGCTTGGCATTAGGGGTTGGTGCTCCTTCCAGTTGGTGTTGGTAAATCAGGGGTTGGTGCTCCTTTCTATTTGTGCAGATAAATCATGGGTTGGTGCTCCTTCCAGTTGGTGCTGGTAAATTATGTTTTGGTACTCCTTTTTATTGGTGCAAATAAATCAGGGGTTGGTGCTCCTTCCAGTTGGTTTTGGTAAATCAGGGGTTGGTGCTCCTTTTTTTTTGTGCAGATAAATCAAGGGTTGGTGCTCCTTTCTATTGGTGCAGATAAATCATGGGTTGGTGCTCCTTCCAGTTGGTGCTAGTAAATCAGGGGTTGGTGCTACTTTCTATTGGTTTAGATAAATCTAGGGTTTGTGCTCCTTCTAGTGGGTGCTGGTAAATTTATTGTAAAGTTATTGCTTTGCAAAGGCTAGATTTGGATGGGAGTCCAAACAGTTAATTTTTTAGAAGTAGCCAAATCGATAAACCTCGATACATATTGTGTTGTGTGATGCTATCTCGTTATATTTGATTTATTTAGTTTTAAGTTCTCATTGTTTCAGCTTTAATATTTGAAGATTTAAGTTTTAAAAAGCTACACTGATTCACCCCCCCTCTCAGTGTCATTGTGAGACTAACACAACCTTTCCAGTAAGGTTGGCTTGATATTTGAAATTATTAAGGTGCAAGGCATCTAATTATTCATGCTCCTAGAATGCCAAGTATTTTTTTTATTTAAATTTGTGCTTTTTTGCTTCCCCAAGTAGGAGAATGATTAGCTTTGTCAAAGATTCGTTGGATGAACACAATTTGCATGATTGAGTGTGTGAATGTTGATTATGATTATGAAATCATTAAGTATGACTACCCCCTCAAGTGGGAAGTTGATGAGGTAGTTACCAGTGATAAAAGTGATGATTCACTTGACACATGACTTTTTTAGGGTTTCCTCTAGTTTTACTCATTGAAAATGGAGCATTTTTTTAGAGGAATTTGGTGATTTTGTTGATGTTGTATGGAAGAAAGGAGTTGAAAACTTTATTCCCATGGAGAAGTATGGCAAAAATAGCCTTATTAGGGAGTAAATTAAGGGATTTTCCATTTATACATTGATGAGTGTCGTTGAATCTCATCATTTAATCTCAATGATTTATAAATCCGGGGTGGTGTCCAAGGCTATCTACGATAGAAGGCTAGGGCAAAGTATAATTTAGGCATTTAGATTTCAAGCATTTGTTGGTGAAGTAGATTTGGTTTAACCTTTTGGTGTCACACTAAACCTAGTCTAAATAATGGAAACTAAATTAAATTACAAAAATTAAAAACTAAATCTAAATTGCAAAATGTTAACAATTAACTACAATTGCATGAATTGAAATCTAATCTACTTTTGCAGAATTGAAATAACATAATTGAAATTGCTAAATTGAAATCTAATCTACTTTTGCATAATTTAAATCTAATCTACTTTTGTAGAATTGAAATCTAATCTACTTTTATAGAATTGAAATCTAATCTAAAACACCTGTCAATGCCCTGCCACAAAAGGTCGTCAAGCTTCTGCTACAGGAATTGACAGCAAAATAAAATATGCTGAAAAGGGAAAGTTGCTAAAATAGAAAGCAGGAAAAACATGAATGAAAATGCTTAATATAATTTGTTAGCTGACATACACACAAATTCTATATACAAACATAATAGGAAACATAAATCACACAACACAAAATAAAAACAAGAAAATGAAATCTGGCAAGCAATCTATTAATTATGCCGCAACAAAATTATAGATCAAAACCTGCCATAAAATCCCTCCTTATAGATCTAAAAGTGGGCCCATACTTTTTGATCTATAAGGAGGTGAAAATCACTCCTTAACTAATTAACACTCATAACATAAAATGATAAAATACTGCACTTTTATTGATGACAAAACATGCTGAAAACTGTTACAGAAAATCACTGTATAGTCCTAATTGCTGCTACTAAAAACTCTCCTCTATTCTAATTCCTAACTGGCTTAACCAAGGAGGGATCTGTGTTATTTATATAAATATTTACAATATATCTCATGCTCAAATCAGCCTATGTGCTATTTTACAGTCATTTGCCAATAATTTTGGATCTGAAATAAATGCAAATCTGGACAGTTGGTGTTGCAATAGTAGTCATTGGCCCTTAGAAAACATCTTTAGTGGTGGTAGTATGTGAGAGGAGTCTAGAAATATCTCACACATAATTATCCACTTCAGAATATGTCATTCCTATCTTGTAAACAACTTTCTATTATGCTGCAGTTTTCTGGGTTTATCCTAGAAGAGGATCAAAATTGATCTTTTCTATGAATGGTGGCTTTGGATGGCAATGACGACAAAGCCAGGTGGAAGATATTTTACTTTACCTTTTTCAACCTTTATTTTCCTTTTTCCATCTTTAGAAATCAATCAATAAGTCAAAAAGAACATTCTATTTTCATTTCAAAGATAAGTGGCTTCATTCCAAAGACAATGCAATTCTCATTCCAAAGATCGCTCATTCCGAAGATACTGCAATTCTCATTCCGAAGATACTACAATTCTCATTCCAAAGATACTGTAATTCTCATTCTAAATATTCGCTCATCCTAAATATACTACATTTCTCATTCCAAATATGTCTACTCATTCCGAAGACACTGTGTTTTCTCATTCCGAAGATATTTGTTCATTTTGAAGATACTTTGGAATGAAAAAATGTGTACTTTTTAAGTGATTTATTCTGCATATCTTAGGTGGGTTATCTCCTAGGATCATATTCCAATGGTCTTCATCTCTTTTCATATGTGAATTCCATGCCTTGCTGTTTATTTGTAGCTTGCTAGAATTTACATGGTAAATTACTACATTTTCTAGTTCTGCTGCATAATTGTAAAATATTGGCATTTATTGCAAATTCAAACAAATTAGAACATGGAAAAATTATTCAAGTATCAACATGAAGGAGTACATCAAGTTGCTATTGAATTTATACACTTCATTCACCAAGTAACCATGTTGAAATAGTGCAACAATGCTGCACAATTGTCCCTTCTCTGTTATACCCTGTTGCAGCCTATTTCGATCATGTGAAAATGCTTCTAAATAGGTCAGATGTCTTCTGTAGTCCTTCTGAACTCATTCCATCCATATCCACATGCTTTGCTTGACAACTTCGAGGTGTTCCTATAAAGTGACAGCTTGCTGATTTTTATATGGCTGTTTTTCTCAGATTTTTAGATTTATGACAGTCCTAAACTTTTGGCTTAAATGTGGATTTGAAACAAGTTGAAGGGTAGAAAAAAATTCAAAAACCATTGAGAAGTTAATGGATATCAGCATACCACATTTGGTTAATTGAAATGCATGTTCTTACTTGCTACTTAATCACGCAAAATCAGTCATAAAATGTTGAAAATAATCAAAAACAGAGATATAGTATTCCTAACATAAAATCATGCAAACACTTAACAAATAGTATATTCTAGTCAACTATTTGGCAATTAACTTATCATATGGTAGTCAAACATTGTGTAATAATGAGTCAAACATTATGCAATAATGAGGCATTCTTGAGCCTCACCATCCCCCCCAACTTGAATTGATGCATGCCATCAAGCATCTTAGTAGTCCATAGTAATATACAGGTTTTATTCTTGTGAACAACATCCTTTGCTACCTGCTAATTGAGAAATTTCTCCTTGCTGCACTATATCAAGTATTTTGCAATTAAGCACATGTATGACTCTTTTTCTATTTTTCTACAAGTTTTAGTGCTGCAAGGTACCTCTTAAAGGCTTGATATCATATGATTCATCTTGCAATAGTCTTATTGTGGAACCGTATTTGTCATATGCACTACTACTGATGGAATTTTCTGTTCTTAACAACATTTCAACCTGAATGCTTATTTTTGTTTTTTGCACATTTTGAATAAAATTGATAAAATATTTGATTTGAAATGCTTGAGGGATGTACTTACTTGTGGTAGAGCCTTATAAACCTCAATATTTGATGTACCCTACTCTTTTTGCTATTCTGTAGCATTTCCAGCAATTTTGGTACAGTTTCTGCTCATTCTGAAGATATCCTGCTCATTCTGAAGATACTGCATTTCTTATTTCGAATATCTTCAAAAAATGTAAAAAAGACCTCCTATGCAAAAGTTAGCTACAGATTCTATTGTGGGTCCATATCTAGAGTGTATAAGCCTTCCATAACATCAAAAATCCCTTCTTCATCCTTTTGTTTAGATGCTATTCTTTGTTTTGTATGTTGTTGTTTTATTCTAGTAGTCCTAAAATATCCTTCAATTTATTAGACAATTGTGAGATATAAACTTGCAGTTCTCCTTCTAAAATTTGCCCTATAAATTGAAATAGAATTGCTGCCATGTCTATCCCAAAATCAGGTTTTTGCATAGTTTTGGAATTTCCATGCAATTAATGGCATAAGGGGGTGTTTCTTGACATCTTGAACATGTTCCTTTTTCATATTGTCACTATTGTATGAATAGTTTATGCCAAATACCGACTATCATACACTAAATGCTAAATGTTTACTATGAATTATATGCAAGAAACACATACCTTACTATCCTGAAAATTGGTCATGCACCTTACAAGATGCTTTTGACGATTGTTAGCAGGCTATCTGAAAACATAAACAAACATAACACATGTGTAATGTGAGATTTGTACAATGGTGGAACAATTATGGGTAGATCAACAAGGCAATGCATGCTAAAAAATCAGTTTTCATGCAAGCCAACTCAATAGCACCTCCAAGAATGTTTTCACTACTGAATTATTCATTTTTTTTTTCATCATTTTTTTTTCAGTTTTTTTTCATCTCTTTTTTTTTTTTTCATCAGAAGAGGCTACCATTTTTGGTTTTCAACCAACTTCTGTCTTTTTTTTTCAAGTGCTTCAATCAGAGAGAACATCTCTCACTCTTATTTGGATAAGGCCAATTCTTATTCTGCAAAAACATGTCAATTGTTGTATGAAAATACCATCTCTTTCTATTGAAACCTGCAACATTGATGCAACCTTCCTTACTAGATGAGAAGTAAGAATCTTCTTGCATCATCATTGCCTCCTTATTGCTGAAAATGAAGTATTGGCTCCATTTTTCCTCTTTCTTACTAAAATTGATGCTTTTCCTCATGTATCCTTATTTTGTGGGACATGCCTTTGCTGCGATTTTTTTTTTCTTTTTTTTTTTCAATTTTTCTTGTCTTGCTTGTATCCAAGAAGGAAGTTTACAAACAAGACTATTCTTCTTTTTGCTTTTCTTGTATGTTTTTTTTTTCTTTTTTTGTCAGACTTTTTATTATCACTCTGAATCTGATATTGAAGAGAAATTCTCTTCCATTATGTGTACATCCAATAAAATCTCCTTCAAGAACTCCTCCTTAGTTAATGGTGCATGGTATACCCGAAGGTAATGTCCATTCACCACTAACATCCTCCATGAATTACCAATGGGAGAAATAAGCACTACTCCATATCTAAAAACTTCTTCAATCAAGTGTTGTCCATGCCTCCTAGTCTGCAAAATCTTGTCAATCTATTATTGAAACAATTAAATATCAATTCCCAAAATATGTTAAGTGCTTACATCAAGATAAAATATTGATATACCTTTGTAATTCTATGTAAAGGGATTGAAATATTGTTTCAAAATAACAACAATTTTGCTTTTTATTTATAAGTCAGCCAGCTAATAATGTTCAAGTATTTTCTTAGCTGCACTTCAATTTGTTTCATTCCTAGGAGGACATAATTTTACCCCTTTGTAATTTCTTACTAAGGAGTTCAATGGAAGTAAATTTTCTATGTGCAGTTTTTCTAGTTTTTCTCCTTTATCCAAGGCTAATTTTTGTGTGTTTGTACTAAAGGTTTTTTGTGTATCTCCATTGATTTTTGTCTCTTCAAGCTCAGGTAAGTTCTTGTTTTAGCACAGTTGGATGTTTTTGCAGTCAATAACATTTTTTGTTGTTTTTTTTTATATATATACTAGATTCAGCTACATAGACAGGGGTTGCCTATCTTGTATTATTCAGACTGATCACAGGTTGTGCTAAAAATATATTTTTGGTTTGCATAATAAGACAAGAAGTGTACAGCTTTAGCAGATCAACTACTTGTCAGGTAGGATCACCTCTAATGAGATCAACTATTGTTTGTGTAGGCTAAGAATTGCTAGGTTGTGATTTAGCGCGATAAAATCCTAACAATATTTAAGTAATAATTGAAAACTCTAGGATCATCGTTAAGTTGTAAACTCGTATTTTGATTGTGCAAAAGTTTTTGTGATTTTTTTTTAATATATTCAGCTTACATAGACAGGGGTTGCCTGTCCAGGTTGGGCTGAAGGTGGTGGTTGCTTGTTTTCTAAATGGACTGAAATGCAACTATCAATAATTATTATTTATATCAGCTATTACATTCATATTTAACTCTAAACTTCATAACTTAGCACAATAATAATTATTTAATTGCTTTTACCCTCTAACAACACCATGTTCCTCAGCAACGGTGCCAAAATGATGTGTCATTGAATCTCATCATTGAATCTCAATGATTTATCAATCTAGGGTGGTGTCCAAGGCTATCTACGATAGAAGGCTAGGGCAAAGTATAATTCAGGCATTCAGATTTCAAGCATTTATTGGTGAAGCAAATTTGGTTTAGCCTTTTGGTGTCACACTAAACCTAGTCTGAAGAATGGAAACTAAAATAAATTACAAAAATTAAAAACTAAATCTAAATTGCAAAATTTAACAATTAACTACAATTGCATGAATTGAAATCTAATCTACTTTTGCAGAATTGAAATAACAGAATTGAAATTGCTAAATTGAAATCTAATCTACTTTTGCATAATTGAAATCTAATCTACTTTTGTAGAATTGGAATCTAATTTACTTTTGCATAATTGAAATCTAATCTAAAACACCTGTCAATGCCCTACCACAAAATGTCGTCAAGCTTCTACTACAAGAATTGACAACAAAATAAAATATGCTGAAAAGGGAAAGTTGCTAAAATAAAAAGTAGGGAAAACATGAAGGAAAATGCTTGATATAATTTTTCATCTGACATACACATAAATGTTGTACACAAACATTATAGGAAACATAAATCACACAACACAAAATAAAAACAAGAAAATGAAATCTGGCAAGCAATCTATTAATTTTGCTACAGCAAAATTATAGATCAAAACCTACCATAAAATCCCTCCTTCTAGATCTGAAAGTGTGCCCATACTTCTTGATCTAGAAGGAGGTGAAAAGCACTCCTTAACTAATTAACACTCATAACATAAAATGATAAAATACTGCACTTTTATTGATGACAAAACATGCTGAAAACTGTTATAGAAAATCATTGTACAGTCCTAATTGCTACTACTGAAAACTCTCCTCTATTATAATTCTTAACTGGCTCAACCAATGAGGGAGTTGTGTTATTTATATAAATATTTACAATATATCCCATGCTCAAATCAGCCTATGTGCTATTTTACAGTCATTTGCCAATAATTTTGGATCTAAAATAAATGCAAATCTGGATAGTTTGTGTTGCAATAGTAGTCATTGGACCTTAGAAAGCATCTTCAGTGGTGGTAGTACGTGAGAGGAGTCTAAAAATATCTCACACATAATTATCCAATTTAGAATATGCCATTCCTATCTTGCAAACAACTTTCGATTATGCTATAGTTTTTCTGGATTTATCCTAGAAGAGGATCAAAATTGATCTTTTCCATGAATGGTGGCTTTGGATGGCAATGACAGCAAAGCCAAGTGGAAGATATTTTCCTTTACCTTTTCCAACCTTTATTTCCCTTTTTATATCTTTAGAAATTGGTCAATAAGTCAAAAAGCACATCATGTTTTCATTTCGAATATAAGTGGCTTCATTTTGAAGACAATGCAATTCTCATTCCGAAGATCGCTCATTTCGAAGATACTGCAATTCTCATTTTGAAGATACTGCAATTCTCATTCCGAATATACGACAATTCTCATTCTGAAGATCCGCTCATTTCGAAGATACTACATTTCTCATTTTGAAGATGTCTGCTCATTTCGAAGACACTATGTTTTCTCATTCCAAAGATATTTGTTCATTCCAAAGATACTTTGGAATGAACAAATGTGTACTTTTCAAGTTATTTCTTCTGCATCTCTCAGGTGGGTTATATCCTAAGATAAAATTCCAATGGTCTTCATCTCTTTTCATATGTGAATTCAATGCCTTGTTGTTTATTTATAGCTTGCTAGAATTTACATGGTAAATTACAACATTTTTTAGTTCTGCTGCACAATTGTAAAATATTGGCATTTCTTGCAAATTCAAATAAATTAGAACATGAAAAAATTATTCAAGTATCAACATGAAGGAGTACATCAAGTTGCTACTGAATTTATACACTTCATTCACCAAGTAACCATGTTGAAATAGTGCAACAGTGCTGCACAATTGTCCCTGCTCTGTTCTACCCTGTTGCTGCCTATTTAGATCATGTGGAAATGCTTCTAAATAGGTCAGATGTCTTTTGTAGTCCTTCTGAAATAATTCCATCCATATCCACATGATTTTCTTGAAAACTTCAAGGTGTTCCTATAAAGTGACAGCTTGCTGATTTTTATATGGTTGTTTTTCTCAGATTTTCAGATTTATGATAGTCCTAAACTTTTGTCTTAAATGTGGATTTGAAACAAGTTGAAGGGCAGGAAAACATTCAAAAACCATTGATAAGTTAATAGATATAATCATACCACATTTGGTTAATTTAAATGCATGTTCTTACTTGCTACTTAATCATGCAAAATCAATCATAAAATGCTGAAAATAGTCAAAAACAGAGATATAGTATTCCTAACATAAAATCATGCAAACACTTAACAAATAGTATATTCTAGTCAACTATTTGGCAATTAAATTATCATATGGTAGTCAAACATTGTGCAATAATGAGTCAAACATTGTGCAATAATGAGGCATTCTTGGGCCTCATCATACATGAGCAATTTATATTCCCTATAGATCCCATGTGAAATTTTCCCAAATTTGAGCTGTTTTTGGTGGGTTTTGGACCATTTTTGGTGCATTTTAAGCTATTTTTGTGCAATTTTTTTGTGGTCATCCTAGGGTGGTATGGTGGAATTTTTCATGACCATACTTTCATGGGACAGCCAGCAAATCAGCCGAATGGCTCACCCCAAGATGGTGAAGGCCCTATGAGGGTTATTTAAGCCAAAAATGGGTCATTTGGGCTCATTTGTGCGTTTGCAACTTTGTAGCTTGAGAGGTGAGGAGAAGAAATATTTTGAGCAGTAGAGTGCTACTAAAATCATACTACAACAACCATGATCCATTGTGTAGACTCATCCAACATTAGATCCGATGTGATACAAGTAAGAATTTGAATTTTGTACTACACTATGCTTGAAATTGAAATTAAAATTGAAATTATGTCTTATTTTTGCTTTTTGATAGGGCACACTAAATTATTAGTAATTAAACCGTATTAGGGATACCCTATAATTTTTTATGGTTGTTTTTATGTTTTTATGTGATTTTTTGCTTTTTAGGGGTTTATTTTGTTGTTATTTGCCTATTTTTAAGGGCTTGGAAGGCCCGATTTTTCTCAGTTTGGGGGTTGTACTAGGGTGGGACGACCAGATAAGCTGCTTAGGGGATGTCCTAGGGTGGGATAGTCATAAATTTTGGGATCATCCTATGGTGGTACAACCAAAAATTTTCCTAAGAAAGGGACCTTTTTTATTTTTTGAGTATTTTTAGTGTATTTTAAAGCTTATTTGGAGCCTATTATTGACCAACTTGTCTCTGCTAGGTGGTGAAGAGTTAGTGTCATGTTCCATCCCTATTTGATACCATGAGAGAGTTATTGACTAATATGTACTAGGAATGGCTTGATTCCATTAGTCTCAAGCAGGTGATACGATTAGAGCTTGTGTTGGGTGACCATGCTTACTTGATGATGCTTATTAACCTATGGGACCCATGCACCAACACCTTCCACCTACTGATAGAGGAGATGATTGTTATGCTAGAGTATGTCTACTAGATATTATGCATTTTAATAGAGGGATGATCTATTGATTCTACTCATCAGGATTAGAGAGACATAGTTATGGAGAGGTACTTTGGCAGGGCTATGAAGGAGGCGATAGGGGGCTCTTCCAATGGAGGTATACTTGTGGTGAATTGGTATGAGGCTAGGGTATTAGGCATAAGGCACATTGTGTTGATGACACTAATATCTAATATGCTTCTACTAGACTCATCGGATGTTAGGTTTCCCTAGAACCTGATGGAGTTAGTGTTTACTCTGGTAGGATGCATTGTGGAGCGGTCACTAGTGATGGTATGGGGGATGACTCTATTGGTAAAATTGTATGATGAGCTATATGAGATCCACTGACAAGGGTGGAGGGGATTAGGGTGTATCTTTCTACTATAATTTTTTTATGGTAACATATAGCGATGAATAGGTCATAGGGACAACCATGGACGATGTGGGTGGAGCTACATTATCGAGAGATTGGCTACAAGATCCTATGGTAGTGGGTATAGTATGTAGGATAGATTCGATGTTGGGTGGAAAACATGAATTATTATGCCTAGTATTTTGTAGGACTCAGAGTAGCAGATGTTTTTTAGATACCTTAAAGGGATTTCCTAGCATAGGTTGATGATAAGGTGCAACTTCACCAAGTGATACGAGGGAGATGTCTAGTTGGCCGAAATGGGATAGATTGGGAATTTTTCCCATATGCTCAGGTTATGCAGTAGTTCAGGATAAGATAGGGGTTACCCAATGAGCCAATGGTTTACCTATATTATGAGGATGAGAGGACATTGAGGTGGTCGATGGTGGAGGTTGTTAGAAAGGATGTAAAAACTTTAGTAGATATTCTAGATGTTAATGATGTTGAGACTATAGAGGAGTATGACTCCTGGTGGGTGATGTGCTAGTGGTGAGGAGAGGGGCCAATAGGGGGGATGCAGTAGGGGTGGTAGGGGAGGCTCATCAAGAAGCTCATGATGAGGACCAAGTTGAGGTAGGTAAGTGGCATGGGTATGGGTGCATGGTAGATGAGTAGGTAGAACTCCTAGACTTAGGAGATCAAGGTAAATTTGGGGATGATGATACTAAGGATCAGGGGGTGTAGGAATAGTAGGTGGCATAGGGTGACACAAATACTAAGCTATGGGATGAGGTGATCAAGTTTAGGTAGGAGAGAGATCTCCTTTGGATATAGGTACAAGATGATCAGGCTAAGATAGTAGCTTAGCTAGCATAGGTATGAGACACTTAGGTAGAGATAGCAGATCTACAAGTGTAGTTGTGATCTTGAATCCCTAGGTGGGAGGTATCTAGCAGTTAGGATGTGGCTAAGCTATAGGTGGAGGTGAAATGGCTCCATTCCATAGTGGAGACCTACCAGGTGTGGTACCAATGGGGGCAAACCTACACAAATGAGCTAGATAATGAGGTAGTGCATCTTGGTGGGCATTTACTAGATGATTCAGCTATAAGTGAATCACACCAGAGTTGGAAGAGTGAGATAGAATAGTATTAAGGCAGGATGGAGGTACCTAGATCTAGACAATAGGATAATAGGGTAGGTGGTAGTAGGTATAGGAGTTCACATCAAACTTTAATTGTAGGTGGGAGTGTGAGCCATAACACCGGTTATGCACGACCAATTTGATTGAGGCTCTTGTGACTCTTTTTGGATTTTTGGATGTGTAGCAGTGTGAATTCTGAGGACTCAATTTATTGTAGCCTACGAGTAGTATGATGTATCTTTTTACCCCATACATACATATATATATATATATATGATATTTTTATGTGGTTTATCATCATGTATATATATGTCTTTTTATCCCAAAATCAGGTTTTTGCATAGTTTTGGAATTTCCATGCAATTAATGGCATAAGGGGGTGTTTCTTGACATCTTGAACATGTTCCTTTTTCATATTTTCACTATTGTATGAATATTTTATGCCAAATACCGACTATCATACACTAAATGCTAAATTTTTACTATGAATTATATGCAAGAAACACATACCTTACTATCCTGAAAATTGGTCATGCACCTTACAAGATGCTTTTGACGATTGTTAGCAGGCTATCTGAAAACATAAACAAACATAACACATGTGTAATGTGAGATTTGTACAATGGTGGAACAATTATGGGTAGATCAACAAGGCAATGCATGCTAAAAAATTAGTTTTCATGCAAGCCAACTCAATAGCACCTCCAAGAAGGTTTTCACTACTGAATTATTCATTTTTTTTTTCATCATTTTTTTTTTCAGTTTTTTTTCATCTCTTTTTTTTTTTTCATCAGAAGAGGCTACCATTTTTGGTTTTCAACCAACTTCTATTTTTTTTCAAGTGCTTCAATCAGAGAGAACATCTCTCACTCTTATTTGGATAAGGCCAATTCTTATTCTGCAAAAACATGTCAATTGTTGTATGAAAACACCATCTCTTTCTATTGAAACCTGCAACATTGATGCAACCTTCCTTACTAGATGAGAAGTAAGAATCTTCTTGCATCATCATTGCCTCCTTATTGCTGGAAATGAAGTATTGGCTCCATTTTTCCTCTTTCTTACTAAAATTGATGCTTGTCCTCATGTATCCTTATGATATGATGATAGATGTCTATCATGTATGCATATGTTGTGGTTTGATTTGATTTGATTATATGTAGATGCATGGACATATAGTGAGGTGAATTATTGATTGATCTATATGATGAAATATCTAGACTATATGACACACTATGTTAGCACCATAGACTATATAGAATGCATCAATTTGTGTGTAATATTTTCATGAGACTATGTAATGGATTTGTGAATAATGTAAACTAACATAAATGTGATAAAATGGAATGAATGATAGGAATTTGTAGGATGTCTATGAGGTTTTCATGAGACTCAAACACTCTAGTCAACTGGTCAAAAATTATATACTAACCATGCCAAAAATTTTGACAAGGTATGAATATACTAGAATGACCAAGATAATCAATATCCTTATGTGTGCAAGTGAGTTCATTTTGTGATACACATAAGATTACCCCAGTGCCAAATGGGATTAACACAGCCCATATGTACTAAATATCACCCTATGAGTAGCACGATCCTAGGTTTTGTACTTAGTTGTATTAGACTACTAGGTAGTATAGTCTACCAAAAGCTAGCTCATCTACATGTAAACATTGGTTTGCACACATGCAAAAGCTAATGTGATAGACATATCACCATACATAAGGATACTGCCATTGCCAGAAAGGCTTGATGCCACCAAACCTGTAATGAGAATCACCTAATGGTTTGTCAAAATGATGAGAATTATAAGGATTCAATTTTATTACTCCCTTATTTTCTTCAATTTTATTGGGATACTTGCTCATAAATAGTGATGAAAATAACTATTTATTTTTGTATTTTGTTTTCTTTGAGCAAGGGGTTTTGGGAGTGGTGAGAACCACTATTTATTTTGCTTTTTATTTTTGCCTTTTGGGATTTTTATTTTTATAGTGGTAAAAACCACTATTTATTTTGGGTAATTGGGTAGGTAAGAGCTTGTACTTTTGCTAATTCTCAACATTCTTGAACCATTTGCATAGGGGGATGAGCAGGATAAAATTTTTGCTTAAGGTAACCTAGACCACTTTGTAGGTTTCATCTTTCCTTGTGCAAAACTTGGATTTATTAGTGTGTAAATATGATGGGATTATAATGTATACAAGGTACAATCTAAGAAAGACTCTACCTCCTAAAAATCAAGCTAGCTTTCTACAAAATATGAGAAGAAAACTAGAGATAGCTGAATGACTGAAAACCCTAATGACATTCTAGAACAAATGGCTAGGTGAAGAAATGGACATGAATGTGAAAAAGTGGGAAATATAGATGGAAATGGTAGGTGAAATATAAAATGAGGTGAATGGTGACTTGAACAACATTGATTTTGAATGATGATTAGTTTACAGTCTCAATGCTAGACATATATGAGTAAATCTAAAATACAATGTGCAATGATGAGTATGGCTAATGCAAGTGATGATATAATGCAATGGTATGCAATTTTATGTAATGTAATATTATTGTATTTTTGATGTTTTGATGATATTTTTGAATTTTTGATATATATACATGTGACCAATGGGCTTATGGGGGGGCTATTGGGGAATTTTGGGTGACCAAAGGGCTTATTTATGCCTTTGGGGGATTTTTAGGGTGACTTAGATGATAATAGACCACCTAGGGGTGTTTTGGTTTAACCAAGCGATATGTAGATATCCTTGGAATCTTTTGGGGTGACCTAGATGGTTATAGATCACCTAGAGGTATTTCGAGTTTACAAATAATTATGTACATATCATTGGAGCCTTTTAGGGTGACCTAGATGGTTATAGACCACCTAGGGGATTTTTGGGTTGACCAAGCGGTATGTAGATACCCTTCGAGCCTTTTGGGGTGACCTATATGGTCATAGACCACCTAGGGGTGTTTCAAGTTGACCAAGTGGTATGTATATACCCTTGGAGCCTTTTGGGGTGACCTAGATGGTCATAGACCACCTAGGGGCTTTTTGGGTTGACCAAGCGATATGTAGATACCCTTGGATCCTTTTGGGGTGACCTATATGATCATAGACTATCTAGGGATATTTTAGGTTGACCAAGTGATATGTAGATAATATTGGAGCCTTTATGGGTGACCTAAAGGGTAATAGACCAACTATGAGCATTTTGGGTTGACCAAGCAGGTTGTAGATACCCTTGGAGCCTTTTGGGGTGACCTAGATGGTCATATACCACCTAGGGATGTTTTGGATTGACCAAGCAGGTTGTAGACACCCTTGGAGCCTTTTGGGGTGACCTAGATGGTCATAGACCACCTAGGAGAATTTTGGGTTGACCAAGTGGGTTTTAGACACCCTTGGAGCCTTTTGGGGTGACCTAGATGGTCATAGATCACCTAGGAGCATTTTGGGTTGACCAAGCAGGTTGTAGACACCCTTGGAGACTTTTGGGGTGACCTATATGGTCATAGATCACCTAGAAGCATTTTGGGTTGACCAAGAAGGTTGTAGACACCCTTAGAGACTTTTGGGATTAGATGGTCATATATTGCCTAGGGATATTTTGGATTGACCAAGTGGGTTGTAGACACCCTTTAACCTTTTTGGGGTGACCTAGATGATCATAGACTACCTAGGGGTATTTTGGGTTGACAAAGTAGGTTGTAGACACCCTTGGAACCTTTTATAGTGACTTAGATGGTCATAGACCACCTAGGAGTGTTTTAGGTTGACCAAGCGATATGTAGGCACCCTTGGAGTATTTTAGAGTGACCTAGATGGTCATAGACCACCTATGAGTATTTTAGGTTGACCAAGTGGTATGCAGGCACCCTTGGGGTATTTTTGGGTGACCTAGATGTTCATAGACCACCTAGGAGTGTTTCAAGTTGATCAAGTGGTATGTAGATACCCTTGGAGCCTTTTGCAACTTTGCTTACTTTGTGTTCTTAGCAGGAAGGTGTGGTACCTTTTATACCCCCAATATTTGTGGTTATCAAAGGAAGAGAGGGAGGTGTGATACCTTTAATATCCCCAAGCTACTTAATTTATTATGATGTAAATAGTGGGGAATTTGTGGCACCTTGGATACCCCCAGTATGTAATATGATTGATGTAATTTTATTGGCTTGGCTAGGAGGAGTAATAGAGATTGATCCCCCCCATTATGATGAGGAATTTTGGGTAATTCCAATGTCTCTATGGGGTAAAATGAGTGACCCATTATTGGATAAGGCTTCATTATCAATAAGATATTGGACCTTATGTCTAAAAATATGACAATCGCTAATATCATACCCTATCCTTCGATGATAGAGGCAAGAATGATCTTCTCTGTATTGTTTAGGTCTAGGCCAATTTGGGTTGAATAGGGGTATGTTTGGAAAGATTATTGTCTTTGTTTATTGTAGGTTGTGAAATATGGTTAACATGGGCTTAGATAATGGAGTCCAGGTATGAGGTTGATGCTTTACACAAGGTGAACATGATCAACTCATTTTATGATGCTGCAGGGTTGTATGTATCTCAATCACCTGTTTAGGTTGCTCTTCTTGACTCTTATCTATAGGTAGCAAATCTTGAACTATGTCAATTTGTTGATTGTTGATTTAAATATTATTCTTATCAAGCATATTTTATACCATGTGTTTGAACCTATGGAACATTTGCATGTCATGCCCATTTTTCCTATAGTACTTGTAGTATAGGTCTTCTCTGTATCCTATGGGCTTTGGTGTGTCTGGATTGATAAGTTGACTCTCAGGTAGGTTGATTTCTTTTTCTACATAGAGGCACTCAAATAGAGAGTCCATAGAATTATAAATGAGTGTAAATTATTTCTTAGGGTGATGTTGTTGGTTTTGACCTTGATTTGTATGACTCAACTGTAACTTGATGCTTGTAATTTGATTCAATATTTGTTGTAAATAACTATGTTGGTGACTCACTTGTAACTCCACATTGACTAGCCTATCCAAGATATGTTGTGGAACTAGTGGAGGTGATGACTAGATGGCTATTGGAAAATTTGGATGACAACTAATAGGTGGTGGAGGTGAATTGGTTGTTGGAGCAAAGAGATAATTAAGTAGAGGTGGATCAGAAGTCTTCAATATCAGAGCAGATATAGATGCTCCATGATGATTGGATCTAGTGAGTATATCCATATGCTCTTGTTCTTGATTTAGCTCATGCTCATATTCCAACTTAGGGTATTCAACTGTGGTAGTTTGGTTACCCTCACTTTGATGTAGGGGGTACACTTGCTCTTGATTTTGTAGAGATATCGAGTGAGATGGAGTAGGTGTGATTGAATCCATAAATGGTATTTCCTGTGGTATGGGTGGAATGTTGGATGGAATTGCAAGTTGCATAGATGGATTTAGAGGACTTTGGTTCTCTATCATCACATTGATCATTCACACAAAAACATGAGAAGATGCATTTGCATTTGGACAAGTCATGGATACCTCATCAAGTTGTCTAGGGTGATATTCTTGGGCCACATGTTCGAAGAGTGCATTATAAATGTTATCAATAGGTTTCAAATTGGCAAGAGGATGACCTAGATCCTTGACCAACTCGATTATAGGCATGAATGTAATGTTTGGTACTATGCACTCATCGAGTTATAGGTGGGTCAATTGAATTATGTCCTCAACTATGGTAGATTAAGATGGTATGATATTATCTGATTCATACGTATCAACTATGGCTTCCCCCTTAGTAGTAGGAGTGGGAAGGTCTTCTATAGATGTATTGATGATAGCTATGGGAGACTCTACAACTGGCTCTTCTAACTCTTCCTTACTTGAAGATACAGAGGATGGTACTAGCGATAGTGAAGGTAGCTTCATGACTAAATGTGGGGTTGAAACTAGACTCTAGATAAGGTCATTGGGTTTATTGTCCAAATTATTGGGTGATACCGTAGGCTCCTATGGATGGTCTACCTATTTATAATACTTGAAAGGGTATGGTTTAGCATGAACCACATGGACCTTACCTTCATTAATGTATTTAATGCATTGATGCACTATATATGGAATACATTTCATGTATCTTATCCATGGTCTTCCAAGCAGTATGTTGTACTATACTGCACCCTTCAAGATGTAGAACAATGTAGGCACAATATTTTGTCCAACTTCAACAAGTAGAATTATCATGCCCACAACAAAGGATAAAACATCATTGAATGCTTGCAAGGTGAACTTGGATGGTACAATGCATGAGGATGGAAGGTTGAGATGCTTTAGTGAAGTTGTGGTAATAATGTTTATTGAGGAACCTATATCGACCAATACTCGCTTATAGGGGAGCCTATTGATACTTGTAATGATGTGCAAAGTAGGATTTGGTGAATTGGTAGGCATAGGTTTGACCTCATGATTCTAAAAGGATACAATAGGATTCTTATACATTTATATGTATTCCATAAATTTGGTGAAAGCATCATAATCGTGAGGTTGCACCTCAATGGAATCCAAGATCTTCATGAAATATTTCCAATGCTTGGAGGACTATAGTAGAAGCTCACTCATGGTCATATTGGCTTATGGTGCATGTGAAATTTGTATAGTCTAACTCTAGGTTGCTAAAACTTGTATGGGAGTTCTAGGTGGTGAAGACCATGATGTGGAGGGAGTGTAGACCTCCCTAATAGGCCCCTTGGTAGGCTGATTATATCTAGTTTGGTATTGGAATCGGTGTTGGCTAACTGAATAATCTACTTGATCATATGGATAACCCATTGATGTTCTCATATTAGAGGTAATTTGGTGGTCGAGTCCTCTAAGTGAGGAGTTGACCTCACGACAACTTTTAGGGCATCGTGTAGGAATGATGAGATCCTGAGGAGAATAGATAAGGCAACTACTATCAGGGATCCATGTAGGAGTGAGGAGATCCTCATACCTATAATGATGGTGCTTAGGGCCTCTCCTAAAGTTTTTTGATTTTTTATATCATGATTGAGCTTGGCTATGCATAGTTTTCATGATGTGTCGACTAGGTAAACCCTAAAGGAAACCCACACCAAATAAAATTTTGACTTCCAAAAAAGGTTATAAGTGTTATATATCAAAATGACTAGCATGACGAGCTGATAACAATTGGATAGGGCTCCAAAATTTGACTTCTAGGTCAATTTTTTGTATTTTTAGAATATTTGGCCAACCAGGGCCTGTGGGGAAATGCCCACTTTTAGGAATTTTTGAGAAATTTTGAAGTATGAAGAGTTAAGACTCAAATTTTTTGTGAGAGATGCAAAAGGAGCTAACTAAGACAACAAAACAAATTTTGTAATTTTTGGAGTTGTCTAGACCATTTTAATGTAGTTTTCCCCTATTTTTGACTTCGAAAATAGAATAATCATAAAACCAACATAATTTTTTTATTATAGCTCTGATTTGCATGATTCTCAATCTGTTGGATGTAGAATCAAAAAGTAGATCAAGTATTTTTTTTTTTGAAAAATTAGGGTTTGGTCCCAGATCTAGGATCTTGTGTTGATTATCCAAACAAAAAAGAAACACACCAAGTATAAAACATGATTATCTATTTTAGGGATTAGAAGTGTATGATTATCTCTTTTAAATATTAATAATACACAATCAAATGGTCAAAGAAGCACACAAGCAAATAATGTGGTTATCTCCTTTAAGTTTTAGATGGGGATCCCTAAGTTGTTTTGTGTGTTTAGATTTGTTTTTGCTCTTGTTTTATTGTTTGTGTTTTGGAATTAGAATAACGAAACCCAAAAAAAGTGGTGACTATGAACACTAGTACCAAATATGAGGTCCTAAAAGGAGTCTAGGGTACACCACTTAAAACCCACAATGAGTGGAGGGTTCACTTAGCTCTTCCACTTTGAAACTACAAGTGTTTCTAATAGTGGGAGGGATTTTTAACACTAGTGATCTATTCCATATTGAGAGAGTTCCCTATTTTATCTAAGGTGTTGATGGGGCAAGCCGGTGGAAGGAGGTGAAATCCAACGTCACCAATCTGAATTGGAGGTTGGTGATGAAATCCAACCTCAATGTTATTATGATACGTGCAAGTGTGTGTGGTTCCTCTTAATATTAAATAATGTAAACCATGAAGCACTCAATGAGATTTTAATAAATACAATGAAAGGTAAATTTTACTTTTAGAAAGCTAGCTAAAAATAAACCTACAAGACGCAAACCCTAAATGATGGCCTACCCATTAGGTAGCTACATGCAAGCAAACCATACAAGGGCATCATAACTTAACTTATTTTTTATTTTTATTATTTTTATTTGCTATTTTTTGTATTTATAAGAAAATGAGACTATATTTCTACCTTTATATCAAACAAATCATGTAGGAAAAATCAAATTTCATTCATTTTGACCATGTAACAGGAAAACTAGAAGTTTAGGTACCTACCTTATCTCTCACGAAACCTGCAATTTTTGCCATTTGAGAAAAAAAGGCTCTATTTATGGCCATAATAGGGTGGAATGAATTCTATTTTGATGACCATAATATGGTGGTACAGTCATGTGGCCATCCCAGGGTCAGCCAAGGAGCAGTCTAGGGATCATTTCAAGCTAGAATAGCCAATACCTACAATAGAAAACAAGCAAAATCCAAGGTCAAACCTTTAGAAAATAAATAGGAACAGGGTCCCACCATGATATCCACTGAATTAGAGGAAAAATAGTGCACCTAATTAAGAGGAACAATATGCATCTATCTCCTATGTCTCATGAGCATCAAATCAAAAGCATGCAAGTAAAAATGGAAGAAATACCAAATAGCAAGAAATGAAGTAAAGTGAGTCTCTTTCTTATTAATTTGGTGGATAAAATCCAAGGTTACATATAATTCCCCTTGAGGGCTCAAATATTATACAATTGTTACAAATTTTGGGTGCCCAAGTATCAAATCCTTCAAGTAATTCGGGTGCACTTCCAGTGTCATTACTCGTACCCACAATCAAGGTGGGAGGACTAATGTTTCTGCCGCTTGTATATTTGATCTTTAGGTCTTGTAATAATTCCTAATGAATAGTATAAACCTACATCTACACAAAATAAAATAAAAAACCTCAAATAGCAAGCATGTATGATGAAAAACATGCAATCCCCATAGGCACCGAAAGACTAGTAATGAGAATATGCATGGATATTATACCAAATAAAAAAAAAAGGATTCAAAATTATATAGGGATGTAAAATAGATGGTTTTGGAAATATATCATCAAAAAAAGAGCCAAAATTATATCCGATGATGTATCACATTCGCAGTGCTCGTTCCCAACCTACAAAACCCAAAGTAAGCAATTTTTGGGCCTAAACATATCCAAAATTAATGAAACTTAGGTAGTATGTATAAAACATGATTTTAAGAAAACCCATATGATCATATTTGCAAAATAAACAACATATTTATGTGTATATCTAGATGATCTCCGTAGACCTGCATAAGACACTATAAAACACTAAAAATGTGATATATCATTCAATATAGCTCCAAAATGCATGAAATTTGAAAAGTAGCATCATATGATAATATATAATATAAATAAAAAATAATAGTAGATAAATAATTCATAAATCATCCACTATACTAGGGTGGTATGGTTGGGACTATCACAGACTAGGGACTGTCCTAGGGTGGGATGACCACTAGTTTTGCACTTATTTTGTCACTAATTCCTTTGTGAATTGGTTAGGTACATCATAAATAGTGTTGTAATTGAAATTTAATGTAAAAATAACTCATATGGTTTGGTTTTGAAATCAGACTGCACCTCCTAGATCACTCGTAAACCTCCTTTGCAAGGTAGATATTTTGAGGGAAAATGGGCATGAAATGGTAAGGGAAAATCTTGGTAGCAATCCATTTCTATGTATCAAAACTCCTCTCTCCTTATTGTGTGTAAAAATGATCCACTTTATAGCCAAAGGAATCATTTGGGCAAAAGCGGATGTGAGGGCATGTAGGACAAGAGGCACCATTTTGCCAACAGAGTGGCATCCATTAGAGGGGGAAGAGAATCTCCTTTTTTGGCATCATATATGTAGTATGTCATGTAATTATGTGCCCTTAGGCCTTGCATGGCTGAATAGGTAGAGAAAATGGTAATTTTTGGACACCATTTATCCAGATTTGACTTTTTAGAAGTTAAAGTTTGTGGTTGTGCTACCCAGGACAACTAGTTTGTGACCATCTTGGGGTGGGACATCCATAAAATATGACTATCTTGGGGTAGGAATGTCATGCATATGTGGCCCAAAATCTCTAAAAAGTGGGGTGGGGCCTCACAAGAGTGGTTAGGACCACTAGTATACCTCTAAGGGTTGCCCAAGGTAGCCATATGGTGTCAATTAACTAGTGATTCTGATTGTCTAATCGGATTGACCAGATTTTAGTGTCTACAAATGTCCATTTTTTAGATGAATTATGTGAAACATATTTCTAAGAAAAAATATATGAATAAAATTCTAAATAATTATGCTCATTCAATAACCTAACCAGATTTAGATGCCCCAATCATGGAAAGAGCATGCATTCTTGAATCCTCGTCTTTGACAAGCTAAGGAAATTGCTTTAAGTACAACCTTTCTAGTACGGTTGGCTTGATCTTGGAAATTTTTAAATCATGAATGTGTGAGGCATATGATCCTTCATACTCCTAGAATTCCAAGGATTTTTTTATTTAAATTTGTGCTTGTTTGCTACCCCAAGTATGACCATGATTGTCTTTGTTAAAGTTTCATTGGACGAATGTAATTTACGTGATTGAGTGTGTGAATGTTGATTGTGATCAAGAAATAATTAAGTATGACTACCCACTAAATTATGGGAAAAATGGTGCACCTAATGAAGAGGAACAATATGCATCTATCTCCTATGTCTCATGAGCATCAAATCAAAAGCATGCAAGTAAAAATGGAAGAAATACCAAATAACAAGAAATGAAGTAAAGTGAGTCTATTTATTATTAATTTTATGGATAAAATATAATTTTATATAGAAGTACCATTGAGGGCTCAAATATGATACAATTGTTACAAATTTTGTGTGCCCAATGATCAAATCCTTCAAGTAATTTGGGTTCACTTCTAGTGTCTTTCCTTGTACCCACAATTGAGATGGGCAGGCTAATGCTGCCCCTGATTGTATCTTGGATCTTGAGGTATTTTTATAATTACTAATGCACTATACAAACCTACACCTACATACAAGGAAATCAAAAATATTAAATAGCAAGTGTGTATGATGAAAAACATGCAATCCCCATAGGCACCAAAAGACTAGTAATGAGAATGTGAAAGGATATTATACCAAATAAACTCAAAATGATTTGAAATTATAGAGGGATGTAAAATATATGGTTTTAGGAATATATAACCAAAAATAAATCCAAAATTGTGTTCGATGATGTATCACATTCACAGTGCTCGTTCCCAACTTGCAAAACCCAAAGCAAGCAATTTTCAAGCATTAACATATCCAAAATGAATGAAACTTGGAAAGTATGCATAATAATTATTTTAAGAGAAACCATATGATAATATTTGCAAAATCAATAATAGCTTCAGGTGTATCTCCAAATGAGCTCCGTAGACCTGCATAAGACCCTACAAAACACTAAAAATGTGATATATCAGTCAATATACATTCAAAATGAATAAAATTTGACAAGTAGAATAATATGATAATATAGAATATAAATAAAAAATAATAGTAGATAAATAATGCACAAATCATCCACTATACTAGGGTGGTATGGTTGGGATTGTCACAAACTAGGGACCATCCTGGGGTGGGACGACCACTAGTTTTGCACTTATTTTATCCTCAATTCCTTAATGAATTCATTAGGTACCTCATAAATAGTGTTTTAATTGAATTTGGATATAAAAATCACTCAGATGGTTCGATTTTAAAATCATATTGCACCTCCTAGATCACTCATAAAACTCCTTTGCTAGGTAGATATTTTGAGGGAGGGGCACAAAATGTTGAGGGGAAATCTTAGCAACACTCTATTGCTATATCTCAAAACTACTCTATCATTCTTGTGTGGAAAATTGATCCACTTTATAGCCAAAGGAAGCATTTGGACAAAAGGAGATGGGAGGGCATGCAGGACAAGAGGCACCATTTGGCCAACAGGGTGGCATGTGTTGGAGGGGGAAGATAATCTCCCTATTTGGATTCTTACATGTAGCATGTCATGGAATTATGCACTCTTAGGCCTTGCATGGCTGAATAGGTAGATAAAATGGAACTTTTTGGGTGCCATTTGTCTAGATTTGACTTTTTGGAAGTCAAATTTTATGGCCATCCCACCCCAGGATGATTAGTTTGTGATCATCCTAGGGTGGGAAGACCACAAAATATGACCATATAGGGGTGGTATCGTCATGCCTACATGGCCCAAAATATCCTAAAAGTGGGGTAGGGCCTCTTAATAGTGGTTAGAACCACTAGTAAACCTTTGAGGGCTACCCCAGGGGGTCATATGGTGTTAATTAACTAGTGCTTCTAATTGCCTAATCGGATTGACCAGATTTTAGTGTTTACACTCTCCAAAATAGAACTCTATTCCCTATACTCTGCTCAATTCTACTTCAATACTTAACTCAAATCTTAATAAAATCAACAACTAAACCTACTCTCAATTCTATTTCAAATCTAACCCAAGCCTTAACATAAATCTTGATCAAATAAAAAGCAAAACATGCTCTTAAATCTATATCAAATATGCCCTACGACTTAACATAAAGCTTGATAAAATCATCAAAAAAACCTACTCTCACCTCTATCTAAAATCTACCTCAAAGCTATTCCAAGTATTCTAAAAAAACTTGCTCAAATCTACCTCAAAGCTGTTCCAAGTCTTCTCAAAAGACTTACTCAAATATACCTTCGAGCCTTCTCAAAATAATTGCTCAAATCTACCTCAAAATTATCGCAAGTCTTCTCACAACACTTTCTCAAATCTACCTCAAATCTACCCCAATTCTTCTCAAAATACTTGCTCAAATATATATAAAAGCTACCCCAAGTCTTCTCACAAGATTTTCTCAAATTGACATCAAATCTACTCAAAGCCTTCTCAAAATACTTGCTCAAATCTACCTCAAACCTGCTCACAAAACCTACTCAAATATTTCCAAATCTTGCATACAAACAAATGCTTATATCTCTTTTAGAAATACTTTCTTCAACTAGGCAATTTAGACATATTCTACCTAGAATTCATTTAACCTTTGGAACATATAGAGAATGATATGCACTATCAAAACCCCAATATGTTCTTCACATTCACAAATATTGCATTCAACTAATCCAATCTCTATCTCTTGCAAAATCCCTTTCAAATCAAATCAAAATAGTGTATAACTTTCTTCACAAAACTGATCTATCTTTCTTGCAAATTTGCTCTCAAACATCAACCTCACTAATGCACAAATTTTCCTCACAAGATTGATCTCAAACACTTTCACAATTGCTTTCAATATCTCTCAACCAATGCTCAAAAGGTTTCATAATGATTCACAAACTTGTCTTAAAACCTAACACAAGTAGTTCACAATCTCTAGCACAAATATCTCAATTTCTTTCAACAATGGAAGATAATTTGTTTCACAAACCCTAGCTCAAATATTTCCAAAAATACACACTAATCAACCCTTTTATCTCCACCTTATAATTCTGAAATATTTCAACCAAACACCTTAAAGGAAGAGTGATATAACCATACCTCTTTGATGAAGGAGCTCTCTCAAAAACCTATCTCAAGATGTCTTTCTTATGCCACTTTCAAGGGTTAGTTATCATAACACTTTTCAAACCAACCATAACATCTATTCCTCAAAATTTACTCATAAAAATATTTAATATCAAGACAAAGTTTTGACAATAATCAAGCCCTCTCAATATTTCTTTTTATCAAAAATTACACACACAATTTAAACCATAGCCATACCTTATCACTCCTACTTATAACATCCACTTATAATGCAATATCACAATTTAATACCCCTAAGTGCATGCCATACATCAATTTATTTTCAAGCACCTTATTGCTCCTTTATTTCAAAAATATATTTCAACTTTATAAAACATAACTAGATTCTAACATATCATTATGTCCTCAAAAATATTAAATTTCAAATCATTGCCCTTATATCTCCCTAGACTATGTAATATGCACTTTTAATAACCAAAAATTAAACCTTATGCCTCCCTTGTTTAAGCGCTAATCATACCTCAATATTAAAACAAAAATTTATGCCCTTACCCATGTCTACCGCAACCACCGTCGAGATTCGAACATTAGACCTCATGACAATCACACTCTAGCGCGAGCTAGAGTGCCAACTGGGCTAGTCCCACGACTAGAAAAAAACATGTGCCAAAGGCATTTATTCCTTCTTCTTTGTCCAAAGCAGTTAACAAAACTTTATTGTCATGGGGATTTGAAACCGTGACCTATATTCTACCACGCCTTACATAGGACCCTCCTGCCACTTGGGCTACCAGCCCTGGCTAAAACCAAAAATGTGCGCTTTACCTTATATTCATCATCACTTGCTAAACAAAATGTGTGCTTACTTTTATTTATATTTATCTTCGATGAATGGTGCTTAGTTTCTTCACTCCATGAAAATTGATTAAATCAATTGCAATAAACTTAAGCTCGAAACATGATTTATGCTCCTCCTTTAATACGCATTCAATGATTTTTCTATGACGTCGGCTCACCCTTTATTGCCACCTTTTTAAATTTGAATTTTGGTGCCTTTGATAATTCAAATTTAATTTTTATTTTTAACATAATATTTAACCTTGGTGTTAAATATTATTTATTATATTATTTAACCTTGGTGTTAAATAATATTTTTGCTTGTAGTCCTTCGTCAACTTAATTTATTTTTGAGACCTTTGTCCAATGCACTTTCAATCCTCCTTTTAATAAGTCCTTTTGGCCTAAATATTATAATATTAAAATATTATAATATTATTCCTTTTCTCTTAGACCATGGGCTTAAACTTGGGCCTTCAACATTTTAACCAACCACTTAGAACTTTATCCCAAACCTCTTTGGCTTATAATATAAAATATTATAACCTTTTTCTTTTTATCAATTTCCTTGCATTGGGATGAACTTTGCCTTGCATCTTATAAACCTTATCTTATTGCCATACCAAACTATATTTGGCATCAATGACAATTAATGGCATCCACCTTTGACATCAATCCTTTGACATCAATGACAACATAATTACTCAAAATTTCCAACAATCTCCCCCTTTATCATTGATGGCAACCCTTTCTAAAAATTCATTTTCCATCTACTAGATTCCAAATCTGCTCCCCCTGAGAAATTGCTCCCCCTGTCTGAATGCTCTCCCCCCCTTACTCAAATCTCTCCCCCTTTGACATCAATGGCAAAGGGACTCCTTTGGGGATAAAGATAATACTCTTAGCTTAGACCCCTCCCCACCTCCTCTCCTTGAGGTGATTAATTTTGGGGTGGGAGTATCTCTACTCCTAGCATACAATGCTCTTTTTCTTTGTCAACCTTCTTTTTCAACATTTTTATAGCCATACCCTTTTGATCCTTTTGAGTGTCCTTGTTCTTTCTTGTCTTTGGAAGTTCTAGAAACTTTGTTCTACACCACTTGGCATTATGCCCAAGATTATTGCACTTGTAACACTTAATGTTGTAATTCTTGGAAGGTGTAAATATCTTGAAGTTCCTCTTGGTGAAGCCATAATCATTTCTATCATGAACCCTGTAGTGGATCACTTTATGACCAAAGCGATTACAAGAGTAGAAATACCCTTGAAAGAAATGTCCATATTTGAATGAGTTGAAATTCCTTTTAGTGAGGCCATACTCTTTCTTTCCATGAACCCTGCAATGCATAGCCTTGTGACCAAACCGATTACATGAAAAATAATGTCCTTTGAAGAAATCTTGTTTTGAAACCTCTGGTCTCTTAGTCCTTTCTTTGCCTTCTCTATGATGATCCTTGTTTCTTGTTTGTGCATTGTTTCCTTTCTTAGTGAAGCTTCTATTCTTCAACTTATCCACATAAGTCTTAATTTCTTCTTCACTTTCTTCCTCTAAAACTTCCTCTTCTTTTGAGCTTGAGCTTGACCCTTCTTCTTGTTTCCTTTGTCCTTCTTCAAAACCAAGTCCTATTTTGATATATGAATATCTTTGTGCATTGATAATTTTATCCAAAGTTTTTGAACTTTTCCCAAACTTGTGTAGCTTGTCCTTAGAATATTTCACTTCCATCCTTAGAGAAACTACCTCATGTTCTAATATTTCACATTCTAACTCTTTTACCTCTAAATTTTCAACCATGACCTCTTTAAATCTCCTTGCCTTAGCTTTTGAGTTTGTTAGGTCTTGTAGAAGCTTTTCCTTTTCTTCCTCATGTTCTTGAACTTGAGCCTTTAGTCTTGAATTCTGCTTTCTAACCTTTTTCAATTATCTAAGAGCAACAATAAGTTTTGCTTCTATATCAATTGTGCCTTCCTCTTCATTTTCTGAATCTTTTTCTACTTCTTGGTCTCCAAGAGCATCTTCATACTTTTCAACTTTATCTTCAATAGGAGCATTTTCTTCCTCTTCTATTGCCAAAAATAGAATCTCTTCTTCTTCACTATCTGAGAGTCTTTCATCACTGTCACTTGAAGCCTTGCTTGCCTTGTTAACATAGAAACTCTTCTTGTGCTTTTGAAAGAACTTATTTTCATGCTTGCCTTGACCATACCTATTTTTATTTTCATGCCTAGATTTTCCTTCTTCCTTTTTCTTATGATCCTATTTCTCTTCATTGCTACTACTTCTAGACTTGTGGAAAATTAGATGCATAGTGACCAAAATTACCATAATTAAAATATTTTACAGTCTTCATACCTTTGTGCTTTCTTGAGTCCTTGTTTCTTCTCACATAGTTAGCTTCTTCATCACTACTTGACTCACCACTTGATTTTGGTTTCTTATATTTTGTCTTCTTTGAAGCTTTAAAAGTTGCCTATTTCTTGGAGTTGGGATCCTTTACTATTCTCATCTCATAAGCTGTGAGAATTCCATGTAACTCATCCATAGTCAACTTATCAATATCTCTCATCTCTTCTATAGCTAAAACATTTCCATCATACCTCATAGGGAGTGATCTTAATACTTTTTGAGCAACACTGGAGTCTTCAATTTCGAATCCAAGTCCATGCATGGTATTAACAACCTCATCCACATGAAGTAAGTATGTAGCAATATCTTCCTCATCTTCCATATTCAAATCTTCAAACCTTTTCTTGTGGTTTTGTAGTTTTGCCATTTTGACCTTTTTATCTCCTTCATATGTTTGCTTAAATTTTTCCCATATCTCTTTTGTTGATTTGTAGTGCATAACTTTCACAAATTCTGCTTCACGTAATCCACTTAAGATTCCATTCATAGCCTTGGAATTATTCACATGTAATAACTTACCATATTTATTTATGGGAGGAGTAGTTGTAGGTGTGAACCCATCCTCAATGGATTGCCATGTCTCATATCCTTGTGCCATCAAGTAAGTCTTCATTATTATACTCCAGAAGGCATAATTTTTTCCTATCGAAAAATGGAGCCTTATTTGATGAAGATCCACTCTAAGATGCCATCTATGTTCCTGTAATATCTTCCTTCAAGATGTTAGATTTTTTGAAGGAACCCGCTCTGATACCAATTGAAGAACACAAGCTTATACTGAGAGGGGGGTGAATAGTATAAGATCAACTTTTACTTTTCTTTCCCAAATAATATACAATAATAATATCAATGCAGTAAAATAGACAATGCACAAATCATCACACACATGAGAGACACAAATTTAACATGGTTCACCCAATGTGGGTTACATCCACGAAGAAAATATTTCTTCTAAATTTTCTCAACAAATCTCTTGGGAATCAATTCCCTATTACAATATTTATGGACCTTTATCCAAAGGAGACACCAATCCCCTATACTCTAATTTATGGATCTCTCTCCATAGGAGAACTCTATCCCCTTTCTTTGGTTCATAAAATTCCCTTCTCTATTCATGGATCTCTCTCCATAGGAGAACTCTATCCCCTTTGCTCTAGTTCATGGATCTCTCTCCATAGGAGAACTCTATCCCCTTTGCTCTGGTTCATGGATCTCTCTCCACAGGAGAACTCTTTCCCTTTGCTCTGGTTCATGGATCTCTCTCCATAGGAGAACTCTATCCCCTTTGCTCTAGTTCATGGATCTCTCTCCATAGGAGAACTCTTTCCCTCTGCTCTAGTTTGTGGATCTCTCTCCATAGGAGAACTCTATCCCCTTTACTATGGTTTATGGATCTCTCTCCATAGGAGAACTCTATCCCCTTTGCTCTAGTTCATGGATATCTATCCATAGATAACTCTATCCCTCTGATTCACTCTACCTAAATTTCCTCTCAACTCTCTCAATCTCTCCAAGACTTAACACAAAGCTTGATCAAATCAGTAACCAAAATTGCTCTCAACTCTATCTCAAATCTACCCCAAGCCTTAACACAAAGCTTTATCAAATTAACAACCAAATATGCTCTCAAATCTATCTCAAATCTACCCCAAGCCTTAACACAAATCTTGATCAAATCAACAACCAAACCTACTCTCAACTCTATCTCAAATCTACCTCAAATTTATTCTAAGTCTTCTCAAAAGACTTGCTCAAATCTACCTCAAACTATTCCTCTTCTCTTTCACTCACCTTCTCAAATATTCTCAAATATCCTCCTCCAAGTCTTCTCAAAAGACTTGCTCAAATATACCTCAAACTATCCTAAGTCTTCTCAAAAGACTTGCTCAAATCTACCTCAAATCTGTTCCAAGTCTTCTCAAAAGACTTGCTCAAATATACCTCAAAGCTCCAAGCCTTCTCAAAATACTTGCTCAAATATACCTCAAAGTTGCTCACTAAAACCTATTTAAATATTTCCAAATCTTGCATACAAACAAATGCTTATATCTCTTTCAGAAATACTTTCTTCAACTAGGCAATTCAGACATATTCTACCTAGAATTCATTTAACCTCTGGAACATATAGAGAATGATATGCACTATCAAAACCCCAATATGTTCTTCACATTCATAAATATTGCATTCAACTAATCCAATCTCTATCTCTTGCAAAATCCCTTTCAAATCAAATCAAAATAGTGTATAACTTGCTTCACAAAACTGATCTATCTTTCTTGCAAATTTGCTCTCAAACATCAACCTCAATAATGCACAAATTTCCCTCACAAGATTGATCTCAAACACTTTCACAATTGCTTTCAATATCTCTCAACCAATGCTCAAAAGGTTTCACAATGATTCACAAACTTGTCTTCAAACCTAACACAAGTAGTTCACAATATCTAGCACAAATGTCTCAATCTCTTTCAACAATGGAAGCACAATTTGTTTCACAAACCCTAGCTCAAATATTTCCAACAATACACACTAATTAACCCTTTTATCTCCACCTTATAATTCTGAAATATTTCAACCAAACACCTTAAAGAAAGAGTGATATAACCATACCTCTTTGATGAAGGAGCTCTCTCAAAAACCTATCTCAAGATGTCTTTCTTATGCCACTTTCAAGGGTTAGTTATCATAACACTTTTCAAACCAACCATAACATCTTTCCTCAAAATTTGCTCATAAAAATATTTAATATCAAGACAAAGTTTTGACCATAACCAAGCCCTCTTAATATTTCTCTTTATCAAAAATTACACACACAAATTAAACCATAACAATACCTTATCACTCCTACTTATAACATCCACTTATAATGCAATATCACAATTTAATATCCCTAAGTGCATGCCATACATCAATTTTATTTTCAAACACCTTATTGCTCCTTTCTTTCAAAAATATATTTCAACTTTATAAAACACAACTATATTCTAACATATCATTATGTCCTCAAAAATATTAAAATTCAAATCATTGCCCTTATGTCTCCCTAAACTATATAATAAGCACTTTTAATTACCAAAAATAAAAACCTTATGCCTCCCTTGTTAAGCGCTAATCATACCTCAAAATTAAAACAAAAATTTTACCCTTACCCGCATCTACTGCCACCACCATCGAGATTCAAACACTAAACCTCATGATGCCCATGCTCTAGCATGAGCTAGAGTGCCAAATAGGCTGGCCCCACAGTTGGAACAAAACATGTGCCAAAAGCCTTTATGCCTTCCTCTCTATCCAAAGTGATTCGCAAAACTTTACTACCATGGGGATTCAAAACCGTGACCTATCCTCTGCCATGCCTTACGTAGGACCCGCCTACCACTTGGGCTACTAGCCCTGGCTGAAACCAAAAATGTGCACTTTCCCTTATATTCATTGTCACTTGCTAAACAAAACATGCACTTAATTTTCTTTCTCTTTCCCTTCGACGAATGGCACTGCACTCCATGAAAATCGATTAAATCAAATGCAATAAACTTAGCCTTTGAAACATGATTTTTGCTCCTCCTTTAATATGCATTCAATGGTTTTGCTATGACGTCGGCTCACCCTTTATTTGCCACCTTTTTAAATTTGAATTTTGGCGCCTTTGGAAAATTCAAATTTAATTTTTATTTTTAACATAATATTTAACCTTGTGTTAAATATTATTTATTATATTATTTAACCTTGGTGTTAAATAATATTTTTGCTTGTAGTCCTTCGTCAACTTAATTTCTTTTTGAGACCTTTGTCCAATGCACTTTCAATCCTCCTTTTAATAAGTTCTTTTGGCCTAAATATTATAATATTATAATATTATTTCTTTTCTCTTAAACCATGGGCTTAAAACTTGGGCCTTCAACCTTTTAACCCATCATTTAGAACTTTGTCCCAAACCTCTTTGGCTTATAATATAAAATATTATAACCTTTCCTTTTTATCAATTTCCTTGCATTGGGATGAACTTTGCCTTGCATCTTATAAACCTTATCTTATTGCCATACCAAACTATCTTTGGCATCAATGACAATTAATGACATCAACCTTTGACATAAATCCTTTGACATCAATGACAACACAATTACTCAAAATTTCCAACAATCTCCCCCTTTGTCATTGATGGCAACCCTTTCTAAAAATTCCTTTTCCATCTACTGGATTCCAAATCTGCTCCCCCTGAGAAACTGCTCCCCCTGTCTGAATGTCTCCCCCTTACTCAAATCTCTCCCCTTTGACATCAATGGCAAAGGGACTCCTTTGGGGCTAAAGATAAGACTCTTAGCTCAGCCCCCTCCCCACCTCCTCTCCTTGAGGTGATTAATTTTGGGGTGGGAGTATCTCTACTCCCAGCATACAATGCTCTTTTTCTTTGTCAACCTTCTTTTTCAACATTTTTGTAGCCATACCCTTTTGATCCTTTTGAGTGTCCCTATTCTTGCTTGTCTCTGGAAGTTCTGGAAACTCTGTTCTACACCACTTGGCCTTATGCCCAAGATTATTGCACTTGTAACACTTAATGTTGTAATTCTTGGAAGGTGTAAATATCTTGAAGTTCCTCTTGGTGAAGCCATAATCATTTCTATCATGAACCCTGCAGTGGATCGCTTTATGACCAAAGTGATTACAAGAGTAGCAATACCCTTGAAAGAAATGTCCATATTTGAATGAGTTGAAATTCCTTTTAGTGAGGCCATACTCTTTCTTTCCATGAACCCTGCAATGCATAGCCTTGTGACCAAATCGATTACATGAAAAACAATGTCCTTTGAAGAAATCTTGTTTTGAAACCTCTGGTCTCTTAGTCCTTTCTTTGCCTTCTCTGTGATGATCCATGTTTCTTGTTTGTGCATTGTTTCCTTTCTTAGTGAAGCTTCTATTCTTCAACTTATCCACATAAGTCTCAATTTCTTCTTCACTCTCTTCCTCTGAAACTTCCTCTTCTTTTGAGCTTGAGCTTGACCCTTCTTCTTGTTTCCTTTGTCCTTCTTCAAAACCAAGTCCTATTTTGATAGATGAAGATCTTTGTGCATTGATAATTTTATCCAAAGTTTTTGAACTTTTCCCAAACCTGTGTAGCTTGTCCTTAGAATATTTCACTTCCATCCTTAGAGAAACTACCTCATGTTCTAATCTTTCACATTCTAACTCTTTTACCTCTAACTTTTCAACCATGACCTCTTTAAATCTCCTTGCCTTAGCTTTTGAGTTTGTTAGGTCTTGTAGAAGCTTTTCCTTTTCTTCCTCATGTTCTTGAACTTGAGCCTTTAGTCTTGAATTCTGCTTTCTAACCTTTTTCAATTCTTTGAGAGCAACAATAAGTTCTGCTTCTAGATCAACTGTGCCTTCCTCTTCATTTTCTGAATCTTTCTCTACTTCTTGGTCTCCAAGAGCATCTTCATACTTTTCAACTTTATCTTCAATAGGAGCATCTTCTTCCTCTTCTATTTCCAAAAATAGAATCTCTTCTTCTTCACTATCTGAGAGTCTTTCATCACTATCACTTGAAGCCTTGCTTGCCTTGTTAACATAGAAACTCTTCTTGTGCCTTTGAAAGAACTTATTTTCATGCTTGCCTTGACCATACCTATTTTTCTTTTCATGCTTGGATTTTCCTCCTTCCTTTTTCTTATGATCCTATTTCTCTTCACTGCTACTGCTTTTAACTTGTGGACAATTAGATGCATAGTGACCAAAATTACCACAATTAAAACATTTCATAGTCTTCATACCTTTGTGCTTTCTTGAGTCCTTGTTTCTTCTCACATAGTTAGCTTCTTCATCACTGCTTGACTCACCACTTGATTTTGGTTTCTTATATTTTGTCTTCTTTGAAGCTTTGAAAGTTGCCTCTCTCTTGGAGTTGGGATCCTTTACTATTCTCATCTCATAAGCTATGAGAATTCCATGTAACTCATCCATAGTCAACTTATCAATATCTCTCATCTCTTCTATAGCTGAAACCTTTCCATCATACCTCATAGGGAGTGATCTTAATACTTTTTGAGCAACACTAGAGTCTTCAATTTCGAATCCAAGTCCACGCATGGTATTAACAACCTCATCCACATGAAGTAAGTATGTAGCAATATCTTCCTCATCTTCCATATTCAAATCTTCAAACCTTTTCTTGTGGTTTTGTAGTTTTGCCATTTTGACCTTTTTATCTCCTTCATATGTTTGCTTCAATTTTTCCCATATCTCTTTTGCTGATTTGCAGTGCATAACTTTCACAAATTTTGCTTCACGTAATCCACTTAAGATTCCATTCATAGCCTTGGCATTATTCACATGTAACAACTTACCATATTTATCTATGGGAGGAGTAGTTGTAGGTGTGAACCCATCCTCAATGGATTGCCATGTCTCATATCCTTGTGCCATCAAGTAAGTCTTCATTCTTATACTCCAGAAGGCATAATTATTCCCATCGAACAATGGAGCCTTATTTGATGAAGATCCACTCTGAGATGCCATCTGTGTTCCTGTAATATCTTCCTTCAAGCTGTTAGAATTTTTTGAAGGAACCCGCTCTGATACCAATTGAAGAACACAAGCTTATACTGAGAGGGGGGTGAACAATATAAGATCAACTTTTAATTTTCTTTCCCAAATAATATTATCCAATATTATCAATCAATATCAATAGCAGTAATAATAGACAATGCACAAATCATCACACATATGAGAGACACAAATTTAACGTGGTTCACCCAATGTGGGTTACATCCACGAAGAAAATATTTCTTCTAAATTTTCTCAACAAATCTCTTGGGAATCAATTCCCTATTACAATATTTATGGACCTCTGTCCAAAGGAGACACCAATCTCCTATACTCTAACTTGTGAATCTCTCTCCAGAGAACTCTATCCCCTTTCTCTAGTTTATGGATCTCTCTCCATAGGAGAACTCTATCCCCTTTGCTCTAGTTTGTGGATCTCTCTCCATAAGAGAACTCTATCCCTTTGCTCTAGTTCATGGATCTCTCTCCATAAGAGAACTCTATCCCCTTTGCTCTGGTTCATGGATCTCTCTCCATAAGAGAAATCTATCCCTTTTGCTCTAGTTTGTGGATCTCTCTCCATAGGAGAACTCTATCCCCTTTACTCTAGTTCATGGATCTCTCTCCACAAGAGAACTCTATCCCCTTTCTCTGGTTCGTGGATCTCTCTCCATAGGAGAACTCTATCCCCTCTACTATAGTTTGTGGATCTCTCTCCATAAGAGAACTCTATCCCCTTTCTATGGTTCATGGATCTCTCTCCATAGGAAAACTCTATCCCCTCTACTCTGTTCATGGATCTCTCTCCATAAGAGAACTCTCACCTATCTCATCCACCCACAAACACCAAAATTACTCTCAACTCTATCTCAAATCTACCCCAAGCCTTAACACAAATATTGATCAAATCAGCAACCAAACCTACTCTCAACTCTATCTCAAATCTGCCCCAAGCCTTAACACAAATCTTGATCAAATCAACAACCAAACCTGCTCTCAAATCTATCTCAAATCTACCTCAAATTTGTTCCAAGTCTTCTCACAAGACTTGCTCAAATCTCCTCAAAGCTATTCCAAGTCTTCTCAAAAGACTCTCTCAAATACCTTCCCTTCAAACTTCTCATCCCTTCCAAGTCTTCTCAAAAGACTTGCTCAAATATACCTCAAAGCTATTCCAAGTCTTCTCAAAAGACTTGCTCAAATCTACCTCAAGCCTTCTCAAAAGACTTGCTCAAATATACCTCAAATCTACTTCAAGCCTTCTCAAAATACTTGCTCAAATCTACCTCAAAGCTGCTCATAAAACCTGCTCAAATATTTCCAAATATTGCATACAAACAATGCTTATATCTCTTTCAGAAATACTTTCTTCAACTAGGCAATTCAGACATATTCTACCTAGAATTTATTTAACCTCTAGAACATATAGAGAATGATATGCACTATCAAAACCCCAATATGTTCTTCACATTCATAAATCTTGCATTCAACTAATCCAATCTCTATCTCTTGCAAAATCCCTTTCAAATCAAATCAAAACAATGTATAACTTGCTTCACAAAACTGATCTATCTTTCTTGCAAATTTGCTCTCAAACATCAACCTCAATAATGCACAAATTTCCCTCACAAGATTGATCTCAAACACTTTCACAATTGCTTTCAATATCTCTCAACCAATGCTCAAAAGGTTTCACAATGATTCACAAACTTGTCTTCAAACCTAACACAAGTAGTTCACAATCTCTAGCACAAATGTCTCAATCTCTTTCAACAATGGAAGCACAACTTGTTTCACAAACCCTAGCTCAAATATTTCCAACAATACACACTAATCAACCCTTTTATCTCCACCTTATAATTCTGAAATATTTCAACCAAACACCTTAAAGGAAGAGTGATATAACCATACCTCTTTGATGAAGGAGATCTCTCAAAAACCTATCTCAAGATGTCTTTCTTATGCCACTTTCAAGGGTTAGTTATCATAACACTTTTCAAACCAACCATAACATCTTTCCTCAAAATTTGCTCATAAAAATATTTAATATCAAGACAAAGTTTTGACAATAATCAAGCCCTCTTAATATTTCTCTTTATCAAAAATTACACACAAATTTAAACCATAACAATACCTTATCACTCCTACTTATAAAATCCACTTATAATGCAATATCACAATTTAATACCCCTAAGTGCATGCCATACATCAATTTTATTTTCAAACACCTTATTGCTCCTTTATTTCAAAAATATATTTCAACTTTATAAAACATAACCTGATTCTAACATATCATTATGTCCTCAAAACATTAAAATTCAAACCATTGCCCTTATGTCTCCCTAAACTATATAATAAGCACTTTTAATTACCAAAAATAAAAACCTTATGCCTCCCTTGTTTAAGCGCTAATCATACCTCAATATTAAAACAAAAATTTTGCCCTTACCTACATCTATTGCCATCATTGCTGGGATTCGAACACTAGACCTCACGGCACCCACGCTCTAGCATGAGCTAGAGTGCCAGCTAGGATGGCCCCACAATTGGAACAAAATGTGTGCACCAAAGGCCTTTATGCCTTCCTCTCTATCCAAAGCAATTTGCAAAAATTTACTACCATGGGGATTCAAAACCGTGACCTATCCTCTACCACACCTTACGTAGGACCCGCCTGCCACTTGGGCTACCAACCCTGGCTGAAACCAAAAATGTGTGCTTTCCCTTATGATTCATTGTCACTTGCTAGAAAAACATGCACTTACCTTTATTTCTATTTCTCTTCAATGAATGTGCTACACTCTACAGAAATCGATTAAATCAAATGCAATAAACTTAGGCTCCAAAACATGATTTTTGCTCCTCCTTTAATACGCATTCAATGGTTTTGCTATGACGTCGGCTCACCCTTTATTGCCACATTTTTAATTTCAAATTTTTGCGCCTTTGGAAAATTCAAATTTAATTTTTATTTTTAACATAATATTTAACCTTGTGTTAAATATTATTTATTATATTATTTAACCTTGGTGTTAAATAATATTTTTGCTTGTAGTCCTTCGTCAACTTAATTTATTTTTGAGACCTTTGTCCAATGCACTTTCAATCCTCCTTTTAATAAGTCCTTTTGGCCTAAATATTATAATATTAAAATATTATAATATTATTTCTTTTCTCTTAAACCATGGGCTTAAACTTGGGCCTTCAACCTTTTAACCAACCACTTAGAACTTTGTCCCAAACCTCTTTGGCTTATAATATAAAATATTATAACCTTTCCTTTTTATCAATTTCCTTGCATTGGGATGAACTTTGCCTTGCATCTTATAAACCTTATCTTATTGCCATACCAAACTATCTTTGGCATCAATGACAATTAATGACATCAACCTTTGACATCAATCCTTTGACATCAATGACAACACAATTACTCAAAATTTTTAACATGGCACTATAGTCTTACCTATTCAAGTGAAATGTAAAATTATATCGATGTTGTGTCATATCTTGGAGGGTGCAATGGCTTACAATATATTATTGGGTAGATCTTGGATTAGGTAAATGAATTGCATTCCCTCCATTGCTCACCAATTTTTGAAGTATAATTATGAAGGGCAAGTACATGTCATCTCTGCAGACCTTGAGCCCTTCAAATACTACAACTTGGTGCAACATATCCCTGAGTCGACCTTTCCATCGAATCATGTGGGCTTCCAACCAAATACATCCATTAGGGGTCCTATTTTCTTACCATAACCTTCCATTAATCCATTACCATCTTCCTCCATACAATCATCATCATTGGCACCTTTAGAAACACCTTTGTAATTGTCAGATCCTCCATAGAGGAACATGTTAAAGAGGACTATTTATGAGATCCCTTCCATCATCTCCACAATTTATATAGAAGAGATTCCTAGTCTATAATATGAGGAAACATGTGATGAGGTAGGAATTGAGTCATCTCAAGCCTTTCTTATCTCCTCCATATTCACCATCCTAGGTGACAGTCCATTTGGCTAATATGGGTTTAGGAGAATACCTTATGAGGAACACTACAACATTTCCAACCATTGAGAGATTGTAGAACATGTAATGACCTTTGTATTTCCATAGGTACCATCATACCTCTAGGTATACCTCCTAATAAAATTAATTTCATATATGGAGGTATTGAATACGAAACATCACCAGCTCCTTAGAAAGAAGAGGATGACGAATCCTTCTTTGAGGATATTCATTATATGTCCAATAATGACTACACCTTATAATATCTCCATTGCTACCATTGACATGGCTATGGTTTGGGGTTATACAAATATGGTAAGCACATTCCTTGCCAACTACAATATCAATTACCATATGATAAATTTGGTTTATGACACAAGCTTGTACCTCTTGATGTCCTCATAGAAAGTTTAGAGAACCTAGGTTTGAACTATAGGTATGAGATTGCATGTTATCCCTATGCTAATTCTAATCATGTACACTATTTAGGGGATTATTTTCCCATAAATATGATATTTTAGGGGATATATCATAATTTCAACTAATCTCATGATGAGGGCGAGGGTTTGCATACCCTTCCACCTAATAATGAGGAAGAGGATCAAGGTCCTCCTCAAGAATGAACAAATGATGATGAATTGGATTATGGTATAACACCTATCAACTACCCTATTTTAGAGGAGTAATATTAGTAGGTCATCCCATTGGATGACGAAGAATATTTCTATCTATGTATGTTCCCAGTGTAATATCCCATCTAGCAATAGATTTTTCCACTTGAAGAGCAAGCTCGTAACCTTTCACATAGACCACCTATGATCATTCCACCTCCACCAAAACCACCCCCATGAGTCTTGAGATAACCTATTGTTAATATACCCAATTGCCCATCTAATGGAGATAATCAATCTATCAATATTCTTTCCATTGATATTACTGCACCATTGCATGATATGAATAACCCATCAAAGGCATTGCACCTCAACCTTGAGGTAATTGACTTTGATGGAGAAGATTCTCCCCCATATCAATCAGAGTACTGGCCTTGCAATGAGATATTACAACCATTTCATTTTTGTTGAATATCTAATAAAAATATCTTTCACACTGAGGTTAAGCATGGTTTTCTAATTGATGATGTAAACCCAACTAATGACATTCATTTGATCCCTACTCCACACCAGTTGGAAGAGGGATCCCATATGTCAATCGGACCAACAATTGATACAGATATCGACACAGATCCTAAGAATCCCTAATTCATCAAGTTAGGGGAAGGCTTATCCCCTACTAAGCAAGTTGATTATACAAAAATTTTAAAATAGAAGAAGAAATATTTTGCCTAGTAATATGAAGATATGCCAGTATTAGATCCCAATTTAGTCACACATAATATTATGATTGATCCAAATACAAAACCAATAAATAAAAAGTTGTGCAAAATGCATCCAATAGTATCCTTAATGGTGAAACATAAATTGCAAAAACTATTAGATGCTAATTTCATTATATCAGTTGATTATCCACTGTGGGTTTCTGTATCGCTCCAAATTTTTTGCATCCCTACCTTCAGGCTATTGGATCCGCGCCCGGAAGGAGGATGGGAAAAGGATGTCGCGGTACCTCGGATGAGAGGACTTTGCGAAGGTCCCGCCTCTCAAGGGAGGTGTATTTTGGTGATTTTTCGATGGATGGTGGGTTCACCAGGAAACATTTATCGACAGTTTCAACGCCTAGGTTTTGGAATGTGTTTTGATGAGTTCGTTTTAATCTTAAGCATTCATCCTAGGTTTGGCCGAATGATTCTAAATTAAACTATATGAAAATGCAACTTTCATGAATACAACAAACAGATTTGAAAGCAAAAAATAGAGAATTCTACAGAATGACAACGAAGAATACCTGATCCGGATGTCTGAAGAAGATTCTGACGTTTGAAGTAGTCTGGATCGTCTGGAATTCGACAAGATCGCTTGCAATATGACATAATCGTCCGAAATCTGACGATTCGTCTGGAATCTGACAGAATCGTCTGAGACTGACAGAATCGTCCGAGATCTGATGAATTCGTTAGACAAATTCGTCAGAGACCTGCAAGACAAAAAATAGATACAAAATACGAGAAATCCTACTGTGCAAACAGAGGCAAATTATATCAAATAATAAACTGAATACTGAGCAATAGTTTAAAACAACAATCCTAGCAAATTTTTGTATTTTAACAACAAATCATGAACTTAATGTGCAATCTAAGCTAAATGGGTGAACTCCAAATGCAAAATAATATAAACACTGAAATAATAATCTAATTTGCAGAATAAAAAGACAGAGAAAGAGTTAAGAAAAGCAAACTTCAGGCACTGATTGCCTCGATGTAGACTGCAGTTGAGATCGTCTCGCATCAGTACGAAATTGTCTCGCATTTGACGAGATCGCCTCCGATCTGAACAGGTTCGTTAGAGACGATGGATGCTGGCTTCAGCTGAAAACTAGTGATGTACCTGCGACAAAATAATATGAAACTAATGCAAATGCAAAGTAGGGATGTTTCAACGTAGGGGGAATCAATTTTTAGAAAATTTCAGCCAGGGGTTGGGGAGGGAAAATCCTAGAGGTTAAATAGGCTTAGGGGGAGTTGTTGGGAGGTTGGAGATCTTCCCAATTTGGGAGATCTCCAACGGGGGAGGGTCCCAATGGCACATACACGCTTCTGCCTGGATTGGAGACCCGTTGGAACGGATTCCAACTATGCAAATTTAGTTTTACGACAAGATCATCTGGACGTCCTAGTCCAGAAGAAATTGTCAAATCTGGGACGATATCGTCTTATCGGCGACGATATCGTCAAACGGTCAAAACGACCTCTAAAAATGGCACGGAAAAAGGGGAAACGGATTTCCCGATGGTTAACGGGTGGTTTGGGAGGTTAAATTTGAATTTAAATTTATTTACTAAGGTGAATGTAATTTTTATAATTTTACTGCGCCAATTTTAGGGTGCTACATTTTGCCCCCTCTTTAGCGAATTTTCTGAAGAAAATGCGTTAAAGATGAGTTCTTCTCGATCTATGAGAAAGCAAAAAATTATACCCATTTTTAGGCGACGATTCTTGGTTGAATCGTACGACAGCTTACTATGGTGCCCCCTCCGTGTTTTTACCCAAATCGAACGTTTGAGGTAAAAACGCGAAAAACCAAAAAAATTATTGTTGAATAAAATTAAGAAAAATAGGGTAAAACCCTAATTCATTTTTACTGTTCATTTTCTGGTTTTAGAGCTCTGAAGCAAAAATGGTGGAGACGATGCACAGATCTGCAGAGGTCCGACGCGGTCTACGGGTAAGAGTCCAGACTGATCTAGAACTGATTTAATTTGAATTTACATGCTTTTTAGTTGAATTTTAGATGAATTTGGAGCATCGCGGCCGTTTTTGGCCGTCGATGTCATCGGGACGAAATCGTCCCGATTTCGACGAAATCGTCTCAATTTTGGCAATTTCACTCGAGGGCGAAATCGTCGAAAGGGGGACGATTTCGTCAAATTAGAGACGATTTTGAACTACGAAATCGGAGACGATTATGCTCAAATTTGGGACGATATCATCCAATAGTGGGCGATATCATCAATTACACAAAATTGAATTTTTAATTTGCATTATTGATTATTTGAATTGTTGATTAATGATTGTTTATTGTTTTGTTGTTTATGTTTGCAGAGAGGATTACTAAAAAGCGAAGAGTGGAAATATGGAGGATTGAGAGATGACTTGGCCGCTCTGACACAGGCATAGCGAGATCTGCTGGCACAAGCCGGCTTGCAGCATGTGGCAGAAATGCCACAAGTGTCTACAGATATGGGGCTTCTCACAGCCCTAGCAGAGAGATGGTATCCGAGGTCTTCCTATTTTTGGTTACCGATAGGGGAGATGGCTCCCACACTAGAGGATGTATGGAGGATTCTAAGAATCCCCATACAAGGACGGATGATCACTCCTGCGGCCAACCAGGGCCACGCTATGGGACGACTGTGTGGTGACCCGAGCTTCACCCTGGAGAAGGGCAGAGTGAACATCGAGGCACTACGCCAGATGCTTGGGGCATCCAGACTCACACGAGTTCTAGCTGGAGTGGTTGGTGGACTTCTGTTGTGCCACCAGAGCGGATGCAGGGTACCATGGATGCTCGCAGATGTGATCTGCGATATGCGAGACCATGGGTACAGATTTTCTGGGGCAGCTATGTTCTATGTCGGTTGTACAAGATCCTGTATGGGGTCGTGTACAAGGGCGGGCGATGTCTAGTGATGACATCGCTCCTACAGGTTTGGTGCTGGGAGCACATTGCAGTGCGGAGGCCGGTAGGGCTTCCACTGATAGGGATTGATGGGGAGAGGCCTCGAGTCTTCTACTGGTGGCTTCGGAGAGGGTCACAGCGATGGATCGACCTGCCGATGTCTCGGAGACTACTGGATGATTTGGTCCTAGACCAGATCACCTGGAGACCATGGAGGGAGCATCCAGGGTGGCCAGAGGACGGACAGGAGCTGGCTCGCATCAGGCGAGTCTGCTGGCTACGGATGGAGAGGGGAGAGGTGGAGCTCCACCGCTATGACCGAGTTTTGAGGCAGTTCGATCTCGCAGAGGGGATCCCATCTCTGAGGGATTACGAGTTTTCTCGGACTGTCCAGGATAACACCACGGTTAGCGGGGCTCCTGACATGCAGCGGTTCTGGAGCCAAGACGCAGACGATGCCCCCATTCATCCAATGGATGGGGACGACGTAGGGGTAGTCGATGGCTATGATGCCTGGTACGCAAGCATCCGCCCTCCTCGGATGACAAGGGCATAGGGTCCGATCCACGTAGTTGTGCGTCGGATAGGGAGGCGATGCCAGGCGACGATAGAGGCGGCCCAGGGTCACGACGGGAGAGAGACGAGGAGACCACAGGCACAGGAGCGGCCACGATAGAGGGAGAGGGAGAGGAGGGAGGCGAGACCCCCATCTCCACAGAGGCCACCATCGCTCGATAAGGGCAAGGGCGTGGATACAGGAGAGAGTAGCGAGATGGCTACTCTCTAGGCAGAGAGGGATCGTCTGCAGGCTCAGGTGCAGATGCTACAAGATGCGGCTGCACGACACCATGCTGAGGTGTCACAGCTACGGGATGAGATTGCACGCCTCAGGGCACGGGGCGGAGGGGCGAGCTCAGGAGAGTTGACATGGGCTATCGCCCAGTTGACATTCTATCAGACACTGTACTTCTAGCTGGTGCCAGAGGTAGATAGACTACCCCTGCCAGCTAACATCGTAGATCCGATCAGGATCGGGTCATCGAGGACCACGTCCCGATCGAGGACTAGGACTACACAGACTGCGATGGGGCCACCTCGTCCACCTCAGGGTGGGGGAGGAGATGAGGCAGAGAGCTCGAGGGGCTCTTGAGGCTAGAGGGCTGGGCATTGATGTTGTATTATATATATTTTTTGTTTGATAGAGGATTGAGTATGCCGAGGTACAGATTGTGGCATACCAATCCAGTTTTTGATGATGTACATATATTTGTGACATATATAGATGAGATATTTTTGATCATATGACTTGTCTTATGTGATGCTTATGATGCTTTTATGTTTGATTGATTGATTTCATGTGATTATGTCGGTGGATATATTATAATTGGAATGTCATGCTTGTAATATTTGAAATGAAATAATCTGATGTAACAAATTGGTTGTTTGTAATAAAAATGTGATAAAAAATAAAAATAAAAAGAGACTTCCAACAATAATTTCAAAGGACATTGTCGCTATTATAGACCATTTCATGGAGTCGCTGCTCACTCGGTCGTCAAGCTAGTCCCATTTATAGAAAATATTGTTAAAAGTAAAAGAGTGCTTAAGAGACTGTCTTAAGACTTTGGTGCAATAGTGCAAATGATGATGATGATGATGGTTTGTTTTCAGATTCTCATAAAAATATTGTGCATGAAATAATGTTTTAAAATAATTTTTGCTAGGCATAAATTCCTAAGTGTGATAAAATTTTTTGAATAATTCCCTAGGAATTATACCATCATTGCAAAATTGAAGGTTGACAAAATGACATGAAATAATGAAAATGTGTTTGTTTGTGAAAAACATAATTTGTGTAACATAATGAATTAAGCCATATGGTTTTCATGATTTTTAATAAATGGGGAAAAAATTGTTACAATGGTTTGCGCTAGGCATAGAATATGTAGGTATAAACTTATACCATCATCGCGAAAATCCAAAAAAAGATAGTTTTATTGCATGGTTGATTTTTGATAAACAGAAAATATGAAGATGAGGACTTGCGCTAGGCATAAAATTCCAATTTTGGTTTTGGAACTATACCATCGTCGCGAAAGTCAATCAGATATATATGTTTTGATTTGTATATTTTGAAAGAAATTTTTGATTTTTCTATTATATAGTTGTCTTTATGGTAAACAACTGTACTTGATTTATTCCAACAAATTGCAAAAATAATATTTCAAAGTATTTTGAAGACAAAAGTTAGATTTATAAGGAATCCCATGTGCATATGTGAATTCATTTCCGATCTTGATTTATCATAATGATAGACAAAATCTCTCAAATACAAATGTGTGTGCAATTGCATTGTTCATTTACCAGATTTTAGCAAGATACTATGATACAAGTGATTTGAAGAAACCAAATAAGTGTTCATTAACCATGATGTAGATGCATATAACCATATTAGACTACTATGTAGGTCGGATTATCAAGAGCTAGCTAATCCATAAGCAGACATAGGTCTATACAAAAGAAGGTCGCTAATGTGACAGACATATCGCCACGCTAGGAGTTACCCAAGGCCAAGCGAGTTGGGCACAAACCACCTGTTATGGGGCTTACCTCACGATTTTCGAATAATTGAGAATTCCAGGGATTCAAGCTCATCAACCCTTCTTTTCTTTTCAAAGGGTAGGGAAAGGGATTTTATTGCTTTCTTGCTTTCTTTTGAACTTTGCTTATTTTTTTCTTTTTGTATTTCTTTTGCATGGAATATTGCTGTAATGATATAACAAGACCTTTTTCTTTTCTCTTTTTCTTGAATTTTTTTCTTTTTCTTATAGGGATACTTGCTCGGATTGGTTGTAGAGCAAGGGATTTTTATTCTGGGTAGGGGTGAGCTTGTCCTTTTGCCAATTCTCAAAGATTCTAGACCATGTGCATGATAGGATAGCAGGGGAAACTTTTCACTCAAGAAATCACTTCTACTATGTAGCAAAACATGGAAATTACAAATATAATCATTTTATTGTGAAAAGATGTGCTTGGTTTAAGTAAATAACAAGATCAATTCTCTATGCTCAAACTTTATTTAATTGACTTTTGTGGACTTTGATATAAGAGAGATTAGTAATCATGCCAGATAAAATCAAGATATTTATTGTTGTGAGTGTGCAAGTGAGGGATGCCAAATAAATGCTAATTTTATCCAAAATAAGTTGAAACATATAACTCCAATAATTAGAAGAAAATGCATATTCATGATTTTTGAGAAGGTTGGAGAATGTTGACTCTCTCTTTCTTCTGTATATTGTTTTGGTTTCGAAAGAGTCAAGCATATTGTTGTTTTTATATTTTTATCATTATTTTTGTTTTTGAGCAAAAAGGAACTTAACAAGTGCTTGAAATAAATGCAATAGATAATTTTGAAGATTTTTGGAGATTTATGAATGTTTTTGGTGTTTTTGAATAAATTGAAAAGAAATACAAGATAGTAATTTTGAACAAATATATACATGGATGAAATGACCAAATTTATGCATAGTAACGTTTAAGATGCAAAATATTCATGGGTTCTTTAAGTTCTTTACCATCTAAGGTAGATAATTTATATGCTCCTGATTCAAATTTTGCAGTAATGATGTATGGTCCGAGCCAGTTGGGCTCAAATTTACCTTTAAGTTCTTTAGTTGCATTTGTATTTTTTTTGATTTTCTTTTAAAACAAGGTCGCCAATCTCAAAGGATCGATGACGAACTTTCTTAGCATATGATCTTTTAAGCTTGTTTTGGTAAGCACGGAGATGCTCCAAAGCATTGATGCATTTTTCATCTAGGAGTTCTAGCTGACTGAGTCTGCCAGCATGATATTCATCTCCTACTTCGGTATCTTGAAGTAGCAGAGCCAAAGAAGGAACTTCCAATTCAAATGGAAAAACTGCTTCAACACCATATACCAAAACAAATGGTGAAGTGCCCGTGGGGGTTCGAACACTAGTTCGATAAGCCCACAAGGCTGGATATAATTGAATATGCCACCACGACCGTTTTATTGACTAATATTTTGAGAATTTTGATTAAAGTTTTGTTAGAAGCTTCTGATTGACCATTACCCTGAGGATAATAGGGAGTGGACCAGCGATGTTGAATCTTGTATTTTTGACATAATTTTTTAACATCTTTATTTTTGAAAGGAGTTCCATTGTCAGAGATGAGATTGGCAAGAATTTCGAACCTGCAAATAATTTGATTGAAAATAAATTTAGAAACTTGTGTGCCAATGCAAGAAGCTAAAGGCATAGCTTCGACCCACTTCGTGAAATACTCAGTGAGCTTATGATGAACTTGTGTCCATCGGATGACACAAGATTGATTTTTGCCAATAATATCCAAGCCCCATTTAGAAAAGGGCCAAGGAGATGAAATAGCCTGCAACTCTTGTGCAGGCGCATGGACAAGGTCAGCATGTTTTTGACACTTGTCGCAATGGCGCACATACTCATGTGCATCCATTTCCATGGTAGGCCAAAAGTATCCTATCCGAAGGAGCTTTTTAGCAATGACACTACCACTAAAGTGTCCTCCACAAGATCCATCATGGGCTTCACTCAAGGCTGATTTAGACTCTTCTAAGTTTAAACATCTTAATAGGATACCTTCAAAAGATCTCCTATATAAAGTATTGCCAATTATTACAAATTGACTTGCTCGTCGACGTAATAACCGACACTGGTTTCGATTAGAATTAGCAGGGAAAGTCCCATTTTGGAGAAAATCAAATATGTCCATATACCAAGGTTCAGGAGTAGTTTCATTGATTAGAAACACATCCAAAGGCTCTAAGCATGACTTATTTGAAGCGGGTTCCTGGAGTCGATGAATAATGATAGTCGCATATTCGTCATCTAACTCCAAGGGCAGGAGAGATGCAGCTGCGGCCATAGCATCAGCTGCATGGTTGCTAGTGCGAGGAATGGCTTCCAAAGTAACTTGATCAAATAAGGACATTAATTGTAAAACATAGGCCTTATATGGGCACAGTTTATCATCTCGGGTTTGATAAACTTCATTAATTTGGTTTATAACCAATTGGGAATCACCAAAAACTAAAAGGTGTTTAATTTTTAGCGCTAAGGCAGCTCGTAATCCAAGGATTAGAGCTTCATACTCAGCAGTATTGTTGGTGCAAGCAAAGGTCAGTTTGAAGGACAGAGGAATAAGATGTTTTTGCGGAGATATTAAAATAATACCCGCACCTGCCCCACTCATGCATCGGGCTCCATCAAAGTATAAGGACCATTGTTCATTATGGTCTGCCTCTAATTGAAGGCATTCATCTGGAAACTTGATAATGAGGGGATGAGTAGACTCTAAGGGTGCAACAACTAATTGATCTGCTATGATTTGACCCTTAACAGACTTATGTCCTATGAAGGTGAGATCAAACTCGCTTAGAGCAAGAACCCACTTGGCTGTGCGACCCGATAAATAAGGTCGACTCATGAGATATCTTAAGGGATCATATTTGGCAATGACATACGTTTTTTGGCTAAGCATATAATGTCATAATTTTTGCGTAGCAAAAATGACTGCTAGACATAGTTTTTCTAATGTTGTGTAGCGGGTTTCATAATTGATGAAGGTTCGGCTAATATAATAATTAGCACGTTCTCGCTTTTCATCATCTAACTGAGCTAACATAGCCCCTAAGGCAGAATCTGAAGCTAAAATATATAGAAGAAATGGGCGGTCGGATTTAGGTGGTGAAAGCACCGGTGGATTAAGGAGGTATTGTTTGAGAAGTTCAAAAGCTTCTCGACATTCACGTGTCCCAATTGAAAGGGACATCCTTCTTAAGAAGTTTAAGAAAGGGACCAGTTTTGTCCGCCAGCTTATCAATGAAGCGACGGATAGCTTGAAGTTTACCTTGTAAACTTCGTAATTTAGATATATTAGTGGGTGCGGGCATATCAGTGATGGCCGCAATCTTGAGAGGGTCAATTTCAATACCACGTAAAGAAACTAAAACCCCTAATAGTTTGTCGGATTTAACTCCGAATATGCATTTTTCTGGATTTAATCGAATGAGATATTCTCGTAATCGATTAAAAACTTTTCTTAAATCATCTAAATGATTATTTTCAATAAGAGAGCGAGCTATAATATCATCCACATAATCATGTAGGATATCATGCATCATATCATGAAAAATGTAGGTCATAGCTCGTTGATAAGTTGCACCGGCGTTCTTTAAGCCAAATGGCATCACTTTCCAGCAAAAGGTACCCCAGGGGGTAATAAAGGTTGTTTTAGCCTGGTCTTCAGGAGCTATCCTGATCTGATTATAACCGGAGAATCCATCCATTAAGGACATCATCCCACTTCCGGCAGTGAAGTCAATAATTTGATCCATGTTTGGAAGAGGAAAGTCATCTTTAGGGCATGCAACGTTAATATCTCTAAAATCTGTGCAAACCCTAACTTTGGTAGCTTCTTTCTTGGTGACTAGAACTACATTTGAGATCCATTCAGCATAATCAATAGCTTGTATGAAGATAACATTCAGGAGTTTTTCTAACTCCCCTTTGACTAGCAGAGCCACTTTGGGATGCATTTTTCTGAGTTTTTGTTTAACCGGTTTAGCATCCGGATGGACCACTAGATGATGCATGACTGACGGAAGGGTCTAGACTTGGCATATCTTCATATGTCCAAGCGAAGACATCTTCATACTCTTTAAGGAATGCGATGTATTGTTCTTGTTTTTCTTGACTTAGTTCTGCTCCAATATTGATCATGTGAGGATTGTCCTCAGTTCCAATATTAATTTTAATGACATTTTCTACCTCCATGTGTAGATCTCTTTCAAAATTAGGTGGGGTGGGTGAAACGCCCAATTCTTGTAATTCTTGTAAGGTTAATTTAGATAATTCATCTCGAGGATCAGTGGCCTCAAGTTGGGCTATAGTTGGTATAGAACCATCAAAATAAAACCCGTTGTGCAACATCTGTTCAACAGAGACATCATGGAAGATATCTCCTTCCAATTCTTCATCGAGGTCAGCAATCATTTCAGGGTAGGCTATGGATAGCATGTTGCATGAAAACGACTGATTATTAAGAGGCAAATCAACATGCCTATCCAAATAATCTTGATAGCATATGAGATGATCATCATCCTCAAAAGGAAAGGGTTGTCCCTTACTAGGAAATAGGCCCACACCACAACGGTCAGGCCACGGTTCTACCTCGAAAGGTTCTTTCATGCCATTTTGGAAAGGTCCCAAGCCTTTCCCTTTATATCCCATTTTAAGCATCATGGGTTTAGCTTTAATATAATCATTGGTAAAATAACACCGAGCGTATCCCTCATGATGAGTTTTGATATTCCGAGGGATTCTTCCCCATTCATATCCTTTATAAATGAAGGCACAACTCCCGACTTGGTAAGTACTTCCCAGAGGTTGTGGGAGGCCCAAAGTACGAGGAGATGGCGGCAATTTATTTAAAAGGTTTGAATCTTGCATGAAAGCATTCATTTTTTCTGATATTAAGGTTGTAGATAAATCTGGTAAAAGTTCATCAGAAAGGGCATAAGATGTAGAAGGCTTATTACCTATGTCTTGAGATGTGGAAGGTATGATAGATGTGTCTAGAGGTTTTGAATTTGTAGGGATAATAGTTGAAGGATTGGTTGTAGATTTAAAATCTTTTTGAGGTTCTAGAATAATTTGTTTAGAGGGTTGTTGATCTATATAGGAAGATGAAATGAATGGAGGGGGAATAGGGGAAGTTATGGGTTTATGTTTCATAGTTTTAGATGAAAAAGAAGAACTAGAATGTGTGGATGACAGAGCTGGGCAAAATTGCACTCCAACTGGTTCTACCAAAGCACACATATCAAAAGGTCTAGGGTCACCATGAATAGTGACCAACTGATTTTTAAACTCAAATTTAACACATTGGTGTAAAGTTGATGGGACCGCTCGCATGGCATTGATCCAAGGGTGACCCAAAAGTATATTGTACGATGTTGGGCAATGTACAATAAACACGGTTGTTTCTAGGGTTCTAGGACCAACTTGCAATGGGAGGGTAATAACTCCACACGTTTCTTGTGTTTCGTCATTAAAAGCTTTGATGATCATATCGGTTTTCTTCATTTCATCACTTCTAAAACCAAATCGTTGGTAGAAGTCAAAGGTGCAAATGTTTAGAGATGAGCCATTATCAATCAGGACTCGTTTGACAGCTACATCCCCGATTAAAGCAGTAATGTATAAGGGATTGTCCTTATGTAAACTGTGTTGCGGGATATCTTTATCCCGAAAGTCAATACAATCAATCTCTCGAGTGATGATAGTATTGGCCATAGCTTCAGGTTGAATGTTTTGAGGTACCATCATTTGGCTCAATGTAAGCATCAACTCATCCCTATGGGTGGGAGAGGATCTTAATAAATCTAAGAGGGAAATTTTGGCCGTGGTATTGGACAATTGCTCGTTAATACTGTAAGGGGGTTTAGGTTGAGCATTAGAAGCATGATTCCCTTTATTGGGATTTTTCAGAATGAATGGAGCTGATCCATCATTTTGGTTTGGTTCTTGTTGGGAATTTTGAGCTTGTTGTCGGGTGACGACTCCGATGGTACCTACAATGTTATAGTGACGACGTTGAAACGGTCTCGGTTGAGAATTTATGGCTTGTTCATAAGGAAGGACTATATTAGAAGAAGGTCGAGTAGTGACTCTTCTAGGAAATGGTTCTTCTGGAACCATAGCATCTATGACAGGTTGAATAGGATCTGATTCGTTTTTAGAACTATTCGATTGGTTTGAAGTAATGTCTACTTCACTTTCACTATCTGATTCTATATCACTAGAATCAGAAGTTTGAAAATTATGTAAGGTCCTGGTCGTAACCAAGGATAAGGTCGTGTCAAATATTTGAGGATCCTGAACAGGTAATTGTCCGCTAATGGTTCCTACATATCGGGTAGGAGGGGGAACATTATGATGTTCAATTTGATTGGCTACCTCTTTACCATGTCTTGGTAAAGGGTGTTGAAATATGTCTAAAGTTTGATTGGCGTTTTGATTTTGATTTTGGGGAATGGTCTTTTGAGTATTATTAGGAGGGTTTTGTTTAGGTTGGAAGGCTTGCACTTCCATTTCATTATTGTCAATCAAATCTTGTATTTTATGTTTCAATCTCTTACAAGTGTTGGTAGAATGTCCAGGTCCTCTATGGAAATCACAGTGCAAATCAGCTCTATATCCGGGTATACTTGGGTTAGGTTCCCGGATAGCTGGTAATTGGATTAAACCTCTTTCAAGCAGTTGAGGTAAAATAGTTGACAAAGGTTGGTTTAATCTAGTGAATTCTCGAGGAGGCTTGTCAGGAGGTTTCAATATGAATTTTTTTGTTGTCTTTGTTGCATTGATATTAGCAACATTTCTGCTGTCAGTGACTCCGTCACCGATAACCTCGTTTGTTTTTATATTGATTTCTAGATGTTTTCTCATCATCCTTCTTCCTAAGTTGGCCTCTCCTAATGAGGGCATCTTCTACTCTTCGAGCTAAGTCTATAGCTTGATCGAAGGTAGTCAAAGTAGTTGTTGATAGCTCATAAGAAAGTTGTTCTTGTAAATTGTTGATGAAAATGTCTAACATTTCCCTATAAGGCAGCACAAAGTGCAGTTTTCCTATCAATTGCCTCCATCTAGCTAAGAAATCGGCAAAGCACTCATCCTTATCTTGTTTTAGATTGTATAGGTCTTTAATAGTTACATGCCTCTCGATGTAGGCACTAAATTGATGAACAAATGATTCAACTGTTTCTTCGAAGTTTCTCAAAGAATGAGTGGGCAATTGATAATACCACTCTAACGCCATTCCACCTAAACTTTTTGGGAACATTTTTAGTAATAGCAAGTCATCATGCGATATGTCATGACATGCTATCCTAAACATGCGAAGATGTTCTATGGGATCTTCGGTTCCTTTATATATAGGCAGAACAGGCATGGGAAAATGTTTAGGATATGGTTGAGCTACAACTATGGGATCCAAAGGTTGACTACAAATCTCTCGATAATTATACGAGGGACGGTAGGGATCTATTTGGTCCATACGTGAAGCCAATTGTTTCACCATAGCTTCCAAATTACTAGTTTGCCCCCCATATTGATTTGGTAGGGCATTGACATGAGTGTTATGAGCGTAGGATGGAGGAATATGCAAATTAGATGCCATGTTACTGTTGTGTAAATTATTGGTAGGAAAAGTATTATGGAGGAATTTTGAAGCTGTATTATGTTGTATTCTAGATTGTTGAAAGTTTGTATTTGGCTTTGTTTTAGGTTTCTGTTTATTTAAAGCATTTTTCTCAATAGTTTGGCGGAACAAAGTAGTGAAGGGAATTTTCTTTTGTGTGGGAGTGATTTTAGGTTGAATAACAGGTTCCTTAGGAGGTTGGGTAACCTGTTGTTTTGACATGCTTTGGGCTATAGTGACCATATCCGTATTGGATGGTCCACCCTTGTCACTTTCTTGATCAATGAAAGACAAGGGGTTAGTCTGCATATTGCATATATATTCCATGGCTTCTTGAGTTTTACTAATTTGTCCTTTATCAAGGCGAATTGCCACATTAAGGTCATCAATGTTTTCCATGAGAAATCTCTTGAAATGCTCTGCATCATCAAAGGCAATAGCTCCATTTGGAGCTACTCTAGGGGATGAGGATCCATCCTCTTTAACATTTGCTTCTTGTTCCTTATCTTCACCTAAGTCTTCATCTGATTGACCTAGAGTTTCTCCTTCCGGATTTGTATCTCCAAGAAGGACATTTGGATTTTCAATTGTATCTTGTAACCAATCTTCTCCTTCTCCTAAAGTTTCTTTACCATTCCTAAGTTTAGGCATGGTGCTAAGTTTTGATTTCAGCAAAAAAATATATATATATATATATATATATATATGCAACAAATTAAGAGGTATATATCTACTATATACCTACTACAATATTTGAAATTGAAATGTTTAAGTTTTTGCTAAGTTTTTTGATTTTTTTAGTTTTTTTCTTTAATTAATTTTTTGAAACAATACAATAAAGCAAATAACACAATAATGCACAAAATAATAAGACTGAAAGTAAATGAGCTAGTTTTCTATGAATAACTTATGAATATCATTAATAGGTTCAAGTTGTTCAGGGGTCATGAAATGTTCTTCTTCAAATTGAAAGTTTTCTTTTAAAAATTTGATGAAAAGGGCTATGGTAATATTATCTGTTTCAGATGCTGGTTGATAAAAGTAAAGCTCATGGCAATACTCTCGATATAGCATAGCTCATGGAACTCTATTCCATATTTCCCTATCTGTAAGAACAACCTCTTGGTCTTCTACAAGGCCTAGGAATTGGTGCACAATAGCTGCGTTCTCGAGGTATTCCTCGAAGGTGAACAACTCTGAAGATACTAAGGCTCTCCTATAGGCTAACCATCTATGGCAGGCTCTCTGAAGTTCATGATAAAAAACTAATTGATGAGGATCCAAGATTCTATCCAGGACTAGCCTCTTGATTTGCTTAAGTTGTGTGGACCTAGATGAAATAAGCCTAAGTCTCCTATCAAGTTCGTTCCACAAGGATTGATTTCTACTTGTTTCAGGGATATTAAGGACATAATTAACTTCTATAGTTGCCAATTGATTTTCTACGTTTATAGTAACTGCTAACCTCTTTTTAGGAGCTACCATCTAAACATGACTTTAAACCTTAAATGTTTTAAAATGCATCTAAGTTTTAGTTGTTCTAATTTTTTTGTTTTTGTTTTCAAAAGGTTATGATGCATTCACGTCGGGTTCACCAAAATGTATCGCTCCAAATTTTTCGCATCCCTACCTTCAGGCTATTGGATCCACGCCCAGAAGGAGGATGGGAAAAGGATGTCGCGATACCTCGGACTGAGAGGACTTTGCGAAGGTCCCACCTCTCAAGGGAGGTGTATTTTGGTGATTTTTCGATGGATGGTGGGTTCACCAGGAAACATTTATCGGCAGTTTCCACGCCTAGGTTTTGGAATGTGTTTTGATGAGTTCGTTTTTAATCTTAAGCATTCATCCTAGGTTTGGCCGAATGATTCTAAATTAAACTATATGAAAATGCAACTTTCATGAATACAGCAAACAGATTTGGAAGAAGAAAATAGAGAATTCTATAGAATGACAACGAAGAATACCTGATCTGGATGTCTGAAGAAGATTCTGACGTTTGAAGCAGTCTGGATCGTCTGGAATTCGACAGGATCACTTGCAATCTGACAGAATCGTCCGAAATCTGACAGATTCGTTTGGAATCTGATAGAATCGTCTGAGACTGACAGAATCATCCGAGATCTGACGAATTCATTAGAGACCTGCAAGATAGAAAATAGATACAAAATACGAGAAATATTACTGTGAAAACAGAGGCAAATTATATCAAATAATAAACTGAATACTGAGCAATAGTTTAAAACAACAATCCTAGCAAATTTTTGTATTTTAACAACAAATCATGAACTTAATGTGCAATCTAAGCTAAATGGGTGAACTCCAAATGCAAAATAATATAAACACTGAAATAATAATCTAATTTGCAGAATAAAAAGACAGAGAAAGAGTTAAGAAAAGCAAACTTTAGGCACTGATTGCCTCGATGTAGACTGCAGTCGAGATCGTCTCGCATCAGTATGAAATCGTCTCGCATTTGACGGGATCGCCTCCGATCTGGACAGGTTCGTCGACGACGATGGATGCTGGCTCCGGCTGAAAACTAGTGATGTACCTACGACAAAATAATATGAAACTAATGCAAATGCAAAGTAGGGATGTTTCAACGTAGGGGGAATCAATTTTCAGAAAATTTCAGCCAGGGGTTGGGGAGGGAAAATCCTAGAGGTTAAATAGGCTTAGGGGGAGTTGTTGGGAGGTTGGAGATCTTCCCAATTTGGGAGATCTCCAACGGGGGAGGGTCCCAATGACGCAGACACGCTTCTTCCCGGATTGGAGACCCGTTGGAATGGATTCCAACTATGCAAATTCAGTTTTGCGACAAGATCGTCTGGACGTCCTAGTCTAGACGAAATCATCAAATCTTGGATGATATCGTCTGATCGGCGACGATATCATCAAACGGTCAAAACGACCTCTAAAAATGGTGCATAAAAGGGGGAAACAGATTTCTCGACGGTTAACGGGCGGTTTGGGAGGTTAAATTTGAATTTAAATTTATTTACTAAGGTGAATGTAATTATTATAATTTTACTGCACCAATTTTAGGGTGCTACAGTTTCCAATATGGTACTAGTCAAGAAACCCGATGGAAAGATTTACATTTGCATTTATTTTTGAGATCTAAATAAAGCGAGTACTAAGGATGAGTTTCCTTTTCCAAACATTGATGCACTAGTGGATGCCACAATAGGCCATGAGATGTTATCCCTAATGGATGGTTTCTCTAGATACAATCAAATTTGTATAAATCTAGAGGACAAACTCAAAACGGTATTCATCATGGGGGAAATTTTGTTATATGGTCATGCCTTTTAGCCTCAAGAACATTGGTGCTACCTACTAGCGAGCTATGACTTACATCTTCCATGACTGCATCCATAAAATTTTGGAAGATTACATATATGACTTATTGGCTAAATATTCACTTTGCCATGAGTACATTGATATACTACACAAAGTTCTAGATCACCTCATCGAACACAATGCTAGACTAAATCCCAAGAAGTGCATCTCCAACATTACATCTAGAAAACTCTTGAGATTTATAGTATCTAAATGAGGCACAAAGGTAGATCCAAATAAAGTCAAGTTAATCCTAGAAATGCCTTCACCACTACTATTAAGCAACTACATAGTCTACAAGAAAAGGTTGCATCCATCAAATACTTTATAATGTAATTGTCATATAAGTTTTGATCTATGAATACATTATTACACAAGGGGGTCACATTTAAGTGGGATGATGAGTGTCAAGATACTTTTGATAAGATTAAATAATATATGGCTTCACATCTAGTATTGGTTCCTCCCCGAACAAGAGTGTCATTCTATCTATACATCTCAGCTACTGAGCTTGCATTGGGCACCATGTTGGCCTAAAAGAATGAATTGCACAAAGAACAGGCTACTTACTATTATTGAGCAAGGTGCAGCAACAATATTGTCATTATTGTCAACATAGTCAGATAGATTTGTTGATGCAGTGGACAGGAAGTTCAAAAGCAATTCAGATGCAGAAGAAAGGAGTTAAAGGTTATTCAGAGTATGTACAATGATTTTCCAAGAAGATTGAAGTGGCCCATATGCAAAATATCAAAGAAAAATACAAGTAAGAAAAGTGTCACGATATCGCGACATATACAACAAGTAAGAAAAACTATCATGATTTCGTGACATGTTGGAAGAGAAAAAGGCAAGAGGAAAAACTGTCATGATTTTCTGACATGTTGGAAGAGAGAGAAAATGCAAGAAAAACTGTCACGATTTCACGACATGTTGGAAAAGAAAAAGGCAAGTGGAAAAACTGTCATGATTTCACATGTTGGAAGAGAAAGAAAATGCAGGAAAAACTGTCACGATTTCATGACATGTTGGAAGAGAAAAAGGCAAGTGGAAAAATTGTCACGATTTCATGACACGTTGGAAGAGAAAGAGAAAGCAGGAAAAACTGTCATGATTTCACAACAAGTTCGAAGAAAGAGAAAAAGTAAGAAAAGTGTCACGATTTCGTGACATGTCGCATTTTCGCGACTAAAATAGGAGAGAGAAAGTAAGTTGGAAAAGTGTCACGATTTCGCGACATGTCACATTTTCATGACTAAAACATGAGAGAGAAAGTAAGTTGGAAAAGTGTCACGATTTTGCGACATGTCACATTTTCACGACTAAAATAAGAGAGAGAAAGTAAGTTGGAAAAGTGTCACGATTTTGTGACATGTCGCATTTTCATGACTAAAATAGGAGAGAGAAAGTAAGTTTGAAAAGTGTCACAATATCGCAACATGTCACATTTTCATGACAAAAGAAAGAGAGGAAGCGTACGGAAGCAGAACTATCACGATTTCACGACAAAAGCAAAGAAGTAAAGTACGAAAGCAAAAGTGTCGCGATTTCATGACAAAATCTAAGTTGAAGACTACGGAGGCAGAAGTGTCCCGATATCACGATAAAAACAAAGTTGAAGTCTATGGAAGCAGAAGTGTCACGATATCATGATAAAAGCAAAGATGAAGTATACTGAGGCGAAAGTGTCACGATATCATGACATGTATTTTTGCGGGCCTAAGTAAAGAAAAAGAGCAAGGAGAAAAAGTTTCACGATATCATGACATGTTGTATTTTCATGGGCCAAAGCTAAGAGAAAGAGCAAGGAGAAAAAGTGTCACGATATCGCGACATGTTGTATTTTTGTGGTTCGATGCAAAGAGAAAGAGCAAGGAGAAAAAGTGTTGCAATATCGTGACATGTTGTGTTTTCATGGCGACAGCCACAAAAGAAGCTATAGAGGCAAAGATGTGATTTCACGATAGGTCGTAAATGCACAAGTCAAGAAGGAGAACCTGAATGAAATGAGAAGTATGACAGTAGACTAAAATTAGGGCTTACAGTTGTTATGAAAGCTGACCAAGATTAGGGTTTACAGTCGACTAATATTAGGATCTTCATCATAAAAATATTATTACAAAAGGAGGGTTGTTTGGAGAATTGAGGAGATCAGTTGATGTAGTGCGATATACGATTGTGGTACGTAGAGAGCAAGTTGTATCAAATCATGCTAAGTGCAAAATTTACAAAGAGAGTAGAGTGCACAAAAGGGAGAATACGATCATGAAGTTCGAATGTAACAAAGCAGAGTGTGTGAAGTGATTGTGTAGAGTGAGCAGAGTGTGTAGAGAGCAAAAAGTTTGAAGTTTGACCAGGTGCTGTTGTGATTGTGTAGAAAGAGTAGAGTGCACAGAGAATGCAAAGGTGAAGAACACCAGTCAGGGTCTTGCAAAAGCAAAGGTATCTTACTGCCAAACTTATAGATTCAAATTGAAGTCTAGGTTGCAGCTTGGCATCAGAGGTTGGTGCTCCTTCTAGTTGGTGCTGGTAAATCAGGGGTTGGTTCTCCTTCAAGTTGGTGTTGGTAAATCAAGGGTTGGTGCTCCTTCCAGTGGGTGCTAGTAAATTAATTTTAAAGTTCTTTGCAAAGATTGGATTTGGATGGTAGTCCAAGCAGTCAATTTTTGAGGAGTAACCACATTGGTGAACCATGTTAAATCTTGTGTTATGTGATGCTCTTTTGTTATACTTACTATATATAGTAATAATTTTTAATTATTGCAATATTAAGAGCTATAAATTCAAGTTTAAAGAGCTACACTGATTCACCCCCCGTCTCAGTGCCATTGTAATACTAACAATTGGTATCAGATCCAAGTTCTTATACAAGCTTAACCGGCTAGGGTGATCTTGGAAGTAACACAATGGCAGGTGGTGAAGGCTTCTCATCAAAAAAAACACTAATGTTTGACGAATCTAATTACTCGTTCTAGACAATCAAGATGTAGACATATCTCTATGCTTTGGGATACGACATCTGGGATTCAGTAGTTAGTGGATACACAATACCCATCACTCCTCCAGAAGAGGTTGATGAAAATAAATGGTTTGAAAATAACTCAAAATAAAAGAATGTTCTCATGTGCAGATTAGCAGACAGTGAACTAGTAAAGATCATGAGCTATAAAACTGGAAAAAGAGATATGGGACAAACTGAGGAGTATTCATGAAGGAGACGATAAGATCAAGGAGGCCAAGTTACAGACACATCGAGCTTAGTTCGAAGCATTAAAAATGAATGACGATGAAAACATTGAGGCATATATGCTAAGAGTTAATGGAATCATTAATGCGATCAAAGGACTTTGTGAGGATATCGAAGACTCTATCGTCATGAAAAAGGTATTAAGATCTCTTCCTCAAAGGTTTGATTCTAAAGTCTTAGTGATAGAAGAAGCTAAAAATCTAAATTATTTTAGTATAGATGAGATGTATAGTTCCTTGACTGTATATGAGATGAGGATAGGAAGATCTAAACCCACAGACAAAGAAGCAGCTTTTAAAGCCCTTAAAAATAAAAACGTAAAACAAGAGTCCGAGGAAGAAGAGACATCAGATGAAATGGAAACAAACTTTGTTAGAAAACTAAAAAGGGGAAAAGGAAAATACAGAGGAAAGCTACCATTTAAATGTTTCAACTATGGAGGCATTGGGCATTTTGTGACTAAATGTCCACTTAATGAGAATAACAAAAATGATGAAGGATCGCACCAAAAAAGAAGTGAATGGAAGAAGAAAACAAATTTCAAAAAAGGCAACTTCAAGAAGAAAAGTTTCATCTCCAAGAATGCCAGTGCATCAGAAGACAACTTCGGTCAGGATTCTGAAGAGGAAACAGGTGAAGCTCTTTTCATGGCATTTGAAGAAGTAAAATCAAAAAAGGAAGGAGTGAACTCTGAAGTATGTGGTGAAAACCCTTAGGCTGAAGTAGATATAGAAGATGAGTTGATCTTTGCACTTGAAGAGTGGAAAATAGAGAAGAAAAATAATAAGAAAATTTCAAAAAGGCTTGAGGATGCAAATGAAATCATTACCCATCTAAAAGTATAGTCAAAAGAATACAAGAAAATATCTGAAGATCTCGAAATACAAATTACCATGAAAATAGATTATTGCTACAAACTAGAAGAAGAGAATGTTGGTTTACGGACACAGATAGAAGAGATGAATCACAAAATTAGTTGCTATCACAAACGCGAAGAAAGTTCTATGAAACTGGATAAGATTATAAATGACCAAAGTCCTGTAGGCATCAAATTTTCTTTGGGTTTCGTCGAAGGAGAATCTTCAAATGGATCAAATGCCAGAAATGTAGAATCCATAAATAATGAAGATAAGAAACAGGTTGATCAAGGAAAAATATCTCATGCAATAGAAAGCAATAATGCCAAGCACGAAAGTAGAACTGACAATGATGGATTCACCAATGTCACACATCAAAGAAGAAGAAGACCTATGGCTCCTACGACAACATGGCAAAGACCATCACCTAGGTTCAATTATCCTTTTTCTAGTTTCTATTTTAAATGCAATGGCTATGGACATAAAATCTTAGACTGCAAATATAATGTAAGACCAAGGAATTTCACCAGTAGAAATGTTTTTTCTCCTCCGATGAATTATACAGTAGAATGTTATAACTATCATAATTTTGGTCACATTGCAAGAAATAGTAGAAGTACATTTGCATAAAATTAGTTTCAGGGAAGAAAATTTCAACCAAATAAGATGAGACAAAATAGAAAACTTCCCGTAAAACATGCACAAGATGTTGATAAGGGAAATGCAAAACAAGAGCCCAAAACTACTATCAAAATGGAGTGGAAAGAAAAAGAGCGACTTAAGGAAGAAAATGAATCCTTAATCATACAAAAAACATTTAAAACACAGAATAAATATGTACCACAGATACTTGATAGTGGATGCTCCAACCATATGACAAGTAACAAACAAAATTTTGAGAAGTTACCAAAATATGAAGGTGGTTCAGTAAAGTTTGGAAATAATGATGTGTTGGCAATTTTGGGTACTTTGGGTACATTGCCTTTGCTCAAGTGTATAAGTTGTCATTGATGTCAAGAAGCTCTTGAAGGAATTTGATTTGATGTCAAACAATTTGTTTTGATGAAGGTTACGACATGACAGCTTTCAAAGGTCTTTTGTAAACCCCAAGTTGGCAGGTTTAAAGATTACAGGTGGATGCATTAGTTTAATGCATTTGGGTCCAGGAGGAAGTATTTATTTAAATAATTAAAAACCTTGTTAAGGTTCCTTTTAATTATTTTTAAATAAATATTTTGTTTGCATTGGGTTCTCCTAACCCATGGCGCAAATGTCTTAACTTTGATGGCGCTATGTTCTAAGATTGTGGGCGCTAGCCAAGACCTCCGTCGACGTGTTAAACTCCTTCGCCGACGTGTTAAACTCCTCGTCGACGTCAAGAGTTTATGGGAAATATGCATATAAATCTCCCACGATGAAGATCAAAGATTATCCCATCCGCATTTTTGAAAAGTGTTGCTCGCTGTGAATTCGCGATCTGATGTTCGATTTCTTCCTCGCTATGATTTCGTGATCCGCTGTTCGGATATCCGCCGTTCATTTTTTGTATCCGCCGTAAGGTTTCGTCGTCGTCGTTCATGTCAGAAGACAGGGAGGCCTGTTGTTTATTTTAGCCCTGGCACAGAAGGTACAAGGGAAACAGAGTGAGGTTCAAACCTCACCGGACGCCTTTGGCGCACCGGTAGCGGCTAGGCTGTTGGCGTGCTACCCGAACGGGAGGTTCCGCGTTCGAATAACGTGAAAGGGTTTTTCTTCGTTGAAGTGGACGCAGCGGGTGGTGTTAGAGTTCGTGCGCAATTTCTCCATAGCACGATTTTTGGTGTTGGCCAAGGTATTTTCGAAATTAATTTTTGCTAGTGTATTTTGTGGATGGAGGAAGTTTATTAGAGAGAAAAACAGCTTAGGAGTTATAAGGAGTTTGAAGCTTGCTTTATTTTGATAAAATATTCTTTTGAAAGTGTTGTTTGCATTATCTTATTGCATTCTTATGAGAGATAAAGTTTATTGTTGATAAGACTATAAGGGAGAAATAAGGTGTATAAGGGATAAATATTTCTTGTAATGTTGAGAGTGCTTTTGGTTGATTATGGAAATGAAAGCATGATGTTTTAAGGTTAGAATTGCTTCTTGTGTGAAGTTGTGAAACCTTAAGTGGGCAGCTTTGAGATTGACATTAGCTTTCATTAAATTGGTTATAATCAAGCTATTCTTTACTTGGTTAAAGTGTTGGGCTTACTCCTTTGTTGATGATTTGAAAAGTTGTTTTGTGCTATTGAGATTTGAGTTGGTGGATGCTTTTTGTTCAAACAATATTGGAGAGAAAAGGAGTTCTACTTGTTTCCTTTTCTCATGTTGATTGTGAAATGCTTCAAGGTTGTGTTTTGAGTTGAATGGTGTTGATTGAACCTTGTTTGATGAGCATTGTTGTTGAAGCCCTAATTGATGGTGAAAAGAACATGAGTATCATTGTTATGTGATTCTTTGCATAGTTGGCAATTGTTGGGGTTTCATGTTCTTGAAAGAAAGCATTCTATCCTATCCATTTCAGATATTGAGTTGAGTTTTCAGATTTGAGATTGAGATTGAGCTGAGTTGATTTGAGTTGAGTTTTGAGATTGGGAGTTGAGTATAGAACATATTGAGTCTCTAACAATTCTCTTTATGCTTCTATGAGTTTGAAAAATCACATTGGGTCTCTAACAATTCACTTTGTGATTTCCTACTAAGAAAGTTTTTCTTGGTGAGCTTGCTGAGTTTTTGGACAGGTTTCGTGGGGACTTGTGAGCTCTTTTGGACAGTTTCTGGGGACTTGTGAGCAGTTTTGGACAGGTTTCGTGGGGACTTGTGAAATTTTGGATAGGTTGAAGTGGGGACTTGTGAGCAGATTTGGACAGGTCCTAGCAGAGGACTTGTGAGCTGAGTTTGATAGTTCTATCAGAGAACTTGAGGACAGAGGTGCACTGGTTCTATGAGAAGAACCTGAGGATAGATTTGGCAAGTCTTTGAGAAGGCTTGTATGCAGAGGATTGATTTGTTCAAGAGTTGGACAGATCTGACAGACAGAGGAAGACTTGTACTAGACCGACTGACTGTGTTTGGTACAGGTTGTTGAGCTGCTGTGGACGTGATCATAGAAGGCAGAGGTCTCTTAGGCTAAGCATTGAGGACAGGAGGTCTTCGATGGAAAGGAGTTCCACGTGCTGGCAAGAGGTAGAGGCAGTTGATCTTCTGAGGGATCATTTCCAGAGCAGAGGGGAAGGTATCTCCTTTGAGCAGAGGCTCATAAATTTTGATTGGGGGAAGGTATCTCCTTTGAGCAGAGGCTCATAAATTTTGATTGGGGGAAGGTATCTCCTTTGGGCCGAGGCTCATAAACATTGTAATTGGGAAGGATTCCCAAAGAACTTTGAGATAACTTTTAGAGAAAAGTTTTGTGGACGTAGCCCAACCATTCTAGGTGAACCACGTTAAAATTGGTGTCACTTTGTGGATGATATTGTGCATTGCTTTGATATTGCTTTGGGTATATTGCTTTACTATTTTGAAGTATAATGGAAAAAGTAAAAAGAGGTCTTATACTGTTCACCCCCCTCTCAGTATAAGCTTGTGTTCTTCAATTGGTATCAGAGCAGGTGCCTTCAGAAAGTTTAACAACTTGAAGGAAAAGCTAGTAAAGAACACAATGGATCATTCAAGTGGCAATGCAACACCTATTCTTGATGGGTCAGATTTTGGTCTTTGGAGTGCAAGGATGAAGGTTCATCTAATGGCACTTGGGAATGAGGTTTGGGAAGTGATTGAAGATGAGTACACTATTCCTGAACATGGTCCTAATACTAAAGAAGAAAGGCTCCTACATCACAGCAATTCAAAAGCAATGAATGCAATCCCGAAAGGCTTACAGAAAGCAGATCTCACCAAAGTGATTCACCGCAAGACAACTAGTGAAATGTGGAATCAGTTGAAGGTGGTTCATACAGGTGATACAAATGTCAGAAAGGCCAAGTTGAGACACTTCAAAGGTATGTTTGAACAACTCAAGATGAATGATGATGAAAATATTAGTGACTACATGCTTCGTATGGATGAGGTTGTTAACTCCATGAAAGACTTAGGTCTTGAGCTTGCTGAAAATGATGTTTGTGATAAGATTTTAAGATCTCTTCCTAATAGATTTAGTGAAAATATTTCTGCTATTGAGGAAGCTAAAGATTTGGATAAGTTGAAAAAGGATGAGCTCCATAGTATACTTGCAGCATTTGAGTTGAGAACTCAAGTGAAGGTTGATGTCAAGAAAGAGGCAACTTTCAAGGCTACCAAGAAATCCAAGGGTAAACAACTTCAAGATAGTGATGAGTCTTCTAGTGATGAAGAGGCATATTACAACAAGAAAGGCAAGTTCTCTAGAAAGCACAAAAGTATGAAAAATGTAAGATGTTTCAATTGTGGAAAGTTTGGTCATTATGCTACTGACTGTACTGTTCCCAAGAATGAAAGTGATGAAGATAAACAGGATTCTAAGAGCAAGGATTCTGAAAAGCACAAGCATCACAAGAAAAACAAAGATGAGCACAACAATCAAGGAAAGAGGTATTCTCACAAGCACAAGAAGAGTTTCTACCTAGACAAAGCAAGTAAGTGTTCTAGTAGTGATAGTGAAAGTTCTTCAAGTGATGATGAAAATGAGATGTTGTTCATATCAAAAAAGAGGAAGAACCGAAACATAGATTCATTATCATGAAATGTCTTAGATGTGGAAACTTTGGTCACCTTGAGGATGATTGCACAAATAATGATTTGGTTTCTAGTATGTATGAGGATGCTTCAGAAAACTATAAGGAAGATGCATGTATGGTTTTTGAAAAGGGTAGCACCTCTAGTGATAAGAAATCTGAAAAAGGCTTTGATGATTCAAAAAGCAAACAAATAGAGGAAGATATAGAGAAAGGTGAAGTAGATCTTAAAGGTGAACTTATTAGTGCTCTTAGTGCTTTGAAAAAGGAAAGAAAGAAGAATGCTAGACTCAAGGATAAGTTAGATGAATGTTGTATGGAGAGAGATGATCTTATAGAAAGTCTTGACTTCTCTATAGCTAAGACACAAGAACTCAAGGATGAGTTAGAGTCTAAGGTTCTTGAGTATAGTGAGTTAGAACAGAAAATGGCTTCTTTGAAAGAGGAAACTAAAGAGTACAAGGATAAGCTTTACAGGTTCCAAGATAGCTCCAAAAAGGTTAAGTCACTCATCAAAGGTCAAAGAAAGACAACAGATAAAACAGGCCTTGGTTTTGTTAAGCCACACAAGGAACAAGTTGGAGAGTCTAGTAAGAGACTCCAAAAGGAAGAGAGTTCTGATGAGGAAAGTATTTCAGAAAAGGAGTCCTTGAATGATAGATGCACAGAAATAGAAAATAGAATTCAGAATGAGAAGAAGAAGTTTTCAGAACCTAAGAGGTCAAATAAAGGAAAGTTTCAAGGCAGATGTTTTGCTTGTCACAGGTTTGGTCACATGGCTTCACATTGCATGGCTCAAGTGAAGAAGGTAAATGACAGTTTTAGAAGTGCTAGTTACTTTCAAGGGTATTGCTACTCTTGTCAATAGTTTGGGCACAAGGCAGTTTATTGCAAGGCAAATAACAGAACAGGTTTGGTCAGAATAGGTTTGGTCTTTGTTTTGTTTGTCCGTTTACAGTTTGGTCGAACAGGTTTGGTCGAACTGGTGGATTCAAAGATCAGGTTTACCTCGGAGAAACAACATCGTCAAGTGTTTCAAGTGCAACAATGAAGGTCACATAATCGGACAAGTGTAGAGCTAAAATTCTAGAATACAGGAACAAGAATAGTGGCATGATCAAGTCCAAGGATCAAGGCATGGACAAGAACAGGGATGAGAACAAGAACAAGAACAGTGACAAGAATAGGAATATGGGCAAAGAGTTCAAGAGAAGGCCCGGCAAGGAAGTTATAGACGCTGATGATGATCAGTGCCTAATGGGAGTTTTACTCCCACCCCAAAATTAATCACCTCATCAGGAGGTGGGGGAGGGACTAAGCTAAGAGGCTCATTCTTAGTCCCGAGCCCCAAAGGTGACCCTTTGCCATTGATGACAAAGGGGGAGAGATATGAGTAAGGGGGAGAGCTTCAAAGTGAAGAGGAGAGCTTCAAGTCAGGGGGAGCAAAACTTCAAAGGAAGATTCTCAGTTGTGGGCACAGTTGGTCAGTTGTTAGCACAGTTGGTTTCAGTTTTGGCTCTTGAGAAGTGTTTTCAGTAAAGGTTTGCCATCAATGACAAAGGGGGAGATTGTTGGCAATTTTGGGTACTTTGGGTACATTGCCTTTGCTCAAGTGTATAAGTTGTCATTGATGTCAAGAAGCTCTTGAAGGAATTTGATTTGATGTCAAACAATTTGTTTTGATGAAGGTTACGGCATGACAGTTTCAAAGGTCTTTTGTAAACCCCAAGTTGGTAGGTTTAAAGATTACAGGTGGATGCATTAGTTTAATGCATTTGGGTCCAGGAGGAAGTATTTATTTAAATAATTAAAAACCTTGTTAAGGTTCCTTTTAATTATTTTTAAATAAATATTTTGTTTGCATTGGGTTCTCCTAACCCATGGCGCAAATGTCTTAACTTTGATGGCGCTATGTTCTAAGATTGTGGGCGCTAGCCAAGACCTCCGTCGACATGTTAAACTCCTCCGCCGACGTGTTAAACTCCTCGTCGACGTCAAGAGTTTATGGGAAATATGCATATAAATCTCCCACGATGAAGATCAAAGATTATCCCATCCGCATTTTTGAAAAGTGTTGCTCGCTGTGAATTCGCGATCTGATGTTCGATTTCTTCCTCGTTGAGATTTCGTGATCCGTTGTTCGGATATCCGTCGTTCATTTTTTGTATCCGTCGTAAGGTTTCATCGTCGTCGTTCACGTCAGAAGACAGGGAGGCCTGTTGTTTATTTTAGCCCTGGCACAGAAGGTACAAGGGAAACAGAGTGAGGTTCAAACCTCACCGGACGCCTTTGGCGCACCGGTAGCGGCTAGGCTGTTGGCGCGCTACCCGAACGGGAGGTTCCACGTTCGAATAACGTGAAAGGGTTTTTCTTCGTTGAAGTGGACGCAGCGGGTGGTGTTAGAGTTCGTGCGCAATTTCTCCATAGCACGATTTTTGGTGTTGGCCAAGGTATTTTTGAAATTAATTTTTGCTAGTGTATTTTGCGGATGGAGGAAGTTTATTAGAGAGAAAAATAGCTTAGGAGTTATAAGGAGTTTGAAGCTTGCTTTATTTTGATAAAATATTCTTTTGAAAGTGTTGTTTGCATTATCTTATTGCATTCTTATGAGAGATAAAGTTTATTGTTGATAAGACTATAAGGGAGAAATAAGGTGTATAAGGGATAAATATTTCTTGTAATGTTGAGAGTGCTTTTGGTTGATTATGGAAATGAAAGCATGATGTTTTAAGGTTAGAATTGCTTCTTGTGTGAAGTTGTGAAACCTTAAGTGGGCAGCTTTGAGATTGACATTAGCTTTCATTAAATTGGTTATAATCAAGCTATTCTTTACTTGGTTAAAGTGTTGGGCTTACTCCTTTGTTGATGATTTGAAAAGTTGTTTTGTGCTATTGAGATTTGAGTTGGTGGATGCTTTTTGTTCAAACAATATTGGAGAGAAAAGGAGTTCTACTTGTTTCCTTTTCTCATGTTGATTGTGAAATGCTTCAAGGTTGTGTTTTGAGTTGAATGGTGTTGATTGAACCTTGTTTGATGAGCATTGTTGTTGAAGCCCTAATTGATGGTGAAAAGAACATGAGTATCATTGTTATGTGATTCTTTGCATAGTTGGCAATTGTTGGGGTTTCATGTTCTTGAAAGAAAGCATTCTATCCTATCCATTTCAGATATTGAGTTGAGTTTTCAGATTTGAGATTGAGATTGAGCTGAGTTGATTTGAGTTGAGTTTTGAGATTGGGAGTTGAGTATAGAACATATTGAGTCTCTAACAATTCTCTTTATGCTTCTATGAGTTTGAAAAATCACATTGGGTCTCTAACAATTCACTTTGTGATTTCCTACTAAGAAAGTTTTTCTTGGTGAGCTTGCTGAGTTTTTGACAGGTGTTGGGGGGACTTGTGAGTTTTGGGACGGAGTTGAGTTCTGGGGACTTGTGAGCAGTTTTGGACAGGTTTCAATGGGGACTTGTGAGCAGATTTGGACAGGTCCTAGCAGAGGACTTGTGAGCTGAGTTTGATAGTTCTATCAGAGAACTTGAGGATAGAGGTGCATCGGTTCTATGAGAAGAACCCGAGGATAGATTTGGCAAGTCTTTGAGAAGGCTTGTATGCAGAGGATTGATTTGTTCAAGAGTTGGACAGATCTGACAGACAGAGGAAGACTTGTACTAGACCGACTGACTATGTTTGGTACAGGTTGCTGAGCTACTGTGGACGTGATCATAGAAGGCAGAGGTCTCTTAGGCTAAGCATTGAGGACAGGAGGTCTTCGATGGAAAGGAGTTCCACGTGGCCGGCAAGAGGTAGAGGCAGTTGATCTTCTGAGGGATCATTTCCAGAGCAGAGGGGAAGGTATCTCCTTTGAGCAGAGGCTCATAAATTTTGATTGGGGGAAGGTATCTCCTTTGAGCAGAGGCTCATAAATTCTGATTGGGGGAAGGTATCTCCTTTGGGCCGAGGCTCATAAACATTGTAATTGGGAAGGATTCCCAAAGAACTTTGAGATAACTTTTAGAGAAAAGTTTTGTGGACGTAGCCCAGCCATTCTGGGTGAACCACGTTAAAATTGGTGTCACTTTGTGGATGATATTGTGCATTGCTTTGATATTGCTTTGGGTATATTGCTTTACTATTTTGAAGTATAATGGAAAAAGTAAAAAGAGGTCTTATACTGTTCACCCCCCTCTCTCAGTATAAGCTTGTGTTCTTCATGATGGAGCTAAGATAGTTGGCAAAGGTTTAGTTAAAATTATTAACAAAAAAATTAAGTTAGAAGAAGTCTTGTTTGTGGATGGATTGAAACATAACTTATTGAGCGTAAGTTAGATTTGTGATAAAGGTCATGAAGTAGTTTTTAAGAAGCAAGGTTGTGAAGTCAGAAAAAAAAACAGTGGGAAAATGATAGCAATTGGATCAAGGACATCTGGAAACCTGTACATGCTCTCAGAGTCTTCAGAAGGAGCTTATTTTATTGGATAGGAAGAAGAAAGTTGGTTGTGGCACAAGAGACTCGGTCATATCAGTTTTGAAAATATAGTAAAAATTAACTCAAAAAGGGCAGTGAGAGATATTCCCACCATCAGCAAACCTAAAAACAACATCTATGCTTCATGCCAAAAGGGGAAGCAAACTAAAGTCACATTCAAAACAAAAGAGTACTACACAAGAAAACCTTTGGAACTAATACACACTGATTTATGTGGACCCATGAGAACACAAAGCATAAATGGTGACAAATATTTTATGTTGTGCATTGATGACTATTCCAGAATGACATGGATATTTTTCTTGAAGCATAAGTCAGAAGCTTTTGAAAGGTTCAAGATTTTCAAAAACCAATTTGAGAATGAAATAGGAAGGAGGATCAAATTTTTAAGATCAAATAGAGGAGGAGAAGTCATTTCAGATGAGTTTGTAGAGTACTGTGAAAAATACGGTATTAGGAGACAATTTTCAGCAGCCAGGACACCTTAGTATAATGGAGTGGTAGAAAGAAAGAACAAGATAGTGCAAGAAATGGCATAGACTATGTTGGCTGAAAGAAGAGTAGCAGATAGATTTTGAAGAGAAGCAGTCCATACTATGGTGTATATCCAAAATAGGTACATGCTGAGAACACATGAAAGTAAAACTCCTTATGAGTTGTGGTTCGGTAAAAGGGCAACAACAAAATACCTCAAAGTTTTTGGCAGCAAGTGCTACATCAAAATAACTAAAGATAATCTTGGTAAGTTTGAAGATAGAGTGGATGAAGGTATTTTTTTTGGTTATTCACCAAGAAGAAAAGCTTACAAATGCTACAACAAGAGGCTAAATAAAATTGTGGATAGCGCCGATGTTAATTTTGATGAAGGTAGAGAATGAGTAATTAGCTATGAAATGAACTACCCAATTTATGAAGAGGTTAATGAAGGAGATGAGGAAAACAAAATGGAAAAGATACACAAAATTGACTCAGATGATTTAAGTTGTGATTCAGAAGTGGGAAAAAATTAGAAATTCAAAACAAGCAGTTGGAAGAAAAATCATCCTAGAGAGCAAATAATTGGAGATCCCAAAGTTGGTGTTCAGACAAGGAGAAGAATAGTAAGTAACTACTCTCTATTATCCAGCATTGAGCCCAAAAATATTGCTGATGCAAGCAAATATGAAATTTGGATGAAGGCAATAAATGAAGAATTAGATCAGATCAAGAAAAATGAAACTTGGGAGTTAGTACCTAGACCTGCAAATAAAAATATAATCGAGACTAAATGGATTTTTTGAAACAAATTGAATGAATACGGACAGGTAGTCAGAAATAAAGCAATATTGGTATGTAAGGGTTATGCACAAGTTGAAGGCATTGAATTTGAGGAAACTTTTGCACCAGTAGCTAGACTAGAGGCAATTAGAATGTTTCTAGCTTTAGCAATCTACAAGAATTTTAAAGTTTATCAAATGGATGTGAAATCAGTGTTTTTGAATGGGAAACTTGAAGAAGAGGTGTATATTGAGCAACCAGATGGTTTCCAACTTGGTGATGATCCCAAATTGGTTTACAAGTTGAAGAAAACATTATATGGCTTAAAACAGGCACCCTGAGCCTGGTATGCAAGGCTAGACAACTATCTAACTCAACAAAGTTTTAAGAAAGGTATAGGGGATAGTAATTTGTATGTCAAAATAGAAAATGGGCATCTTATTGTTCTTTTTGTATACGTAGATGATATCATATTTGGCAGTAGCAAATATGAGTTGTGTAAAGATTTAGCAAATAAGATGTAGAAAGAATTTGAAATGTCAATGATTGGTGAACTTTTGTATTTCCTCGGGTTGCAAGTTAATCAATGTAAGAAGGGCATATTTATTTCTCAACTTAAATATGTAAAAGAGATGTTAAAAAAGTTCACAATGGAGGATTGTAAGCCAGTTGGCACTCCCATGATGATAGGTTGCAAGTTGAGCAAAGGATGATAAATCTCCACCTGTTGATCAAACCATGTACAGATCTATGATTGGAAGCTTACTATACTTGAAAACTACTAGACCAGATATTTTGCAGGCAATATGCATGGTAGCACGATTTCAGGCTAATCCTAAGGAGACTCATGTCACAGCAGTGAAGAGGATTCTTCGGTACCTCAAGGGTACTATGGAGTATGGGTTATGGTATCCAAAAGGTAAAGACTTCACCCTTATTTTGTATTCAAATGCAGATTGGGTAGGATGTGTCGATGATAGAAAGAGTACCAGTGGAGGTGCATTCTATCTTGGAGATAGATTGGTCATGTGGCACAGTAAGAAACAAGAGTCAATTTCTTTATCGACAATAGAGGCAAAATATATTGCAATGACAACATGTTGTACATAGGTATTATGGATGAAACAAACCCTGAAAGATCTTGGTATTAACTTTAGTGAGCCAATATCAGTTAAGTGTGATAACACCAGTGCCATTAACATCTCCAAGAATCCGGTTATGCATTCACGCACAAAACACATTGCTATCAGGTATCACTTTTTGAAGGAGAAAGTTGCAAAAGGTGAGGTTAAGTTGGATTTTGTTCCAACTATAGAGCAAGTAGTAGATATATTCACAAAACCATTTCCCAAGGAAGTTTTTGAGTACCTTCACAATAAATTGGGAGTGGTCACACTTCCAAAGAATTGACTAGCTACAGGGATCACATTCTCAGGGGGAGCATTTAAGTATTTGATTATATTTTTGCTCATGTTCATTATTTTTGCTAAGTGTAATCAATTTTACCTGAGAATGTTATGCATCGACTCAGAGGGAGTCTACAGTAGCCCTTTGGTATTATTGTCAAAGGGGGAGAAGAGTTACAAGAAATTGCACATGTGTTGCCAACAATTCCAAAGGGGGAGATTGTTGAGCAAGGTGCAGCAACAGTATTGTCATTGTTGTCAACACAGTCAGATAGATCTATTGATGCAGTGGACAAGAATTTCAAAAGCAATTTAGATGCAGAAGACAGGAGTTCAAATGTTATTTAGAGTATGTATAGTGATTTTCCAAGAAGACCGAAGTGGCCCATATGCAAAAGATCAAAGAAAAATACAAGTAAGAAAAGTGTCACAATATCACGACATATACAACAGGCAAGAAAAACTGTCATGATTTTGTGACATGTTGGAAGAGAAAAAGGCAAGAGGAAAAACTGTCGTGATTTCGAGACATGTTGGAAGAGAGAAAAAGCAAGAAAAACTATCGCAATTTCGTGACATGTTGGAAGAGAGAGAAAAAGTAGGAAAAATTGAAGAACACAAGCTTATACTGAGAGGGGGGGTGAACAGTATAAGACCGCTTTTTAATTTTTCCTTCACATCAACTTTCAATTCAATATTATGCAGCATATAGAAAGCAATATCAATAGCAGTAATCAAAGCAATGCACAAGACACCATCCACAAAGAGACAACAATTTACGTGGTTCACCCAATGCGGGCTACTCCATGGATAAAATCTTTCACTAAATTTTATCAAATCAAAATCTAGGAATACCTTTCTTGATTACAATGTTTATGGGTACCAACCCAAAGGAGACACCAATCCCCTAGCTCTATTCTGGATGGTGATCCTCTAGAAGACCTCTGCCTCCTATGCCTTTAGCAAATGGAACTCTATCCATAGAAGACACCTGTATTCCCTGCTCTAGTTGGAGACCTCTGTCCTCAACTCTATCACCCCCAAATCTGGTCCTCAAAATTATGCTAAACACAGTCCTTCGATCTAGCACAAATGTCCTTGATTTCTTTCTCTGATCTGCACCAAACATAGTCCTTCGATCTAGCACAAATGTCCTCAAATCTGCACCAATATTTGTCCTCAACTGGTCCTAAAATCTGGTTTACTGAAGTTGTTCACAAGCTTTCACAACAACTTGCTTGATCTTCACTCAAGTCTTCACCAAGACTTGTCTCAGATCTGCTTTGCAAGTTCTTACAAGAACCTGCCCAAAATACTCCACAAGCTCAACAAAAGCTTGCTCAAAACTGTCCAATAGTCCCTCTCAATGATTTGTCCAAAACCATCAAGGCCTACGCACTATCATCGAACGTTGCAAAATGATGCACCCAACAGATCTATGCTTTTTTGCTTTCTGTGCACTTTTGCTTTGCACTGAGCTCGACTCGACACAACTCTGCTCTTTGCGCACCGTGGACTTAACTTGTGCAAGTTTGATTGACTTTCACACTTTGCTTCTCGACGATCGAACTTCTTCTCTTCACACAGTCTATGAACGTCGCACTTTGAATGCACACCAAATCAATGCCTTAACTCTCCAACAGCCCTCCTTTTATACTAATGCTTTCAATATCAAAACTTTGATCTTAGTCGACTGTTACCCTTAACTTTGTTGGCTACAAAACCCTAGACTATGTTGGCTCAAGTTTAACTCTGTCAGCTTCAACCGCCTCTGTGGTTTTGTAGCTTTTCTCATGAAACTACAACATGTCACGATATCACAACACCTTTGTAGCCGTATAATTTCTTTTGGATTTTTTCACGATATCGTGACACTTTAGCCTTTGATAACTTTGGCTAAGCCCTTGTCACAAAATCGTGACACTTCTACCTATGCTGATGTCATCTTCTCTTCTGTTGTGAAATCATGACCCTTCTATCTTCATGGCCTTCTTCTCTGCTTTTATCGCAAAATCATGACACTTTTGCCTCTGTTGATGTCATCTTCAATTCTATCGCAAAATCATGACCCTTCTGTCTTTATGGCCTTCCTCTCTACTTTTGTCGCAAAATCATGACACTTTTGCTGCCTTGAGCTTCTTTCTGCCTTACACCTGCGAAAATAAAACATGTCATGAAATCATGACACTTTCGATGCCTTGAGCTTCTCTTTGCCTTACACCTATGAAACTGGAACATGTCACAAAATCATGATGCTTTCACCTTTGATCTCTTCCTTCTTGAATTTGTCATGAAATCACGACGCTTCTTCTGTTGAAGACTTGCTTATTGTCTCTATCATGAAATCATGACACTTTCTCCAGCTGAATGCTACCATCTCAACCTGTCATGAAATCGTGACACTTCCTACATCCGTATGATTTCTTTGTAGCCTGTCATGAAATTATGACGCTTTCAGCTTCCATACGTATTTTTGTAGCCTATCACGAAATTGTGATGCTTCTTATTTCAGACTCTTCCATTTGCTGCATGTTGCAAAATCATGAAATTTTTTCGTTTGGACTCCTCTTGCAGCATGTCGTGAAATCGCGACACTTGTTCTTTTGGACTCCCTCTCCTGCAACTTGTCACGAAATCATGACACTTTTTCTTTTGGACTCCTCCTACAACATGTCATGAAATCGTGACACTTTTTCTTTTAGACTCCCTCTCCTGCAACTTGTCATGAAATCATGACGCTTTTTCGTTCGTATAGTCTTTCTTGCAATATGTCATGAAATCACGACATTTCTAACTCTAAACATTCTCTCTCCTCTATGAGTCACGAAACTGTGACATGTCACGAAATCACGACACTTTCCACCTTGCTCTCCTTCTCTGCCAATCATGTCACGAAATCGTGACAATTTTTCCTGTTTCTTCTCTCTCTTCCAACATGTCATGAAAACGTGACAGTTTTTCCAACTCTTTCTCTTTCTTCTAACATGTCACGAAATCACAACAGTTTTGCTAGCACTTTCTCTCTCTTTTAATATGTCATGAAAACATGACTGTTTTTCTTGCCTGCTACATACTTTTTCTAACTTGTCTTTTTCTTTGATCTTTTGCAAATGGGCTACTATGATCTTCTTGGAAACTCACAAATTCCTTCAATAGCTTCTTGACATCATTGACAACTTCTACACTTGAGCAAAGGCAATGTACCCAAGGTACCCAAAATTGGCAACAATCTCCCCCTTTGTCATTGATGGCAAACCTTTACTGAAAACACATCTTAAGAGCCAAAAATTGAAACCAACTGTGCTAACAACTGAGAATCTACCTTTGAATTTTTGTTTTGCTTCCCCTAACTTGAAACTCTTCTCTTCACTTGAAGCTCTCACCCTTACTCATATCTCTCCCCCTTTGTCATCAATGGAAAAGGGTCACCTTTGGGGTTCGGGACTAAGAATGAGCCTCTTAGCTTAGTCCCTCCCCCACCTCCTAATGAGGTGATTAAAATAAGGGTGGGAGTAAAACTCCCATTAGGCACTGATCATCATCAACATCTACAATTTCCTTGTCGGGCCTTCTCTTGAATTCTTTGTCAATATTCCTGTTCTTGTTCCTGTCACTGTTCTTATCCATGCCTTGATCCTTGGACCTATTCATACTGCTGTTTTTGTTCCTGTACCTTGGAAGTTTAGCTCTACACTGTGTAGCTGTGTGACCTCCATTATTGCACTTATAACAAGTAGTAATGTAATTTATTTTAGGCATACCTATTATTTGAATCTACCAGTTCTACCTAAATCTATTTTGAACAAACCTATTCTTTACCTCACAATAGATCGCCTTGTGCCCGAACTATTGAAAAAAATAGCAATACCCTCGAAAGAAACTGGAACTTCTGAATTTTTCATTCACTTTCTTCACTTGAGCCATGCAATGTGCAGCCATGTGACCAAACTTGTGACACGCAAAACATCTGTCATGAAATTTTCTTTTATTTGACCTCTCGAGTTTCAAAAACTTCTTCTTCTTATTCTAAATTCTATTTTTTGTTTCTACGCATTTATCACTCATGGACTATTTCTTTGAAATACTCTCCTCATCAGAACTCTCTTCCTTTTGGAATCTCTTGCTAGATTCCCCAACCTATTCCTTGTGCGGCTTAGCAAAACCAAGACCTGTTTTATCTGTTGGTTTTCTTTGACCTTTGATGAGAGACTTAACCCTTTTGGAGCTATCTTGAAACATGTACAGCTTATCCTTGTAATCTTTAGTTTCCACTTCCAAAGAAGCCATTTTCTGTTCCAACTCACTATATTCAAGAATATTAGACTCTAACTCGTCCTTGAGTTCTTGTGTCTTAGCCATAGAGAAGTCAATACTTTCTGTAAGATCATCTCTCTCCATACAACATTCATCTAACTTATCCTTGAGTCTAGCATTCTTCTTTCTTTCCTTTTTCAAAGCACTAAGAGCACTAATAAGTTCACCTTTAAGATCTACTTCACCTTCCTCTATATGTTTGCCTTTTGAATCATCAAAGCCTTTTTTAGATTTCTTATCACTAGAGGTGCTACCCTTTTCAAAAACCATACATGCATCTTCCTCATAGTTTTCTGAAGCATCCTCATACATACTAGTAACCAATTCATTATTTGTGCAATCATCCTCAAGGTGACCAAAATTTCCACATCTAAAAAATTTCATGATAATGAATCTATGTTTCTGTTTTTCCTCTTTTTCTAATATGAACAACATCTCATTTTCACTATCACTTGAAGAACTTTCACTATCACTACTAGAAAACTTACTTGCTTTGTCTAGGTAGAAACTCTTCTTGTGCTTGTGAGAATACCTCTTTCCATGATTGTTGTGCTCATATTTGTTCTTCCTGTGATGCTTGTATTTTTTAGAATCCTTGCTCTTAGAAACCTATTTCTCTTCATCACTTTCATTCTTGGAAATAATATAGTTAGTAGCATAATGACCAAACTTTCCACAATTGAAACATCTTATATTTTTCATGCTTTTGTGCTTTCTAGAGAACTTGCATTTCTTGCTGTAATATGCCTCTTCATCACTAGAAGACTCATAACTCTCTTGAAGCTGTTTACCCTTGGATTTCTTGGTAGCCTTGAAATCTGCCTCTTTCTTGACATCAACCTTCACTTGAGTTCTCAACTCAAATGCTGCAAGTATACTATGGAGCTCATCATTTTTCAACTTATCCAAATATTTAGCTTCCTCAATAGCAGAAATATTTTCACTAAATCTATTAGGAAGATATCTTAAAATCTTATCACAAACATCATTTTCAGCAAGCTCAAGACCTAGGTCTTTCATGGAGTTAACAACCTCATCCATACGAAGCATGTAGTCACTAATATTTTCATCATCATTCATCTTGAGTTGTTCAAACATACCTTTGAAGTGTCTCAACTTGGCCTTTTAGACATTTACATCACCTGTGTGAACCACCTACAACTGTTTCCACATTTCACTAGCTGTATTGCAGTGAATCACCTTGGTAAGACCTACCTTCTGTAAACCCTTTAGGATTGCATTCATTGCTTTTGAATTGCTATGATATAGGAGCCTATCTTCTTTAGTATAAGGACCATGTTCAAGAATAGTGCACCCATCTTCAATCACTTCCCAAACCTCATTCCCAAGTGCCATTAGATGAACCTTCATCCTTGCACTCCAAAGACCAAAATATGATCCATCAAGAATAGGTGCTGCATTGCCACTTGAATAATCCATTGTGTTCTTTGCTAGATTTTCCTTAAAGCTATTAAACTTTCTAAAGGCACCTTCTCTAATACCAATTGAAGAACACAAGCTTATATTGATAGGGGGGTGAACAGTATAAGACCGCTTTTTAATTTTTCCTTCACATCAACTTTCAATTCAATATTATGTAGCATATAGAAATCAGTATCAATAGCAGTAATCAAAGCAATGCACAAGACACCATCCACAAAGAGACACAAAAATTTACGTGGTTCACCTAATGCGGGCTACTCCATGGATAAAATCTTTCACTAAATTTTATCAAATCAAAATCTGGGAATACCTTTCCCGATTACAATGTTTATGGGTACCAACCCAAAGGAGACACCAATCCTCTAGCTCTGTTCTAGCTGGTGATCCTCAAGTCTTCACCAAGACTTGTCTTAGATCTGCTTTGCAAGTTCTTACAAGAACCTACCCAAATTGCTCCACAAGATCAACAAAATCTTGCTCAAAATTTTCCAACAATCCCTCTCAATGATTTGTCCAAAACCATCAAGGCCTGTGCACTATCACCGAACGTCACAAAATGATGCACCCAATAGCTCTACACTTTTCTACTTTTTGTGCGCTCTTGCTTCGCACCGAGCTCGAATCGGCATGACTCTGCTCTTTGTGCACCACGAACTTAACTTGTGCAAGTTCAATTGACTTTCACACTCTGCTTCTCGATGATTGAACTTCTTCTATTTGCACAGTCTATGAACATCACACTTTGAACACACACCAAATCAATGCCTTAACTCTCCAACAACCCTCCTTTTATACTAATGCTTTCAAGATCAAAACCTTGATCTTAGTCGGATGTTACCCTTAACTTCATTGGCTGCAAAACCCTAGACTGCATCAACTCAAGTTTAACTTTGTCGGCTTCAACCGCCTCTATGGTTTTGTAGATTTTCTCATGAAACTATAACATGTCACGATATCATGACACATTTACAGCCATATACTTTCTTTTGTCTTTTGTCACGATATCACGACACTTTAGCCTTTGACAACTTTGGCTAAGCCCTTGTCATGAAATCGTGACACTTCTACCTCTGTTGATGTCATCTTCTTTTCTGTCATGAAATCGTGACCCTTCTGTCTTCATGGCCTTCTTCTCTACTTTTGTCGTGAAATAACGACACTTTTGCCTCTACTGACGTCATCTTCAATTCTATCACGAAATCGTGACCCTTCTGTCTTCATGGCCTTCCTCTCTACTTTTGTCGTGAAATCACGACACTTCCATTGCCTTGAGCTTCTTTCTGCCTTACACCCATGAAACTAGAACATGTCATAAAATCGTGACACTTTCACTTCCTTAAGCTTCTCTCTGCCTTACACCTATGAAACTAGAACATGTCATGAAATCGTGAAACTTTCACCTTTGATCTCTTCCTTCTTGAATTCGTCACAAAATCATGATGCTTCTTCTGTTGAAGACTTGCTTACTGTCTCTATCATGAAATCGTGACACTTTCTCCAACTAAATTCTGCCATCTCAACCTGTCATGAAATTGTGACACTTCCTACATCCGTACGATTTCTTTGTAGCCTATCACGAAATCGTGATGATTTCAGCTTCTGTACATCTTTTTGTAGCCTATCGCTAAATCATGACGCTTCTTATTTCAAACTCTTCCCTTTGCTGCATGTCACGAAATTGTGACACTTTTTCTTTTGGACTCCTTCTCCTACAGCATGTCATGAAATCATGACACTTTTTCTTTTGGACTCCATCTCCTGCAACTTGTCATGAAATTATGACACTTTTTCTTTTGAACTCCTCCTGCAACATGTCACGAAATCGTGACACTTTTTCTTTCGGACTCCCTCTCCTACAACTTGTTGCAAAATTGTGACTCTTTTTCGTCCGTACAGTATTTCTTGCAATATGTCACAAAATCATGACATTTCTGACTCCGAACATTCTCTCTCCTCTATGAGTCGTGAAACTACAACATGTCACAAAATCGCGACACTTTCCACCTTGCTCTCCTTCTCTGCCAACCATGTCGTGAAATCGTGACAGTTTTTCCTGCTTCTTCTCTCTCTTCCAACATGTCGTGAAAATGCGATAGTTTTTCCAGCTCTTTCTCTTTCTTCTAACATGTCATGAAATCATGACAATTTTGCCAACACTTTCTCTCTCTTAACATGTCATGAAAACACGACTGTTTTTCTTGCCTCTGCATACTTTTTCTAACTTGTCTTTTTCTTTGATCTTTTGCAAATGGGCTACTATGATCTTCTTGGAAACTCACAAATTCCTTCAATAGCTTCTTGACATCAATGACAACTTCTACACTTGAGCAAAGGCAATGTACCCAAGGTACCCAAAATTGCCAACAAAAACTATCATGATTTCGTGACATGTTGGAAGAGAAAAATGCAAGTGGAAAAACTTTCACGATTTCATGACATGTTGGAAGAGAAAGAAAAAGCAGGAAAAAGCGTCACAATTTTGTGACATGTTGGAAGAGAAAAATGCAAGTGGAAAAACTGTCATGATTTCGCAACATGTTGGAAGAGAAAGAGAAAGCAGGAAAAAGTGTTGCGATTTCGTGACAAGTTCAAAGACAGAGAACAAGTAAGAAAAGTGTTGCGATTTCGTGACATGTCATATTTTTGCGACTAAAATAGGAGATAGAAAGTAAGTTGGAAAAGTGTCGTGATTTCACAACATGTCGCATTTTCACGACTAAAATAGGAGAGAGAAATTAAGTTGGAAAAGTGTCACAATTTCGCGACATGTCGCATTTTCGCGACTAAAACAGGAGAGAGAAAGTAAGTTGGAAAAGTGTCATGATTTCGTGACATGTCACATTTTCACAACTAAAATAGGAGAGAGAAAGTAAGTTTGAAAAGTGTCACAATATAGCAACATGTTGCATTTTCATGACAAAAGAAAGAGAAGAAGCGTACGGAAGCAGAACTATCACGATTTCGTGACAAAAGCAAAGAAGTAAATTATGGAAGCAAAAGTGTCACGATTTTGCAACAAAAGCTAAGTTGAAGACTATGGAGGTAGAAGTGTCGCAATATCACGACAAAAACAAAGTCAAAGTCTATGGAAGAAGAAGTGTCGCGATATCACAACAAAAGCAAAGATGAAGTATACGGAGGCGAAAGTGTCGTGATATCACGACATGTATTTATATGGGCCTAAGAAAAGAAAAAGAGCAAGGAGAAAAAGTGTCGTGATATTGTGACTTGTATTTTTGTGGGTCAAATCTAAGAGAAATAGCAAGGAGAAAAAGTGTCATGATATCGTGACATGTATTTTTGTGGTCCGATGCAAAGAGAAAGACCAAGGAGAAAAAGTGTCGCGATATCACAACAAGTAACATTTTCTCGGTCTGATGCAAGGAGAAAGAGAGAGAAAGAAAAAGTGTCACGATATCGTGACATGTTGTGTTTTTGTGGTGATAGCCACAAAAGAAGCTACAGATGCAGAGATGTCATGATTTCATCATAAATGTGCAAGTCAAGAAGGAGAACCCAACTGAAATGAGAAGTATGATAGCCGACTAAAAGGGTTTACAGTTGTTATGAAATATTAGGGTTTACAGCCGACTAAGATTAGGATCTTCATCATAAAAAATATTGTTATAAAAGGAGGGCTATTTGGAGAATTGAGGAGATCAGTTGATGTAATGTGATATACGGTTGTGGTACGTAGAGAGCAAGTCGTATCGAATCATGCTAAGTGCAAAATTTGCAAAGAGAGCAGAGTGCACAAAAGGGAGAAGATGATTGTGAAGTTCGACCGTAACGAAGCAGAGTGTGCGAAGTGATTGCACAGAGTGAGAAAAGTGCACAGAGAGTGAAACATTTGAAGTTTGATCAGGTGCTATTGTGATTGCGTAGAAATAGCAGAGTGCACAGAGAATGCAAAGGTGAAGAAGACCAGTCAGGGTCTTATAAAAGCAACGTTATCTTACTATCAAACTTATAGATTCAAATTGAAGTCCAGGTTGTAGCTTGGCATCAGGGGTTGGTGCTCCTTCTAGTTGGTGCTGGTAAATTAGGGGTTGGTGCTCCTTCTAGTTGGTGCTAGTAAATCAAGGGTTGGTGCTCCTTCTAGTGGGTGCTGGTAAATTGATTGTAAAGTTGGTGCTTTGCAAAGACTAGATTTGAATAGTAGTCTAAGCAATCAATTTTTGAGGAGTAGCCACATTGGTGAACCTCATTAAATCTTGTGTTATGTGATGCTCTTTTGTTATACTTACTGTATCTAGTAATAAGTTTTAATTATTGTGATATTAAGAGCTATAAATTCATGTTTAAAGAGCTACACTGATTCACCCCCCGTCTCAGTGCCATTGTAATACTAACAACTATATTAGTTGTACCCTGGCTAGTTACAAAATTAATTATGCATACATTGAGAAGCTATGCTTATCAATGGATTTTACCACTAAAATCTAGGCCATTATATGCTCAATCATACCATGTATGTAGTATCCAAAGAGAATCCATAATGATATATGATGAGTTAAACTTACCATATTAGTCACATAGTAAAATGGATTATGTTGTTGATGGAATTTGACATCAAATTCATTGAACAAAAATTAATTAAATGTTATGTAATAGCCAATCAACTCATAGAGGCTCCCCTCTAAGATGACCAGACTCTTAGCATATATCTTCCTGATGATGGAGTCTTTCAAGTGTTAGAATCACTTGATCTTGAGGACCCTGAAGCATAGGCTGACATGATTCTATTTTTTTATGGCTCTAAGTGCAAGCAAAGGGGTGGAATGGAAATTATGTTTTTCACATCGCAAGGGGCTCTAATAATGTCGAGTATGAAGCTCTTATCATAGGTCTTCAAACGATAATAACCATGAAAATAACTAAGCTCAATATTTTTGGTGACTCCTTCCTTGTAGTGAACCAAGTCAAGGGAATATTCCAATGTATATGCCCAATCTTACAATTCTATAAAGACCTAGTGGATAAAATATTGGCAAATTTTGAATGGTATGATATTGAAGCACTCCATTGATCATCTAACTGTTTTGTGGATACAATGGCCTCCTTAGGGTATATAATCCTGTAGAACCATATGATTATATCACAACCATTAAAGTCAAAACACTATCACAATCTACAAATAAGCATGGGGAGCTTCACTCCATGCCATAAGTCCACATGTTTCAAATAGAACCTTCTCATGAATGGTTCCATCAAATTCACAAGTGCTTAAATCATGCCACTTGGGGGACTTTATTCCCTAAAACTTCTTTTTATAGTAAAACAATGCTATATCTACAAGTTATCTCTAAATTAACATTCACAAGATATGAACATCAAAAGGATCAATAAATTCATGTAATTGAGGCTTCTTCAAAGCAACATTGGTCCATCCAACTAAAATATTACCTAAATCTTGGTAGTATCCATTCTCGATTATCTCATACCACCAAGCACACATTTAAGAAAAAAGTAGCAAAATATGTCTTACTTGGAGATATATTGTATCATCGAAGCTATGAGGATATCCTCCTTCATAGCTTAGAATCTCAAGAGTTAGTTTCAGAAATCACCCAAGCACACGATGGTACATGTGGTGGCAATTTTAGTAGTATGGCCATCACAAAATGTATTCTTCACATGGGCTATTATTGGCCAAATTTATAGCAAGATTTTTGTACTTATATTAATAAGTGCATAAAGTATCAACACCATGCTAATTTGACACACATACCTTCTTAGGCCTTACAATCGATTCAATTTGTTTGGTCATTTTTGAAATGGGGGTTTGACTTAATCTAGAAAATCTCAACCTCTTCCTCAAGTTGTCATACACTCATAATTATGACCATAGAGTATTTCAAAATGAGTGGAAGCAATTCCCCTTACCTCTACGATTGGACCTCGCATTTTGGAGTTCATGCTACATAACATTATTTGTCATTTTGGTATTCCATCCAAAATAATTTTAGATAATGAACCACATTTTAAGAATAAGGATGTTCTTGCTTTAACAGCTAAATATAACATCCAACATAACTTTTCTATTCCCTATTATCCAAAATCCAATGGGTAAGCTAAGGAATCAAACAAAATAGTAATTACAATCTTAAAGAAAACTGTTAAGGATAATAAAAAATATTAGTAAGTTAATTGCCTCTTGCCCTTTGGGTCTACCGTAATAGTATTCAGATACCCATTGAGGCAACTCTGTTGACTAGTGTATTGTGGAGAGGTTGTCATACCTTTAGAGTTGGAAATCCTATTATGTGCATATCCATGCAAGAGTTCATCGATGATGACATCACATGATAGACTCACCTGGATCAATAAACCTTGTTTGATGAATGACGTCTTAATGCTCTTGATAACCTACTAAAGAACACAAGCTTATACTAAAAGGGATAAGGGTGAACAATATAAGATCAACTTTTAATTTTCTTTCTCAAACAATATTATCTAATGTTATCAATTGCAATATCAATAGCAATATTCAAAGCAATGCACAAATCATCACACACATGAGAGACACAAATTTAATGTGGTTCACCCAATGTGGGTTATATCCATAGCAAAAATATTTCTTCTAAAATTTCTTAACAAGTATCTTGGGAATCAATTCCCTATTACAATATTTATGGACCTCTATCCGAAGGAGATCTCAATCCTCAATACTCTGGTTTGTGGATATCTCTCCATAGGATAAATATGTCCCCTTTTCTTTTGTTTGTGGATCTCTCTCCATAGGATAACTCTATCCTATTTGCTCTAGTTTATGGATATCTATCCACAGGATAACTCTATCCCCTCTACTATAGTTTTCTCCAAAAATTGCTCTCAAATCTATCTTCAAATATGCAAAAAATCTTATTACAAGACTAGCACAAATCTAATCCAAATCTACTCACAAATATCTATCTCAAATCTACACCATACCTCATTAAAAGGCTAGCACAAATCTACTCCAAATTTTCTTATAAATCTCTACCTCAAATCTACACCATACCTCGTTACAAGGCTAGTACAAATACACCTCAATGCTCACTCAAGTCTTCTCACAAAACTTGGTCAAATTTACCTCAATTCTACTTCAAGTCTTCTCACAAGACTTGCTCAGATCTACCTCAATTCTACTTCAAGTCTTCTCATAAGACTTGCTCAAATCAACCTCAATGATGTTTCAAATCTTCTCATACAACTTTTCTCAAATTTACCTCAATTCTACCTCAAATTTTCTCATAAGACTTGCTCAAATCTGCCTCAATATTGATTAAAGTCTTCTCACAAGACTTTCTCAAATCTACCTCAATGTTATTTCAAGTCTTCTCATAAGACTTGCTCAAATCTACCTTAGTGTTGCTTACTAAATCTGCTTAAGTATTTCCAAATCTTACATACAAAAAGTGCTTATATCTCTTTTAGAAATACTTTCTTCAACTAGGCAATTCAGACATATTCTACTTAGGATTCATTTAACCTATAGAAAATATAGATAATGATATATACTATCAAATACCCAACATATTCTTCACATTCACAAATCTTGTATCCATCTAATCCAATCTCTACTTCTTACAAAATTTCTTTCAAATCAAATCAAACTAGTGTATGACTTTGCTTCACAAAACTGGTCTCTATTCCTTGTAAATTTACTCTCAATGATCAACCACAATAATGCACAACTTACTTTACAAAACTTATCTCTAACATTTTATCATTCATATTAGATTTCACTTACACAAATGCACAAATGTTTCAAAAATTATTCCAAGAAGAATACCCAATTTATTGTCAAAAATACTAACACAAGTGTTTCTAATTTCACTAGTCAATGATATACAATTTGTTCTCAAAACATAGCTGAAATATTTCTAACAATACACACTAAACAAACATTTTATCTCCACATTTTAATTCTAAAATATTTGCTCAACCAACCACTCTAGAGAAGTAATAATGTCAACATACCTCTCAACTTGTTTTGATGAAAATTTCCCTCAAAACCTGTTCCAAAATAATTTCCTTTTTACCACTTTAAGAGGTTAGCCAATCTCCTTTTCAAATCAAACACAATAACCTTTCCTCAAAACATATGCACCAAGATATTGTTTTACTACTTTTATTTTCACAAGGCAAAGCTTTTTGATCAATGAATATTACCCATCAAACACTTTCTTTCACCATGCAGGAGTACACACAACAATTTTACCATTTAATGCCTTATGAATCCAAATAATGAAAGCCACTATTAATATTCAATAATGTCAACCCATAAATCCTAATTGCACATCACAATATTAATTTCTCTATTATACACCTTATATCTCCAATGTATCTTAAATTTATTTCAACCCCACACAAAATACCATAGAAACCCTAATTACACATTACAATTTTCATTTTACTAGTATACACCTTATATATCCAATATATCTTAAATTTATTTCAACTACATAGAATAATACAACACATAGAAATTTAGACTTAATTAAACAGGAGACTTTTAACCTTATATCTATCTCAATCAATATGCACATTAACTAAAGAAAAAATCAACCCTTATGTCTCCCTAAGTTAAGCGCTTTGCATACCTTACGTTTATCAAAAAATGTTGTCGCCTTGTCTTGAACCTATAACCTTTTGCTAGCCTACGTACCAATGCTAGCTAGGATACTACATGGGTTGGCTACCCACTTGAAATGGATCATGCACTTATTCTCTTTGATTTTATGCCATCAAAAGGATCTATGAAGGATTTTTGTGGAAACCATGGCAGGGAAAATAAAATATTTTATTTAAAACCATGGACAACATATTTGATCTGGGTTTTTCTTAAAACCCACATCGGGCTTTCGTCTCGTCGAAAAAGGTGTCGTGATGAAGGAGTTATTTGAGTTTTATTGTTTTGTTTAAATTTTAATTATTTAAAATTTAAATTCAAAGTTTCCCGTCAACGTCATCATGTAAATACAATTTTAATATTTCTGCCGATGTCTTCAAAGTGTTATTAAATACTATATAAAGGGGTGGCAATTAAACCAAATAATTATCCTTGCTCTAGTGTGTTAATTGCCTTGGAATTCGGAAGAGCTCATGTGAATTGTTGAAAAGAAAGTAGTGATGAATAAAACGCAACGATTTGGAAATCGCAAATGTGGTATGAGGTATGGTGCATTACTGTATCAATTTTTCTAAGACCATGGGCAGCACAAATATCAGGTATCGAATCCCCTTGATGGCAGCGTGTGGGAAGCACTTTGGCGCTTTGTTCTTTGTAGCAGGCAGAGGAAGATTAAAGTCCCTTTTGGCCTTTGCTTTTCCAATGAGCACTTTGGCTTCATTGGAATATTAGCCATAGGTAAGATGCTCGTGGTGTGTTGTAGATGGGGGTTCAAATCCCCTTGAGAGGTATTTACATTTTTGCCTTTAATAGTTTTTATTAGCCCTAAAGTTTGGAGTTATAAGGTATTTAATGGGAATTAAGTTTTATCATTAGGGCTGTGATTATTATTGCAAAAGCATATTTGATTTATGTTTTATTTTGATGGAAATGGAGAATTGATTTTAGGAGAAATAAGGAGTTCTTGTTAAAGTGATTTTGAGAAATTTATTGTGGGTTATTTTTAATAAGGGTTTTTATTAAAATATACTTTGGCGGATGTGTTTATAAAGTTGGAGTAAAAAGGGTGTAAATTAAGTTATGCTTTTATTGTTATTATTTAAAGACCACTAACATATTGAAAAGGAAAGTTGGATTAAGTGTGGAAGAATTTGTGGATAACTTATTGGCATAAAAAATTTATGGGCACATTATCCAATTGATTGTTTGTGGTGGTTGATTTCTGAAATATCATTGGAGTGAAAAGGATTAATTGAAGTTTCTTTTGTGAATATGGTTGGTTGAATGCTTCAAGGTTTTCTAATTTTTTAGTTGTTTTTAAACCTTGTTTCATTAGCTTTGTTGTTGAAGCCCATTGATGATGAAATGAACTTGAACATGATTTAGAAAAGAACATGAGTATCATTGTTATGTGAGATTTGAGATGAAGCATTGTTGGAAACATTTTGAGTTGGTTGATACATGGTTGAACTAGGGTTTCTGAGAAAGGGTTTTTCCTTGATGTGATTGGTTGAGTTGAGTTGGTTAAGCCTAGTCAAGTGGATGTGTGAAATGGTTGTTCAAGTTCCATAAAACAAACTATTCTGTATTATGATTTGAGTTGATATTGATATTGAAGAATAAGATATATTAAGTCTCTAACAATTCTCTTTATGCTTCTATTGAGTTGAGATTGGGATTTGCATATAGAACATATAGAGTCTCTAAAAATTCTCTTTATGCTTCTATGATATTGATTTGAGTTGAGATTGAGATTTAATAATAGGATATATTGAGTCTCTAACAATTCTCTTCATCTTCTATTAAGTTGAGATTGGGATTTGAGTATAGAACATATAGAGTCTCTAACAATTCTGTTTACACTTCTATGAGATTGAATTGTGATATTGATTGTACTTTGAGTATAGAACATATAGAGTCTCTAACAATTCTCTTTATGATTCTATGAGATTGAACAAGTTTTGTGTGAGCTTGTTAAGTAGATTTGAGATAAGTCTTTGAGAAGGCTTGTGGATTATTTTGAGTTAAGCTTTTGTGAAATCTTGTTAAGAAGATTTGAGCAAGTCCAAGAGAGGACTTATTGAGCAAATTTGAGCAAGTCCAAGAGAGGACTTATTGAGCATATTTGAGCAAGTCCTAAAGAGGATTTGTTGACCATATTTAAACAGGTTTTGTATGAACGTGTTGATAAGATTTAGACAGGGTTTGTATGAACCTAGTAAGCATATTTGAGTAGGTTTTAAGAGAACCTGTTGAGAAAAATTGTACTAGATCGATTGTACTGTGTTTAGTGTAAGATATTGAGTAGAACTATGCTAGACCGACTAAAGTGTGTTTGGTACAATATTGAGATAGAACTTTGGAGGTGATATAGTATAGTGGACATAGTATCAGATGATAGAGATCCAACAACTAGGGCAATTGAAGATAGATTTGAGTGACAAGTCTTCAAGTTGAGAGATATCCACTAGTTAGAGCAGCATAGAGATAAAGTCTTCTAGAAGATCACTAGCCAGAGCATAATGGGAAAGATTTCTCCTCTAGAAGATATCCACAAACTTGAGATTAGGGTATCAACATCTCCTTTGGACCGAGGTACATAAACATTGTAATTTTGGAAGGATTCCCAAGAGATCATTTGAGAAATATTTAGAAGAAATATTTTCTCTGTTGAGATAGCCCACATTGGGTGAAACATGTTAAATTCATGTCTCTATTGTGTGTGGTGTTTTGTGAATTGCTTTGATTACTGCTATTGATACTCCTATATATACACTGCATAATATTGATTTAAGAATAAAACTAAAAAGTGGTCCTATACTGTTCACCCCCCACTCTTAGTATAAGCTTGTGTTATTCAATTGGTATCAGAGCAAGTTCATTTAGAAGAGTTTTACAGCTTGAAGAAAAAGTGGTCTAAGAACATAATGGATCAAAAGGATCAAAATAATGAGGTCTTCAATAATACAGTACCAATATTTAATGGAATTGACTTCCTATATTGGTGTGTGCTAATGATATTTCACTTGATGGCACTTGGCAATGAAGTTTGAGATGTAGTGGAATTTGGGTACAATTCAAAAATTAATCCTCCTACATATAAGGAAGGTAGGTTTCTCATGCATGCAAATTCAAGAGCTATGAATGCAATTATAAGAGGATTATGTAGATCAGAATATATGAAGGTAATAGAATGCAAAACAATAAAATATATGTGGTAACTCTTGCAAAAAATATATGAAAGAGATAAAAGTATCAGGAAAGCAAAGATAAAAAATATCAATGGAGAATTTGGGAATATAAGAATGAGGGATGATGAAAGTATTTGTGACTATCTCAACAAGGTTGATGAACTTATACATGAGATGAAAGGTATTGGAATGAAGGTTGATGAATCTGATTCTTGCAACAAGATCTTGAGGACTCTTCCAAAAATGTATAGTGAAAATGTTTTTTCCATAGAAACATCAATTGATAGAGATAATATAACAAGAAATTCTTTGCTTGGTATGCTTACAAATTTTGAGATAAGAACAAAAGATCATATTTCTCCAGAAGAAGCTGCATTCAAAGTGGATAGTATGAAAAAGGGTAAGAAGACAGAATCAAGCAATGAATCTTCTAGTGATGAAGAAGCTAACTGTGATAGAAGAGATAAAGGGTTCAAAAGACCAATAGATATGAGATATGCTAAATGCTTTAATTGTGGCAAGTTTGGACATTTTTCAACATAATGCAAAGATCCAAAGATCAACAATGATGAAGAAAAACATGATCACAGGTATAGGGATTCTAAAAATTATAGGTATGAGAAGAAAAATATGGATGGAAAAAACAAACAAGGGAAGAAGTTTTTCCAAAGGAAAAAAATAAGCTACTATGCGGATAATCCAAGTAAGTACCAAATTGATAGTGATACTAGCTTTTCATACAATGATAGATATGAATTCTTGCATAAGATATGGTTATAGTAAGTTAAGAAAATGACTCCAGTTATTCTCAAGTATTTTAGATGTGGTAAATTTTGATACCTTGAAGATGATTGCACAAGATATGGTTATAGTTTCAATGATGATGATTTTGAATATGCACTTGATAGATCAAATGAGAATCTTCTAATCACTTTAGAAGATAAATAATTGAGTGATACTATACAAAGCAAGTCAAAGGAAAGAAATGATATGGAAAAAGGCAAAAAAATAGAGGACTACTCAATAGAGAATGGTTATGATCTCAAAGGTGAACTTATCTATGCTCTTGACATAGTGAATAAGTTAAGAAAACAAAACTCTAAGCTTGAAATTCAGTTTCAAGAATGTCATGAAGAAAGATTATTTTTCATAGAGGACTTAGAGAAGTCAAAGGCCAAAGCAAGTAAGTTCAGAGAAAAATTAGAAGTAAAAATATTCGAATGTGAGAAGTTAGCACAAGAAGTGGCTACTCTAAATAAATATTTACAGGACTCCAAGATCAAGATGAAGAGTTTCAAAAATAGCTCTAAGAACTTGGATAAGTTCATTCATGGACAACAAAGAACATCATGTTCAATAGGTCTAGGTTTTGGAAAGAAACATGAAAAGGCAAAGTCTAATTCAAGTCTTGAATAAGAAGTAACAACATCAGAAGAAGATACCTTAGAAGAGGGATTCTCAGATGTAATTCAAAGTGAAACTTCTAAGGATGAGTTATATTGCAGTGGGTCCAATAGGGACAATGGGCAAAGAAGATACATACAGAACAACAATCAGAAAAAGAGACCAATGATTTCTATGCAAGGAAGATTCAATGGGAGATCTTCTCATATCACAGGTTTGGGCACATGGCTTCACAGTGTAGGATACATGAAAGATAGGTATATGGAAGAGAACAAATTTTCCAAGGATATTGTTATTCATGTAATATTCTTGGTCATAATACGATAAATTGCAGGATTCATGATAGAAGAGGATATGGCTTCACCAGGAGAAACCCTAAGAATATTGAATATCCAAGGAATAATAACATTAAGTGTTATAAGTGCAATAATGATGGTAACATAGCAATATGGTGTAGAGCAAATATTATAGAAACATGTATGAACAAGAACATGAATATGAACATGAACAGGAACAGGAATATGAACATGAACAAGAATAGGAACATGAACAAAAACAAGAATATGAATAGGAATAGAGACTTAGAAAATAATGAGAACAAGAACATGTACAAGAATAGGAACATGGATGAGAACATGAACAACAATAGGAATAGGGATGATGACTTGAAAATAAACAATGAGAGAATTCAGTAAAAAGAAAAAGGAAAAGACAAAGATAGAGAACAGTGCTTTCAAGGAGTAGAAATACTCCCACCCCATAATTAACCACCTCATGTGGAGGTGGGAGAGGATATAAGCTAAGATGCTTAATTCTCAGCATCGAGGCCTAAAGGTGACCCTTTGCCATTCATGTCAAAGGGGGAGAGATTTGTCTATTATGGGGAGATTTTTTGGATATGAGGAGAGATTTGATATCTAAGAGAGCAATGAGCTAGGGGGAGCAAAAAGAAGGTCAAAATTCAGAAAAATGATTTGGGTTGCCATCAATGACAAGGGGGGATATTGTTGGACATTTTGAGTCCCTAAGCTGAAATGTTGTCATTGATGTCAATAGCACAATAAATGTCAAAAGGATCTATGAAAGGTTTTTGTGAAAACCAATCTAGGAAAAATAAAAGGTTTTATTTAAAACCATAGACAACAAATTTGATCTAGGTTTTTCTTAAAAACAACATTGGACTTTTGTATCGTCAAAAAAGGTGCCTTGGTGATGGAGTTATTTGAGTTTTAATGTTTGGTTTAAATTTTAATTATTTAAAATTTAAATGAAAAGTTTCTCGTCGACGTCATCATGCAAATAAAATTTTAATATTTTTGCCGATGTCTTCAAAGTGTTATTAAAAACTATATAAAGGGGTTGCAATTAAACCAAATAATAATCCTTGCTCTTGTGTGTTAACTGCCTTGGAATTCGAAAGAGCTCATGTGAATTGTTGAAAAGGAAGTAGCAAAGAAAGCACAATGATTTGGAAATCTCAAATGTGGTATGAGGTGTGGTGCATTGGCATATCAATTTTGCTAAGACTACGGGCAGTGCAAATATTAGGGATCGAATCCCCTTGACGATAGCATGTGGTAAGCGCATTGGTTGTTTGTCCTTTACAGCAGGCGGAGGAAGATTAAATGCCATTTTAGCCTTTTATTTTCCAATGCACTCTTTGGCTCAATTAGAATTTTAGCCACAGCTAAGACGCTTGCAGTGTGTGGCGGACGGGGGTTCGAATCCCCTTGAGAGGTATTTACGTTTTTTCCTTTAATAATTTTTATTAGCCCTAAAGTTTGGAGTTATAAGATATTTAATTGGAAATAAATTTTGTCATTAGGGCTATGATTATTATTACAAAAGCATATTTAATTTATATTTTATTTTTATGGAAATGGAGAATTGATTTTAGGAGAAATAAGGAGTTGTTGTTAAAGTGATTTTGAGAGATTTATTATGGGTTATTTTTAATAAGGGGTTTTATTAAAATATACTTTGGTGGATGTGTTGATGAAGTTGGAGTAAAAAGAGTGTAAATTAAATTATACTTTTATTGTGATTATTTAAAGACCACTAACCCTTATTAATATTTAAAAAGAAAGGTGCAATTAAGTGTGGCAGAATTTGTGGACACCTTATTGGCATCAAAAAGGTATGGGCACATTCTCATATTGATTGTTTGTGCTGGTTTATTTTTGAAATATCATTGGAGTGAAAATGATTAATTGATGTTTCCTTTGTGAAGATGGTTAGTTGAATGCTTCAAGGTTTTATTATTTGTGAGTTGTATTTAAACCTTGTTTCATTAGCATTGTTGTTGAAGCCCATTGATGATGAAATGAACTTGAAAATGATCTAGAAAAGAACATGAGTATCATTATTATGTGAGATTTGAGATGAAGCATTTTTGGAAACATTTTGAGTTGGTAGATACATGCTTGAACTAGGGTTTGTGAGAAAGGGTTGTTTCTTGATGTGATTGGTTGAGTTGAGTTGGTTAAGCCTAGTCAAGTGGATGTGTGAAATGGTTGTTCAAGTTCCATAAAACAAACTATTCTATATTATGATTTGAGTTGATATTGAGATTGAAGAATAGGACATATTGAGTCTCTAAAAATTCTCTTTATGCTTCTATTGAGTTGAGATTTGGATTTGAGTATAGAAAGTATAAAGTCTCTAAAAATTCTCTTTATGCTTCTATGAGATTGATTTGAGCTAAGATTGAGATTTAATAATAGGACATATTGAGTCTTTAACAATTTTGTTGGTTCGTCTTTCATACACACCCCGTGAAGAATGAGCATAAAATACCGATAACACTTATACGGGATAAATCCCACTCACTTTAGGATCTTGTTGGTTATCCAAGGTGTGAGTTACAGAGTTGGGTCGAATGTCTATTCACTCTTTTCTACTTCTGGAATAGTTTCAAGTGGACTATATGTTACCTTACAATGGGCTCGACCTTCGTTCAATAATGTTTAGCGGTTGTTATCTTTGTTGACTATCGGATTTACAATGAGTTCTTTGATATAGCTCTTTATGTTTTAGCAGATTAAATAAAAGACAAATTTGAAAGAAAATAAAAATGGATCATTTAACAGTGGAACAGAGAGAGTAGGGTAGGGCAGAAAAGAGAAGCTTATCTAACTTAGCTGCAAAATCAAAACTACCAATTTCAGTTACACTATTTAGCTTCACAATAAAACCAATCAAAGAGGAAGGTGTCCAACTTTCTAAGATCACCTTCTACTAAGAGCATAAGACGGAGATGACAAAGATCTGAAAGAAAATCATAAATAGAAGGGAAGTCGGTGTCAACTGGTATCTCTCACTAGCAGCCTAGCTCGCACAGTGAGGATAGAGCAATTAGAATAGACCTGAACCTTAAATCTCTAACTTTCCCTAGCATACAACAAATGGAATGAAGCCTAGTAGCATATTCAATCTTGATAACACAGATTTACAACTAAAATAAATAGAACTTTAGTGAGACGAAAATAGAAGAAGATGCACTTATCACAATCCGAAAGAGATTAGGCTCCTGGCCACGCTATCACAGAAGAATGATTTCACACCAACCCCAGGTCCAGAACAAAGCATTCAAACAAGATTTGCAAGAAATTGCTAGAATGTCTTTTATTCCAAGTTTTCGCATCTGGACTTTACATTCAAGAGAAGTATATATAGACTCAGGATAGGCCTTGATATTTTCAAAATATCTTCTTCCAAATATCTAAATCTTATCATAAAAATCCCACCGCCGAGGCTTTACAATATAAGGTATTTTTATATAGAGTTTCGATAAACCCTAATCACTCTGAAAATCTTCGTGTGGATCTTGCCATAAATGGAGAAGATAAGACTTGGTTTTATCCTCATCAAATGGGCACCGCGTGTAAATGTATCTTTATCTTTCGATAAGTCGTTAGAGCATCTCATTAATTCTTCTGCAAAATTCGGATGAGTCACTGACTTCCGAGGCCTTCCATCCTCGCACAACTGCCTTTGTTTGGTTCGAGTCGAGATTCTCTGCCCGCCATTACTTTTGCCATAAATTTTCTTGGCAAATGCATCCACCGAAAAATTCCTTAAAGTCTGTATTTGCGGCCAGATCTGCAAAATCTGGATGAGTCACTGACTTCCCGGCATCTCTTATCTTTATCTTTCGGCAAGCCGTCAGAGCATCTCATTAATTCCTCGCTTGATTTGTGCCGAAATTCAGGTTTGTCTGTCTTTCTCGCCATTACTTCTGCCATGAATGTAACTGTCGAATCACTTTCTGCAAAAGAAAAGCAAAGATTAGAACTTTTAATTAATTAATTTTCTCATTTAAATATTTCTAGGGTTTGGACTGTGTCGAAAAGCTTCCACTTCCTTTGGATGGGTGATGAAAAATTTAAAGAATGGCCAAATTTTGCAAAATGAATATAAATCCAAACATGTCGCGATATCGCGACATTTTCTTCAAGTTACTTCTTCCTTGCTTGTGCCTTCACGAAAATGGAACATGTCGCGATATCGCGACATTTCCTTCACTTCTGTCTCTTCCAAGCTTTGGCCCTCGCAGAAAATGGAACATGTCGCGAAATCGTGACATTTCCTTCACTTCATGTCTTCTAAGCTTTCGCCCTCGTGAAAATGGAACATGTCGCAATATCGTGACATTTCCTTCACTTCATCTCTTTCAAGCTTTCGCCCTCGCGAAAATGGAACATGTCGCGAAATCGTGACATTTCCTTCACTTTGTCTCTTCCAAGCTTTCGCCCTCACGAAAATGGAACATGTCGCGAAATCATGACATTTCCTCCACTTCGTGTCTTCCAAGCTTCTTTCGGCTTTGCCCCTCGCGAAAATGGAACATGTCGTGAAATCGTGACATTTCCTTCACTTCATCTTTTCAACAACTTGCCTTGCTCGCAAAATGGAACATGTCACGAAATGCGTGGACATTTCCTTCACCTTCTTCTCTTCAAGCTTCTTCCTCTCGCGAAAATGGAACATGTCATCGAAATCGTGACATTTCCTTCACTTCATCTCTTCCAAGCTTTCGCCCTCACGAAAATGGAACATGTCACGAAATCGTGACATTTTCTTCACTTCATCTCTTTCAAGCTTTCGCCCTCACAAAAATGGAACATGTCGCGAAATCGTGACATTTCCTTCACTTTGTCTCTTCCAAGCTTCCTTCCTCATGAAAATGGAACATGTCACGAAATCGTGACATTCCTTTCTTGTCTTCATGTCTTCCAGCTTTGCCCTCGCAAAATGGAACATGTCATGAAATCATGACATTTCCTTCACTTACTTTCAGCTTCTCGAAAATGGAACATGTCTACATTTCCTTCACCTTCTTCTTTCACTTCTTCTTCAAAATGGAACATGTCACGAAATCATGACATTTCCTTCACTTTGTCTTCCAGCTTCTCCTCATGAAAATGGAACATTCAATATCATGACATTTCCTTCACTTCATCTTTCCTTTTAAATAACATTATTTCTCATTTCTTCCAGCTTTCCCTCACAAAAATGGAACATGTCACGAAATCGCGACATTTCCTTCACTTCATCTCTTCCAAGCTTTCACCTTCTCAAAAATGGAACATGTCGCGAAATCGTGACATTTCCTTCACTTCTTCCTCGTGAAAATGGAACATGTCACGAAATCATGACATTTCCTTCACTTCATCTCTTCCAAGCTTCTGCCCTCGCGAAAATGGAACATGTCGCGAAATCGTGACATTTCCTTCACTTCATCTTTCAAGCTTCCTTGCTCACGAAAATGGAACATGTCGCGATATCGCGACATTTCCTTCACTTATTCTCTTTTTTAAAAAGCTTTTCCTCCTTTCCTCATGAAAATGGGACATGTCGAAAATGGAACATGTCGCGATATCGCGACATCGGACTTTAAAATATTTTAGGGTACAATTAAATTTGAGCGAAAGTCCGACAAGTCCAAAAATGGAACATGTCGCGATATCGCGACATTTCCCTCAAGATTTTCTTCCAAGCTTTTGCCTTCGCGAAAATGAGACAAGTCCGAAAATGGAACATGTCGCGATATCGCGACATTTCCCTCAAGCTTTTCTTCCACTTTGCAAATTCTCCAAAAATTGTAGGTTGACTCCAGTGACTTTGTCCATCTGTATTTGGCATTTTTACATATTGGTGAAGGATCTTCCTTACTCAGAAATAATTTTAACATTTGAAAAATGAATTTTAAATTGCTCGAGAATGATCAACTTCACATGGTGTAGAAAAATGATGAAAATTCAAAGTGCCCAGAATTTGATGAAACTTTACAAGCATCTAAAAGAGCCCAAAGGGTATCCAAATCTGCAAACGGAACTTAAAAATTCATCACGGATTAAGGGAAAATGCATTTAGAAGTTTGCTGGCCATAAATAGAAACTGCTATTTCTAAATTGAAATCAATGCCATATGCAAGTCTACTTGGACACTTTGATGTAGGCGAAGTTTGAAAAAGGATGCAAGCAAAATTTGGAATTAAAACCTAAAAACATCAAGAGGGTCCCTACGGAACAAATGAAAATTAAATATTTTCAAAGGATGGAATTTCATTTTTTAGTGGGGGTGTGTTGCTTCTCAACAAATGGCGATATCTACGGGGAAAATAGTAGCACTATTTAGAATCCAGAACTCTAGTTTCAAAACAATTTAGACTATGTACCATGCTTTGCCACAAATATTTTCTAAAATGATTTAACTACTATCTGATAGTTGTTAAAGTTTCCCAAGGACATACTAGGTTGAATCACTTAAGGAAGATTTCGATGTGCGATTATAAGCGTATAAACCTTTCTTCCAAGATGACTAGGGCTTCGAATGCTCACTATGGATTGATCAACTATTTAGATTGTGCAGGGGAAACCGAGTAGAGCTCTGTTTACTAGTTTAGCCTTTTACAACCCCGACAGAGTTACTCTTTAGATTTTCAAGACCCTGATTCACAACTATGAGGTGGCATCTATAGCTTGGTGAACACGTTTGAGATGTATCCTTCGGGAGCCTTGGCTATGTGTAGAAAAGAGTGCCAGTTTTATGTTGGCTTGCCCAACTTTCACCTTCTCTCTCTTTTTCTTTTGAAAGATACCGATAGCTGGAATGCCTTGCTCTTTTTTTTTTATTTATTATTCATCGAGCAATTGATCGACTAACTATTTTAGCCTAGGTACCAATAGCTTCCTTGGACACTTTGATGTAATTTTATGAATCGGAGTCCCCTCTCATGACCAACTTTTCTTGGATTCCCTGGGAGTTCTTCAGCCAAACAATATAGTAGTTTCTTTATAATCAAAATAATTGTGGCAAGCAAGATACAAAATCCAATTATCTTTCTACTGTTGTTCTAAATAACAAGTAGTCCCACTTTTTAATCCTAGCAGACTATCTCTTAAAACAGAATGAAACAAAATGAAAACACACTAGGCCAATTTTAAATGTTGATTTGTGTTTTCTTTGTTTAGGCAAACTCAAACAAACAGGATTAAAGAGCTAAAAGGGAGGGAAAAAGGCCACCAGTTAAAGACAAAATTGCACAGACCTCAAAAGATAAAACACAATACTTCAAACTTTAAATAAAACCAAATAAAAACACACTACTTCAAACTTTATTTACAATATATACATATGCACAAAGTCCCTTCAATCACTCAAAAAATGTAGCAGATGGAAAAGCAGAGAAATAGTGCCTTAAAAAAAATTGACCATTTGCAGGTAAATTTAGAAAAATACCTTTCAGGTCCTGTTGACGAAATGCACTCCAGATTATGCTTCCCAAAATTTTTGCTACCTGGGAAAGACTTGGTGTGTTTACTGTCTTCCCTTTTTTTTTTTTATATGGATCTTGTCCCACAGAAACACCAAATCTGCAAGTCCTTCACCCTGCAAATTAGTCAAATCATATAATAACATGAATGGTGAAGTTTTCAACCCCTGCTTATGTCTTATTCTATCAGCCCATGTGCATACAATTTTTATGCCTCCTTCAAAATCAAGGCATTAACATGTTTATGCTTCTACTTGAAGGGTTTGCAGAATTCTTTCAAAGGGACGGAATGTAAAAACCCCCCAGGATCAAATACCTTAAAGCCTTTATAGACCCAGATCATCACATCTTCAGATTTATGTAACAACTCAAAGAGATCATATTTTATTTGTACGTCATAGTTCTTAATAACTTGAACATTTTGTGGTTGCTCTACTGCTCCAATATCCAAGATTTCAATTTTTATCCCTCTAGTAGAATTTTCATAATTTGCTCTTTCACCCGAGCCTTGCTTAGATTTAACCCCATCAATGTGTAATGTCCAAATATCATTGTTGTGATTGGTTAGAGTTGTAATTGGTCTCACCTTCTCAGTTGTCAAATTATAAACTCCAATATCTACATCAACACGGTTTACAACCTCTTTTTTGATATTATGTTCAGTGATCACATGCTTATACTGAGACTCTTTGTCTATTCTGAGTTGGTTGACCACATTCACATTTACTATTTTCTTCTCCTTTTCTTGAAATTCAATAGGTGGTCCAGAGTAAGTTTCAATCAAGTTATCTTTTTGTTCAACAATCTGAGCCAGCTCATGGAGGGTGATGTTAGCCTTAATTTTCTTCATATCCTCAATGATGTTATACTCCTTCCTAGTTACTTCTGTATAGTGATATTGAATCTTATTTTCATTACCCTTTGGTGAGGGAGGATCATTATTAGGAGTAGGTTCTGGATTCTCACATCTCAAATTATAACTGTCCCTTTGGAACTGTTGAAAAGCTTGCACTTCATCCATAGGTATCTCCACAACATTCTCTGACTCATTGGGAAAAGTGAATGAATCTGAAACCATAGTCGTACTATTTTTGGATGAACCAGAACTATCAATATTTCTCTGATTTTTAGGAAAATTTAACTCACCAGGAAAAGCTTCAAAGTTGGGTAATGCTAGGTCACAAATGTTTACTTTAGGCACTTCCACCTTGAACTTGTCAGAATCTTTCTCTATATTTTGCACATGCTGAGTGTGTGTCACGCTTAATGGAGTTTCCTTGGGTAGAGCGTGACATGTTGGCACTAACTCATGATGTGGAATGGGATTCAAAATAGGCATGTTCTGCGTAACATAGGATATCAAAGGACTGCTCAAAATTTGAGGTCCTAAGCTGTCTTTCAAGAATTAAAGCTTCCTTATAAGCTCCTGCCAGGGTTGTGATATTGATGTCTCTCTTGAGGAAAATAGAGGTCACCGAATCCAATGCATTCTTATAGATTTCTAAGGCTAGATTTGCACTTGGGATGTAATGACCAATCATTCTACCATAAGCTTTTTGGAACCTCACATTGAAAGACCTGATAGCTTCACCAGACTCTCTCTTAATGTTAGAAAACTGTTGATATAACACACTGGGGTCAATCACTTCACCAAATTGTGATACAAAAACTTTCTCCAGGTCATTCCAACTAGTAATAGAGTCATTAGTAAGATTCAAAAACCAGTCGTATGCTCCCTCCTGGAGAGTGAATGGGAATAACCTACAAGCCACATCTTCATGCTGCACATTCAACAACTTTAGAGCATTTTTATATGCCACCAGGTGTTCTTCTACTGTTTTGATTCCATCATGTTTGTAGGTAGGAAGATACTTCTCAAGATTTCTGGGTAAATCATGCGCTACACCAGGGATATTCAAAGCAGTGGAACCCAACCAGCTTGCCATCACTACCTGATTAACGATGATATTTTGAGTTGCAGTTGGAGGAACTACAAGTGGTGATAAAACTATGCTGGACAAAGACTTGGCCTTTCTGAGGCTGCTTCTCCTTGGGGTTTCTAACTCAGGCACAAGGAGCTCTCCAGCTCTGGAGTGGGACCTGGTTACTCTGTAGGTAGAATCCAACTTTTCACAAACAACTTACAATCCTTAACAAATACTGAACGGAGTTCAGTAGGCCCTCCTTCTAGCACCAATTTTAAATGTTGGTTCGTCTTTCATACACACCCCATGAAGAATGAGCATAAAATACCGATAACACTTATACGGGATAAATCCCACTCACTTTAGGATCTTGTTGGTTATCCAAGGTGTGAGTTACAGAGTTGGGTCGAATGTCTATTCACTCTTTTTCGCTTCTGGAATAGTTTCAAGTGGACTGTCTGTTACCTTACAATGGGCTCGACCTTCGTTCAATAATGTTTAGCGGTTGTTATCTTTGTTGACTATCGGATTTACAATGAGTTCTTTGATATAGCTCTTTATGTTTTAGCAGATTAAATAAAAGACAAATTTAAAAGAAAATAAAAATGGATCATTTAACGAGTGGAACAGAGAGAGTAGGGTAGGGCAGAAAAGAGAAGCTTATCTAACTTAGATGCAAAATCAAAACTACCAATTTCAGTTACACTATTTAGCTTCACAATAAAACCAATCAAAGAGGAAGGTGTCCAACTTTCTAAGATCACCTTCTACTAAGAGCATAAGACGGAGATGACAAAGATCTGAAAGAAAATCATAAATAGAAGGGAAGTCGGTGTCAACTGGTATCTCTCACTAGCATCTTAGCTCGCACAGTGAGGATAGAGCAATTAGAACAGACCTGAACCTTAAATCTCTAACTTTCCCTAGCATACAACAAATGGAATGAAGCCTAGTAGCATATTCAATCTTGATAACACAGATTTACAACTAAAATAAATAAACCTTAGTGAGACAAAAATAGAAGAAGATGCACTTATCGAAATCCGAAAGAGATTAGGCTCCTGGCCACGCTATCACAGAAGAACGATGTCACACCAACCCCAGGTCCAGAACAAAGCATTCAAACAAGATTTGCAAGAAATTGCTAAAATGTCTTTTATTCCAAGTTTTCGCATCCGGACTTTACATTCAAGAGAAGTATATATAGACTCAGGATAGACCCTGATATTTTCAAAATATCTTCTTCCAAATATCTAAATCTTATCATAAAAATCCCACCGTCGAGGCTTTACAATATAAGGTATTTTTATATAGAGTTTCGATAAACCCTAATCACTCTAAAAATCTTCGTGTGGATCTTGCCATAAATGGAGAAGATAAGACTTGGTTTTATCCTCATCAAATGGGCATCGCGTGTAAATGTATCTTTATCCTTCGATAAGCCGTCAGAGCATCTCATTAATTCTTCTACAAAATTCGGATGAGTCACTGACTTCCGAGGCCTTCCATCCTCGCACAGCTGCCTTTGTTTGGTTCGAGTCGAGATTCTCTCCCTGCCATTACTTTTGCCATAAATTTTCCTGGCAAATGCATCCATCGACAAATTCCTTAAAGTCTATATTTGCGGCCAGATCTGCAAAATCTGGATGAGTCACTGACTTCTCGGCATCTCTTATCTTTATCTTTCGACAAGCTGTCAGAGCATCTCATTAATTCCTCGCTTGATTTGTGCCGAAATTCAGGTTTGTCTGTCTTTCTCGCCATTACTTCTGCCATGAATGTAACTGTCGAATTACTTTTTGCAAAAGAAAAGCAAAGATTAGATTTTAATTAATTAATTTTCTCATTTAAATATTTCTAGGGTTTGGACTGTGTCGAAAAGCTTTCACTTCCTTTGGATGGGTGATGAAAAATTTAAAGAATGGCCAAATTTTGCAAAATGAATATAAATCCAAACATGTCGCGATATCGTGACATTTTCCTCAAGTTACTTCTTCCTTGCTTGTGCCTTCACGAAAATGGAACATGTCGCGATATCGCGACATTTCCTTCACTTCATCTCTTCCAAGCTTTGGCCCTCGCGAAAATGGAACATGTCGCGAAATCACGACATTTCCTTCACTTCATTTCTTCTCAAGCTTCCTCTCTCACGAAAATGGAACATGTCACGAAATCACGACATTTCCTTCACTTCATTTCCTTCAGCTTTTCCTCAAAAATGGAACATGTCATGAAATCGTGACATTTCCTTCACTTAGTCTCTTCCAAGCTTTGGCCCTCGCGAAAATGGAACATGTCACGAAATCGCGACATTTCCTTCACTTCATCTCTTCCAAGCTTTCTTCCTCATGAAAATGGAACATGTCACGAAATCATGACATGGACTTTAAAATATTCTTAGGGTACAATTAAATTTGAGCGAAAGTTCGACAAGTCCGAAAATGGAACATGTCGCGATATCGCGACATTGGACTTGAAAAGATTTTAGGGTACAATTAAATTTGAGAGAAAGTCTGACAAGTCCAAAAATGGAACATGTCACGATATCATGACATTTCCCTCAAGCTTTTCTTCCAAGCTTTTCCTTACGAAAATGAGACATGTCCGAAAATGGAACATGTCGCGATATCGCGACATTTCCCTCAAGCTTTTCTTCCACTTTGCAAATTCTCCAAAAATTGTAGGTTGACTCCAGTGACTTTGTCCATCTGTATTTGGCATTTTTACATATTGGTGAAGGATCTTCCTTACTCATAAATAATTTTAACATTTGAAAAATGAATTTTAAATTGCTCGAGAATGATCAGCTTCACATGGTGTAGAAAAATGATGAAAATTCAAAGTGCCCAAAATTTGATGAAACTTTACAAGCATCTAAATGAGCCCAATGGGTATCCCAATCTGCAAACGGAACTTAAAAATTCATCACGTATTAAGAGAAAATGCATTTAGAAGTCTGTTGGCCAGAAATAGAAACTGCTATTTCTAAATTGAAATCAATGCCATATGCAAGTCTACTTGGACACTTTGATGTAGGCGAAGTTTGAAAAAGGATGCAAGCAAAATTTGGAATTAAAACCTAAAAACATCAAGAGGGTCCCTGCGGAACAAATGAATATTAAATATTTTCAAAGGATGGAATTTCATTTTTTTAGTGGGGGTGTGTTGCTTCTCAACAAATTCCCTTTATGCTTCTATTAAGTTGAGATTGGGATTTGAGTGTAGAACATATAGATTCTCTAAAAATTCTCTTTATGCTTCTATGAGATTGAATTGAGACATTTATTGTACTTTGAGTAGAACATATAGAGTCTCTAACAATTCTCTTTATGATTCTATGAGATTGAACAAGTTTTGTGTGAGTTTGTTAAGCAGATTTGAGATAAGTCTTTGAGAAGGCTTGTGGATTATTTTGGGTTAAGATTTTGTGAAATCTTTCCAAGCATATTCGAGCAAGTCCAAGAGAGGACTTATTGAGAAGATTTGAGCAAGTCCAAAAGAGGACTTATTGAGCAGATTTGAGCAAGTCTAAGAGAGGAATTATTGAGCATATTTGAGCAAGTCCTAGAGAGGATTTGTTGACCATATTTAGATAGGTTTTGTGTGAACCTATTCATAATATTTGGAGAGGTTTTCTATGAACGTGTTCAATAGATATAGACAAATTTTGCGTGAACCTATTGAGCATATTTGAGCAGGTTTTGAGAGAACCTATTGAACAAAATTGTAGTAGATCGACTATACTATGTTTAGTTCAATAGATTGAGCAAAACTATAATAGACCAATTGAAATGTGCTTGGTACAGTATTGAGATAGAACTTTGGAGGTGACAAAGTATAGAGGACAGAGTCTCAAAGGATATAGATCCAACAACCAGGACAATTAAAGATAAATCTGAGTGAGAAGTCTTCAAGTGTAGAGATATCCACCAATCAGAGAATCATAGAGACAAATTATTCTAGAAGATCACTATCTAGAGTAGGAGAAAGATTTCTCCTGTGGAAGAGATCCACAAACTTAATATTAAGGGATCAACATCTCCTTTGGAATGAGGTCCATAAACATTGTAATTTGGGAAGGATTCCCAAGAGATCATTTGAAAAATATTTAGAAGAAATATTTTTTGCGTGGAGGTAGCCCACATTGGGTGAAACATGTTAAATTTGTATCTCTATTATGTGTGGTGTTTTTTGCATTGCTTTGATTACTGCTATTTATACTACTATCTATACACTACATAATATTGATTCGAGAAGAAAAGTAAAAAGTGGTCCTATATTATTCACCCCTCCTCTCAGTATAAGCTTGTGTTCTTCAATTGGTATCAGAGTGGGTTCCTTCAGAAGAGTTTGACATCTTGAAGAAAAATTAGTCTAATAACACAATGGATTAAAAAGATCAAAATAATGAGGCCTTCAATAATACAATAACAGTATTTGATGGAAGTGACTTCCTATATTGGTGTGTGCTGATGAGAGTTCACCTTATGGCACTTGGCAATGAATTTTGGGATGTAGTGGAATTTGGGTACAATTCAAAAATTAATCCTCCTACAGATAAGGAAGGTAGGTTTATCATGCATGCAAATTCAAGAGCTATGAATGCAATTATAAGAGGATTACATAGATCAAAATCTATGAAGGTAATGGAATGCAAAACAACAAAATATATGTGAAAACTCTTACAAACCATGTATGAAGGAGATAAAAGTGTTAGGAAATCAAAGATCAAAAATCTCAAAGGATAATTTGAGAATATAAGAATGAGGAATGATGAAAGCATTTGTGACTATCTCAACAAGGTTGATGAACTTATACATGAGATGAAAGGTCTTGGAATGAAGGTTGATGAATTTGATGCTTGCGACAAGATCTTGAGGACTCTTCCAAAAAGGTATAGTGAAAAAGTTTTTGCCATAGAAACATCAATTGATAGTGATAATATAACAAGAAATGCTTTGCTTGGTATGCTTACAACTTTTGAGATAAGAACAAAAGATCCTATTCCTCCAAAATAAGTTGCATTCAAAGTGGACAATAAGAAAAAGGGTAAGAAGACAGAATCAAGCAATGAATCTTCTAGTGATGAAGAAGCTAACTATGGTAGAAGAGATAAAGGGTTCAAAAGACCAATAGATATGATATTTGTTAAATTATTTTATTTTGGTAAGTTTGACCATTTTGCAATAGAATGCAAAGATCCTAATATCAACAATGATGAAGAAAAACAGGATCACAGGTACAAGAAATCTAAAAATTATAGGTACCAAAAGAAAAACAGGGATGGACAAAACAGACAAGGGAAGAAGTTTTTCCAAAGGCAAAAGAGAAGCTACTATGTGGATAATCCAAGTAAGTACCAAATTTATAGTGATGCTAGATTTCCATACAATGATAGAGATGAAGTCTTGTTCATGGTTAAGGAAAAATATCAAGTTAAGAAAAAGACTCCAGTTATTCTCAAGTATTTTAGATGTGGTAAATTTGGACACCTTGAAGATGATTGCACAAGATATGGTTATAGTTTTAGTGATGATTATTTTGAATATGCACTTGATAGATCAATTGAGAATCTTCTAATGGCTTTAGAATATACAGAATTGAATTATCCTATAGAAAGCAAGTCAAAGGAAAGAAATGATATGGAAAAAGGTAAACAAATAGAGGACTGCTCAACAAAGAATGGTTATGATCTCAAAGGTGAACTTATCTATGCTCTTGACATAGTGAATAAGGTAAAAAAATAACACTCTAAGCTTGAAATTCAGTTTCAAGAATGTGATGAAGAAATATTATTTATCTTAGAGGACTTAGAGAAGTCAAAGGCCAAGTCAAGTAAGTTCAAAGAAAAGTTAGAAGCAAAAATCTTGGAATGTGAGAAGTTAGCACAAGAAGTGGCTACTCTAAAGAAATATTTACAGGACTCCAAGATCAAGATGAAGAGTTTAAAAAATAGCTCTAAGAACTTGGATAAGTTCATTCGTGGACAACAAAGAACATCATGTTCAACAGGTCTAGATTTTGGAAAGAAACAGGAAAAGGCAAAGTCTACTTCAAGTCTTAAACAAGAAGAAACAACATAATAAGAAGATACTTTAGAAAAGGGATTCTCAGATGTAAGTAAAAGTGAAACTTCTAAGGATGAGTTAGATTGCAGTGGGTCCAAAAGGGAAAATGTGCAAAGAAGATACAGATGGAACAACAATCATAATAGGAGACCAATTAGGTCTAGGCTGTTTAGTGTATATTTGAAGACAGAGATTGAGCAGATTTTTGCTAGACTGAAGGACTAATTTTAGTGCAGATTTAGGGACATAGAGTAAGCATAAATATGATAGACTAAAGGACTGTGTTTAGTGAAAATTTTAAGATAAATATTGAGATTTTTTGTGCTAGAACAAAGTACTATGCTTAGTGCAAATTTGAGAAAAAATATTGAGCAGATTTGTGCTAGACCAAAGGACTGTGTTTGGTGTAGATTTAAGACAAAGCTGAGAGCAAGATTTGGAGGTGATAGAGTATAGAGGATGATAGTCTCTAGTGGATATATGTTCATTATCCAATGTAGTGAAGATAAGTCGTTTGAGTGAGGGCATGAGTATTCAGTGGATAGATATCCATTAGATAGTGTAGTGGAGGCATCAGTTCTTCTAAAATATCACCAGCTAGAGTAGATGGTATTGGTATCTCTTATGGATAGATATACATGAACTTGATTAAGGTATTGGTGTCTCATTTGGATAAAGGTCCATAATCATTTTAATAAGAAAAGGATTCCCAAGATATTTGTTGAGAAAATTTTAGTGAAATATTTTCTCTATGGAGTAGCCCACATTGGGTGAACCATGTTAAATTCATGTATCTATTGTGTATGATTATTTGTGCATTGCTTTTGTTACTTATGTTGATATTGTTATTTATTATATTGCATAATATAGTTTAGTAAATAAAAGTAAAAAGTGGTCTTATACTGTTCAGCCCCGTATTAATATAATCTTGTGTTCTTCATTTACTAATAATTTTTATCTGCAGTTCCTTCACATATTAAGAGTAGACCTTATTAGGATGATAGAGCAAACCAAAACTCAAGGTAAAATATCTAGTGTTATAAATTCTTCCTTCATAGCACTAATTCCTAAAGAAAAAATTCTAATTCCTTTGCTATATTTAGACCAATTTCTCTTTAAAACTCTTTATACAAAATCATGACTAAAATCCTAGCAAAATGAAACAAGAGGAAGATCAACACCATTATAGCTTAGGAGCAAGGGGGTATAATATTAATAAAGTAGCTATATGATAACATTATCATGGTGCATGGATATTTATAGACCTGTGCAAAGGAAAATAAGGAAATTACTGATCATTAAACTAGATAGATCCAATGCTTTTGAGAGTAGACATCCAATTTTTAGAAAAAACTTCATGTCAATTTTGTATTTCTTATATTATTGATTAATTGGATATTGGTCTATGTTAAAAACCCCTTGGTAGCTCCTATAGTTAATAGATAACTAGAAAAATTCTTTAAATTCTCTATAGGTCTGAGACAAAGTTGCCCCCTTTCACCATACATGTATAACATATTAGTTGAAGCATTAAAAATGTTAATCATCAGGAGGAGGATAAAAAAAAAATGACATTAAAATAGTAAGTGGACTCAAATTAGTCACCCATGCCCAATTCACATATGACACCATCCTAATGGGATAAGCTTTGATATTAAATGTAAGACATTTTAAAGAAATTTTGGACTATTTTACCTTAAAAATAGGGGAAAAAACTAACCAAACAAAGAGTAGGGTTTATACTATTAACACTTCTCCATCAAAGGCTAGAAGTTTCAATAAAATATTGGAGTTTAAACTTGGTTCTAAACCCACATTCAAATATTTAGGTTTTCTAATGGGATTTAAGGTTACAAGAAATTGTTAGAACACTACTATAGAGAAAATGGTAAAGTGGATTCAAGCCCATAGTAATGGATGGTTGAGCCTGGTAGGAAGAAAAATACTTATAAAATTAGCTATAGAAAATATACAATATGTTAATTGTGGTAAGGAGGAAAATAAAATGATAAGAATAAATTCCATCTTGTTAATTGGGAAGTTATCTCATAGCCTAAAAATCTAGTGGTATAATAATAAGGAAAACTAAAGAAGTTACAAAAGTTTTAGAGGCTAAGCTACTATGGCACCTAGTCAATATCCATTCATATCCTTGGAATGAAATACTAAAGGCTAAATACAGTACCAACTCTAAAGTATTATAGCTGATAAAAAACATAGCAAGAAATTTTGGTTCTTCCTCAATATGGAAGCACATTGTTGATGTAAAAAATATAATTCTTGACAAAGTTTTGTGGTTACTTTGAGATGGTCAACTTTTCAACATTTTGGAGGATACAATAATGGGAAGACCCCCTATCAATAACAACTATTATCAAACTCTTCAAAAATAATTCTAAAATCTAAGAGTTTAAAAATTAGTTGATATAATTGAAGAACACAAGCTTATACTGAGAGGGGGGGTGAACAATATAAGACCTCTTTTTACTTTTTCCTTTATACTTCAAAACAGTAAAGCAATATACCCAAAGCAATATCAAAACAATGCACAAAATCATCCACAAAGTGACACCAATTTTAACGTGGTTCACCCAGAATGCCTGGGCTACGTCCACAAAACTTTTCTCTAAAAGTTATCTCAAAGTTCTTTGGGAAACCTTCCCAATTACAATGTTTATGAGCCTCGGCCCAAAGGAGACACCTTCCCCCAATCTAAATTTATGAGCCTCTGCTCAAAGGAGATACCTTCCCCTCTCGCTCTGGAAATGATCCCTCGGAAGATCAACCGCCTCTACCTCTTGCCAGACACGTGGAACTCCTTTCCACCGAAGACCTCCTGTCCTCAATGCTTAGCCTAAGAGACCTCTGCCTTCTATGATCACGTCCACAGTAGCTCAGCTACCTGTACCAAACACAGTCAGTCGGTCTAGTACAAGTCTTCCTCTGTCTGTCAGATCTGTCCAACTCTATGAACAAATCAATCCTCTGCACACAAGCCTTCTCAAAGACTTGCCAAATCTGTCCTCAAGTTCTTCTCAAAGAACCAATGCACCTCTGTCCTCAAGTTCTCTGATAGAACTCTCTAAAACTCAGCTCACAAGTCCTCTGCTAGGACCTGTCCAAATCTGCTCACAAGTCCCCACCGGAACCTGTCCAAAACCTGCTCACAAGTCCCCACTGGAACCTGTCTAAAACCTGTCCAAAACCTCAACAAGCTCACCAAGAAAAACTTGCTTAGCATGAACTCACAAAGAGAATTGTTAGAGACCCAATGTGATTCATAAACCTCATAGAAGCATAAAGAGAATTGTTAGAGACTCAATATGTTCTATACTTAATTCCCAATCTCAATTTCAAATCTCATAGAAACATAAAGAGAATTGTTAGAGACCCAATATGTTCTATACTTAACTCCCAATCTCAATCTCAACTCAATCTCAACTCAAACTCAATCTCAAAAGAATAAGATAGATGTAGTATGCTTTTCTCAAGAATATGAAACACAACCCAACAATTGCCAACTATGCAATATCTCATATAACAATGATGCTTATTTTCTTTTCACCAACAACTAGGGTTTCATCATCTCAATGCAAGTAGCAAGACTTATTAACATAAACCCTAGTGCAAAAATGCTTCCTCTTCCTCAACCAGAATTATGCATTCACCCAAAAATTCAACAATAACTTTAATGCATAAACAATCTTCAATATCCAGAAAATAAGATTTACACCAACAATACCTAGTAGACAACCTTTTCACTCCAAACTCAATTTCAGAAAATATACCATAAACAACATACATGGAAGAAGTTGCCCATACCTTTACTTTGATGAAGAAGGAGAACTCAAAATCTGTCACAACACTAACTCTCAATTTGCCACCAATTAGAGTTAGCAACTATACAATAATACACAATAATAAAGATCCAAATATAACACCTTATTTCTCCAACTTAGTAAAAACCACCAAAGTACAATAACATACAAAGTAAAACCTCTTTACACCTTATTACTCCACATAAACATTAAACAACAATAAACCAATGTCAAAACAAAAAATGATACCTTAACCTTATACCTCCCGCGCATTTACAACCACCATTCTTTGCACACCGCGACCAAAAGGAAATTCCCAACGAAGAGAATCGAACTCGGCACCTCTGCCGTCTAGCGCTTTCGCTTAAACGCCACCGCCGTTGGGTCACAAGTGCCCAACGAAATAAAATGCCGTTGCCCTCTCTTTTATCTTCCTTTGACGCCAAGAACCTGGAAAACGTAAACGTCTTCCACAAACCGCATGCAAACAAACCACTGCCGTCAAGCCAAAAGGTAAGGATGCAGCCCAAGCTCAAAACCGAGTTTGCCAAGCACAGTCTCCAAGACGCAGAACATGCACGATCTCAAAGACGTCAATCGGAGATCGAAAACATAGAGCAAGCTCAAACGAAGACACCAAGCGCTTTTCGAAGGATATAGAGCAATGCAAGTCACAGACGCCAAGCGCAAATCGAACAAAATGGTGCAAATGCAAATCGTAGATGCCAAGCGCAAATCGAACGAAACGGTGCAAAAGCAAATCATAGATGCCAAGCGCAAATCAAAAAATACAGAGAACCACAAATCATAGATATCAATGTCAAATCGGAGGTGCTCACTTTTGAGAAACATCCCCACTTAAATAGCCATTTTTCCTTCACTGTTTGACGTCGGCGCTCCTCCTCGCTTAAGGGTTGAAAGACCCTTTAATAATAATTAAAATAATAATTATTATTATTTTATTAATAATAAATTAAACTTGGACCTTTGACAAAGGTTTGAGTTAATTTAATTATTAATAATACACATGGACCTTTGCATTAAGTTAAGCTTGGTTTTAATAAAAACCCTTAATGAGTCCAAATGGTTTTAAGAAAAACCTTTAGCCTTGTCACCATGGTTTTAATAAAAACCCTTTAACATAATGAAGCTTCTCAAGATATTCTTGACATCACACTCTTTTGAAATCAACACAAAAATGCCTTTTGACATCAATGACAACTTATACATTTGAGCAAAGGCAATGTACCCAAAGTACCCAAAATTGCCAACAATCTCCCCCTTTGTCATTGATGGCAAACCTTTACTGAAAACACTTCTCAAGAGCCAAAACTGAAACCAACTGAAACCAACCGTGCTAACAACTGAGAATCTTCCTTTGAAGTTTTGCTCCCCCTGACTTGAAGCTTTCCTCTTCACTTTGAAGCTCTCCCCCTTACTCATATTTCTCCCCCTTTGTCATCAATGGCAAAGGGCCACCTTTGGGGCTCGGGACTAAGAATTAACCTCTTAGCTTAGTCCCTCCCCCACCTCCTGATGAGGTGATTAATTCTGGGGTGGGAGTAAAACTCCCATTAGGCAATCGATCATCATCAGCGTCTATAACTTCCTTGTCGGGCCTTCTCTTGAACTCTTTGTCCATATTCCTGTTCCTGTCACTGTTCTTGTTCTTGTTCTCATCCCTATTTTTATCCATGCCTTGATCCTTGGACCTGATCATGCCACTGTTCTCGTTCTTGTATTCTAGAATTTTAGCTCTACACTGTCTGACTGTGTGACCTTCATTGTTGCACTTATAACAAGTAACAATGTTATTTCTTTTAGGCATACCTATTCTTTGAATCCACCAGTTTTGACCAAACCTGTTCTGACCAAACCTATTTTGACCAAACCTGTTTTGACCAAACCTGTTCTGACCAAACCTATTCTGACCAAACCTGTTTTGATCAAACCTATTCTTGATATTTGCCTTGCAATAAACTGCCTTGTGCCCAAACTGTTGACAAGAGTAGCAATACCCTTGAAAGAAATTACCACCTCTGAAACTGTCATTTACCTTCTTCACTTGAGCCATGCAATGTGAAGCTATGTGACCAAACCTGTGACAAGCAAAACATCTGCCTTGAAACTTTCCTTTATTTGACCTCTTAGGCTCTAGAAAACTTCTTTTTCTTCTCATTCTGAATTCTGTTTTTTATTTTTGTGCATCTATCATTCAAGGACTCATGATCTGAAATACTTTCCTCATCAGAACTCTCTTCCTTTTGGAGTCTCTTACTAGACTCTCCAACTTGTTCCTTGTGAGGCTTAACAAAACCAAGGCCTGTTTTATCTCGTTGTCTTTCTTTGACCTTTGATGAGAGACTTAACCTTTTTGGAGCTATCTTGAAACCTCGTGAAGCTTATCCTTGTACCCTTTAGTTTCCTCTTTCAAAGAAGCCATTTTCTATTCTAACTCACTATACTCAAGAACCTTAGACTCTAACTCATCCTTGAGTTCTTGTGTCTTAGCTATAGAGAAGTCAAGACTTTCTATAAGATCATCTCTCTCCATACAACATTCATCCAACTTATCCTTGAGTCTAGCATTCTTCTTTCTTTCCTTTTTCAAAGCACTAAGAGCACTAATAAGTTCACCTTTAAGATCTACTTCACCTTCCTCTATATGTTTGCTTTTAGAATCATCAAAGCCTTTTTCAGATTTCTTATCACTAGAGGTGCTACCCTTTTCAAAAACCATACATGCATCTTCCTTATAGTTTTCTGAAGCATCCTCATACATACTAGAAACCAAATCATTATTTGTGCAATCATCCTCAAGGTGACCAAAATTTCCACATCTAAGACATTTCATGATAATGAATCTATGTTTTGGTTCTTCCTCTTTTTCGGATATGAACAACATCTCATTTTCATTATCACTTGAAGAACTTTCACTATCACTACTAGAACACTTACTTGCTTTGTCTAGGTAGAAACTCTTCTTGTGTTTGTGAGAATACCTCTTTCCTTGATTGTTGTGCTCATCTTTGTTTTTCCTATGATGCTTGTGCTTTTCATAATCCTTTCTCCTCCACCCCCTTTTCTCCCCCCCCCCCCCCCCCCGCGCAAAAAAAAGGTAGAAAAAAAAAAAAAAAAACTCCCCCCACAAAAAACCACACTTTTTTTTATTTTTTTGCTTTCTAGAGAACTTGCCTTTCTTGCTGTAATATGCCTCTTCATCACTAGAAGACTCATCACTCTCTTGAAGTTGTTTACCTTTGGATTTCTTGGTAGCCTTGAAAGCTGCCTCCTTCTTGACATCAACCTTCACTTGAGTTCTTAACTCAAATGCTGCAAGTATACTATGGAGCTCATCCTTTTTCAATTTATCCAAATCTTTAGCTTCCTCAATAGCAGAAGTCACTTATGATAATCCACCCCCAATCTTTTCATCATCATTCATCTTGAGTTGTTCAAACATACCTTTGAAGTGTCTCAACTTGGCCTTTCTGACATTTGTATCACCTGTATGAACCACCTTCAATTGATTCCACATTTCACTAGTTGTCTTGCAGTGAATCACTTTGGTGAGATCTGCTTTCTGTAAGCCTTTCAGGATTGCATTCATTGCTTTTGAATTGCTGTGATGTAGGAGCCTTTCTTCTTTAGTATTGGGACCATGTTCAGGAATAGTGTACTCATCTTCAATCACTTCCCAAACCTCATTCCCAAGTGCCATTAGATGAACCTTCATCCTTGCACTCCAAAGACCAAAATCTGACCCATCAAGAATAGGTGTTGCATTGCCACTTGAATGATCCATTGTGTTCTTTACTAGCTTTTCCTTCAAGTTGTTAAACTTTTCGAAGGCACCCGCTCCGATACCAATTGAAGAACACAAGCTTATACTGAGAGGGGGGGTGAACAAGTATAAGACCTCTTTTTACTTTTTCCTTTATACTTCAAAATAGTAAAGCAATATACCCAAAGCAATATCAAAACAATGCACAAAATCATCCACAAAGTGACACCAATTTTAACGTGGTTCACCCAGAATGCCTGGGCTACGTCCACAAAACTTTTCTCTAAAAGTTATCTCAAAGTTCTTTGGGAAACCTTCCCAATTACAATGTTTATGAGCCTCGGCCCAAAGGAGACACCTTCCCCCAATCTAAATTTATGAGCCTCTGCTCAAAGGAGATACCTTCCCCTCTGCTCTGGAAATGATCCCTCGGAAGATCAACTGCCTCTACCTCTTGCCAAGCACGTGGAACTCCTTTCCACCGAAGACCTCCTGTCCTCAATGCTTAGCCTAAGAGACCTCTGCCTTCTATGATCACGTCCACAGTAGCTCAACTACCTGTACCAAACACGATCAGTCGGTCTAGTACAAGTCTTCCTCTGTCTGTCAGATCTGTCCAACTCTATGAACAAATCAATCCTCTACACACAAGCCTTCTCAAAGACTTGCCAAATCTGTCCTCAGGTTCTTCTCAAAGAACCAATGCACCTCTATCCTCAAGTTCTCTGATAGAACTCTCTAAAACTCAGCTCACAAGTCCTCTGCTAGGACCTGTCCAAATCTGCTCACAAGTCCCCACCGGAACCTGTCCAAAACCTGCTCACAAGTCCCCACCTGGAACCTCGTCCAAAACCTCAACAAGCTCACCAAGAAAAACTTGCTTAGCATGAACTCACAAAGAGAATTGTTAGAGACCCAATGTGATTCATAAACCTCATAGAAGCATAAAGAGAATTGTTAGAGACTCAATATGTTCTATACTTAACTCCCAATCTCAATCTCAAATCTCATAGAAACATAAAGAGAATTGTTAGAGACCCAATATGTTCTATACTTAACTCCCAATCTCAATCTCAACTCAATCTCAACTCAAACTCAATCTCAAAAGAATAAGATAGATGTAGTATGCTTTTCTCAAGAATATGAAACACAACCCAACAATTGCCAACTATGCAATATCTCATATAACAATGATGCTTATTTTATTTTCACCAACAACTAGGGTTTCATCATCTCAATGCAAGTAGCAAGACTTATTAACATAAACCCTAGTGCAAAAATGCTTCCTCTTCCTCAACCAGAATTATGCATTCACCCAAAAATTCAACAATAACTTTAATGCATAAACAATCTTCAATATCCAGAAAATAAGATTTACACCAACAATACCTAGTAGACAACCTTTTCACTCCAAACTCAATTTCAGAAAATATACCATAAACAACATACATGGAAGAAGTTGCCCATACCTTTACTTTGATGAAGAAGGAGAACTCAAAATCTATCACAACACTAACTCTCAATTTGCCACCAATTAGAGTTAGCAACTATACAATAATACACAATAATAAAGATCCAAATATAACACCTTATTTCTCCAACTTAGTAAAAACCACCAAAGTACAATAACATACAAAGTAAAACCTCTTTACACCTTATTACTCCACATAAACATTAAACAACAATAAACCAATGTCAAAACAAAAAATGATACCTTAACCTTATACCTCCCGCGCATTTACAGCCACCATTCTTTGCACACCATGACCAAAAGGAAATTCCCAATGAAGAGAATCGAACTCGGCACCTCTGCTGTCTAGCGCTTTCGCTTAAATGCCACCGCCGTTGGGTCACAAGTGCCCAACAAAATAAAATACCGCTGCCCTCTCTTTTATCTTCCTTTGATGCCAAGAACCTGGAAAACGTAAACGTCTTCCACAAACCGCATGCAAACAAACCACTGTCGTCAAGCCAAAAGGTAAGGATGTAGCCCAAGCTCAAAACCGAGTTTGCCAAGCATAGTCTCCAAGATGCAGAACATGCACGATCTCAAAGACGTCAATCGGAGATCGAAAACACAGAGCAAGCTCAAACGAAGACACCAAGCGCTTTTCGAAGGATATAGAGCAATGCAAGTCATAGACGCCAAGCGCAAATCGAACGAAACGGTGCAAATGCAAATCGTAGATGCCAAGCGCAAATCGAACGAAATGGTGCAAAAGCAAATCGTAGATGCCAAGCGCAAATCAAAAAATACAGAGAACCACAAATCGTAGATATCAATGTCAAATCGGAGGTGCTCACTTTTGAGAAACATCCCCACTTAAATAGCCATTTTTCCTTCACTGTTTGACGTCGGCGCTCCTCCTCGCTTAAGGGTTGAAAGACCCTTTAATAATAATTAAAATAATAATAATTATTATTTTATTAATAATAAATTAAACTTGGACCTTTGACAAAGGTTTGAGTTAATTTAATTATTAATAATACACATGGACCTTTGCATTAAGTTAAGCTTGGTTTTAATAAAAACCCTTAATGAGTCCAAATGGTTTTAAGAAAAACCTTTAGCCTTGTCACCATGGTTTTAATAAAAACCCTTTAACATAATGAAGCTTCTCAAGATATTCTTGACATCACACTCTTTTGAAATCAACACAAAAATGCCTTTTGACATCAATGACAACTTATACATTTGAGCAAAGGCAATGTACCCAAAGTACCCAAAATTGCCAACAATAATAGAATGTGTGGGAGGACCCTATAACTAGAGAGACCTTTCCTACCTATTCACATACAATAATAGTGGATAAATATCAAAGGTTAAAAATTTAGATATAAATATTACTCCAAAACCCAAAAAAAATGATTTGGGGGGGTGTAAGCAAGATAGGGTAATATCAAGTCAAAATGTGAGTTAAAGTCCAATAGGTAGCAAAGGTAAACAAAAATTTAGCAATAATATACAAACGTTAGATCTCCCCTAGAATTCAACTATTGTAATAGCTAGTGCATCAAAATAAAATTCTCACTGGATATAATTTGCAAAAGAGAAATATGATGGGACCTCATATATGTCCAATATGCTTTAAAAGTGAGGAAACCACTAGTCATATTCTCTTTAAATTTCCAATAGCCCTATAAATCTATATAGGAATTGCTTCTAAATTTGGATTAGAAATTATAGGTAACATTAATGTAGAGAATTGCTTAAGTAAATGGAGCCAAATGTATAAATGAGGTCTCAAAAGTAAACATTTAGTTAACTATTTTTGGGAATCCATCCCTTTCTACATAACATGGACAATATGGAAATATAGAAATGAATTAATTTTTGAAGGAAAAGGTACTATAATTGGAGTACTAGTAAGAAAAATTATTTTGGGATAGTTTCAAATTCAAAAGCAAACTATAAAACAAAAAAAAACAAAATCCCAGATAATTGACTACTTCAAAGCTTCTCATGTTGCATAGAATGTACATTACATTATTGGGTACATACTAATGTACCACCTTGGGTACATAACTAGAGTAATAGTTTACTTTAGAGTAAGGTTTGAGTAGTTACTCCATGCAATATAATAAATAAACAAGTATTAGAATGTGCAATAATGTAAATGTGTATGTAGTCCACATGTACATGAGTCATAGGGTATATGAAAGGCCAAGGGACTTATCTCCCTATATATATGCCTTTGAGGTAGAAGAGTGGATTATGAAAATAGAGAGGTGATTTAATATACAATAGTGACTAGATGCATTAGTTAGAGTGAGGCCAATGTAGTTCCTTCATGTATTTGTGGAGTGTTCATGTCCTTCATTATATCACATTATACTATTTTTGTGAGCTTTCATTAATGGTATATTTTTGAATTATTGTAGAAGTTTCTCTTATAATTTTCCTGCATATTATAGTGTCATTATCACATAGTTATCATTTCTTACTCATTTTACATCTTGTGGTTGCATTTACTTTAATATATATCATCAAAAGATAACATTTTCATACTTTATTATTTAATATGCATGTCAAACTAGTGAAACCAAAAAAATTACATAGTTTATAGAAAATAGATGGACAAATACATTTTTTTAAATACCACTTGATTTTGACATTGTATGATCAATTTATGCCTTATTGATTTTTATAAATGCAATTACTAATAAATTTTAATTGAAAAATATAAAATCATATTATATATATAACAATAATTATAACAAAACTTGTTGCATTTATAAAACATACAATATAAAAATATATTTTAAAAAGAAGAGGAATTTATTTGAATAATCCATTGTCCTAAAATATTTAGGTCTTTAAACATGCATACTAACACATGCAGGTGAAGTTTCTCACCCACATCCACTATGTGGTATAGTTTAGACCATATATTTATTTTTCTAAAAAGTACTACAACAATGAGCATGCAACCATCCAGAAGAGAAAAAAAATAGGTTACTAAAGTAGATGAAGTAGGTCAAAATATTATTGAAAGATACAAAGTGTAGATAGGTGTGACTAGATGAGAAATAGGCTAAAAAGATATTAGGAAAATAGTTTTTAGAAAATACTTTGTTTTAAGGCATTAAACTCAATACCCAATGACCACAATGTAGAATTTGATAAAGAGTTGAAAGCCTACTAGATATATGAAAGGTTGATGTTAGCAAAAAGATAAAAAAAGTCTGGTATTCAAAATTCTTCAAGGAGAAGCAAAATCAAAGGTACAAGACCTAACATCTAGTAGCTAAGCATTGGGTGTAAGAAAATAAAGCTAGCCAAATAGACCATAATGTTGATGTCAGCAAGAGGGCACAAAATGGTTGACATGGTATAAAACAATGTTGAGAGAGAAATATTTCAAGACATTAAACTTGATATCTGGCATCCAAAACTATAACCCATTGAGTTTCCAAAAGTGTCAAATTTTAGAAGGAGATAATGTCAATATTGGGAGTTTAAAATCCTAGTAGGCTAAATGCACTTCCAAATGCAAAATAGTTCTAAGCATGGAAATTTGATAATGAAGAAAGTAAGGATAAAATTAATCTTGATGTTTGATGTTATATATAAATAAAATTGGCATCTGATATATAGCAACAAAAATAAGGGACACCTCCCATGTTTCCAACCTTTTGTATGAGTTGTCTAGAGTCATCCATATCTACAGGTGTGCATGTGTCATTCAACCACCAAGATTCATCATTGTAAAAATATGTTCAATGGATAAAGGTTTCTACATTACATATCTACCCCTACTTAGTTGGCTATGCATAATAGAAAGCAGTGGATTATTGTCTGATAGTTGCAATCCAATGATGCAACACACAAGCTAGCCTTAATATAAAATCTACATTATCCACATCAAGAGAGCATACCTAAAGTGATTAAGAATAGATGAGTTAAATGCAATAGCCACTCTCTATTCCTACCCTAAAACCTATAATATGATCTAAAAATAATCATTCTTAGATAAGTGAATACATTGTAAACATTTATATATACTAGAATGTAATACATTTATAGGTTTAAGATTTTGATATTTATAATTGGTATGATTGTATTTATTGAGGCTATATTCCTTCTTGAGTGAGAATTGGATTGTTGTATAGACTCATGCTAACTTCGTATGCAAAACACGTATGTATGTCTTATTGAGTGCTAATAATTTTATTCTTTTTGGAACAAACAATTATATTAAATAAAAAAAATATGTTACAATAAAAAGGAGTTGGAGAGATCACAACTTAGGGCCCAAGGCCACCCACACAATCAAAACCAAAAAATAGCTAGAGAAATAAAAATACAAATACAAAACTAGCCCTTAAGCAAACAAATAGCATAACTAAGTACAAGGACCCACTGTCAAAGGAGGAGAATGATCATTCTTTGGTCCAAAATATCCGAAACCATGAGGATTTTTTGTAGGTATATTGATAAACCAAGATTTATCAGGAGTGACAATGTTCATCAAAGGGACCATATTACCCCAACTAGGGAGAGTAGAATTGATCATAGCTAAAGGTGGCAATGGATCAAAATGAGGAGTAGGAAGAGAAGCAATTGACTGAGGAGATGGGCCAAGGCTCCAACCAGTACCCTAATTAATAAAGTAATGCATAGGACTATAACCACATTATGAAGAGCGTGAACATGAATAATGCCTACTATGAGAAATGGAAGGATATCAAGCCCTAATGTGAGCACTAGTAGAATGGCCTAAGGTTAAATAATGTTGCTCCCTCGAACTACTATATTGAGTCCTTAGATAAATTGAGGGACCTTGAGGCAAAGGGAGGTCAAGAAGAACCCAACCAATAGTGCATATATCCTCATGCCAATATTTGATAAGATTTATCAAATGCACCAACTCATGCACCACCTTGGAAGCATGTTAATGGATATGAGAGGTAACAATAGAAAGCACTGTAATATTTTTCTTTATAGAAAACTAAAAAGAAATTGAATATCAAAAATAGATAGCCACATTACTATATTTCCATAGCTATAAAAAAATGATCACACAAAATAAATTCCATAGAGCAACAATATAATTAGGCCAACAACCATTATCACAAAAAAAATCATCTTCCATCTAAATATCTTAGGATGAAAAGGTTTAAACAATGACTGAATCCAAGCCCAAGCTGACTTAGCATGAGTGTAGAACAAACAAAATGCTTAAAAATTTTAGAAAAACCACAAGTAGGACACTTAGTATTAGTAAGACCAACCCTACTGAGCCTCTCTCTCATAGGAAGACCTTGATAAATAAAAGTCTAGATAAAAAAGGTGATCTTAGGTTAAATATTAGAATGTTAGATATGGTTTAAATGAACAATCCAAGTATATGAGGTATAGTGGGTTTGCAATCTCTCATTAATCTTGTCAATACTAAAGTAAATACGACTAACAAGTTGGTAAATCAAGGAAGAAGAGTATTTCTTGAAAGGAGTATCTACATTCCAATGTCAATTCCTTCACTAGGCACTCTGGGAATGAAGGCATAGCTTATGCAACATGACATCAAGCACAAGTTCATGGATTTTAAGAATATAAGGAAGATCTAAATTTTTAACTTTAATTTAATTCTTGAGGGTAGGCTAAGGAATCCAATCTCAAGAATGCACTAAATATTTGATAAAGCAAATACCTTTGTGATATAGCATCAAATATTTAAACCCTAACATATCAGGAATGAATAATCAAAGAGTTAGAAAAAATAGGAGAACACCAGATGTTCTAATAATTTCACAAAATACCATTATAAAATCCATCACCAATCCAGTGAAGATGAGGTTTCACCACCTCAAAAACCTACTAAATAATTTTATCAACAAATGAACCTTGAATCTTAACTGGAGTAGAATTAATGATAAGAGTGTGAAGGCCAATATTATTGTAAGATTTTTTCCCATAAGGCAACCCTAAAGAGATACAATGACAAATTAAAACCTTTTAGCCTTTAGGGCCTTCAATATATTTAACCACCCACTTAGCATACAAGGAAATGCTTTACCCATAGATGTCAATGATATCCATCCCATCCTTATCAATAGGTACATAACAATTATCACAATCAACCTGATGAAAACCATGCAAATTATTCCCCTTGGCCCAAAAAAAATACCTAAGGATTTTGGCCAACTTATTATAAGAATTTTTAGAAGGGGTCCAATAGGAGGAATAGTAAACATGGGTGGCAGCCATAATATTAGTGCAAAACTAAAATTTACTAGCAAGAGAAATGGGATACAAGGCCCAATAATATATCTTCATTTCAATTCTATCAATAACATATTGTCATAGTTTAGAGGGCAAGCAGTCAAAATTAAAGGGAATTCCTAAGAACTTAAAACACACACTCTCTAAAGCTAATACCACAATAAATGTCTAAGCCAAGTAGGTAGATTATAAGAACATAGGTAAAAGAAAAGAGACGTAGACCATTGGATTTTGAAACCAAAGGTCTTACAAAAAAGTGTCTAGACAAACCAAAGTAGTCAAAACAGAAACTTCATCCTCACTAATAATGAGAAAATAACCATCTACAAAATGCCCATTGATAATCTGAGTGGAGATATCAAGAAAGATAATGTATTTGATCAACCCCTTATATGCTTGATTGGAAATAATATTCCAAAATATTCAACCACAAGTATGTAAAGAGAGGGGGCCAAAGGATAGCCCTAGTGAATAGAATGAAATAAACCAAAATCCTCTGACTTATGCCCATTAATAGTAAGACAACTGAAGCATCAACAAACAATATATTGATGGCCTTAATAAAAAAGGACCCAAACCTAAGAGCTTTGAGCATGCCAAGAATAAAAGGCCAATCAATATGATCATAAGCTTTCTCAAATTTGAGCTTAAGGAAAAGTTATTTTTGGATAGAGATGAACCCATTCTAGACCTTCTCATATAGCAATAATATTATCCAAGACATAACATCGCTTAATGAAACCTATTTGCTCTAATATGATACTCATAGGAAGAATGTTCTAAATACGAAGAGTTAAAGATATGGTGATGATATTATAGGAAACATTAAGCAAAGTAATAGGTATCCAACTGGTGATAGGCTTAGGATTACACACTTTGGAAATGAACTTAATGTCTCCACTATTGATAATACTACTTAGAGAGTTATTGGGTAATGCTTCATTATAGACATTGAGCAGATCAAGTCCATTAAACTTCCAAGTGGATTTAATAAACTCATAGAGAAATCCATCATGATTAGGAGACTTATCATATGAAATAGTCATAAGAGCATTATGAAGCTCAGTAAGCAAAAGAGGAGCCTCACACAAATGCCTATTATAAGTAGACAACTTAGTAGGAATAACATCAAGACACTACTGGAGCATCATTTAATATTTTATAGAATCCTATTACACTTGAAATGCAAGCTAATGATGATCCACAAAGGATAATGTGATACCAATAAAAGAAGTCAACCTATCATGAGAGACTTGAATAGCCTTAATCTAGATTTTTTCCTACCTAGAATGAAGATATTTGAAAAAGGGTTTGGATGGGTGATCATCCACCCTCAACCAATGTAGATGATCTTGAAGCTAAGTCTCGTAGCTTCATGTCATTCATGGAGCATAAGTTGGTGGTAAATTAATAACATGTGCTTATACTGAGAGGGGGGTGAATAGTATAAGATAAAACTTTTTGAGTTTTAATCCAAATGATAACATCAATAATATTAAAGTAGTAAACATCACACAAAGCATCACAAACATGAGAGACATGGTTTAACGTGGTCCACCCAATGTGGGTACTCCATGGAGAAAATATTCCTTATATATTTTTCTCAAATAAATTCTCTTGGAAATCCTTTCCCAAATATATTTATGGACCTCTGTTAAAATGAGACACCAATACTCTAATAAATTTCGTGGATCTCTATCCATAGGAGAACTCTTTATCCTTAGCTATGACTGGTGATATTCTAGAAGAATTGTTGTTCCCACTACTCTGGCTAATGGATACTTATCAACTAAAGACACCTATCCTCATTGCCCTAGCTAATGGATCTCTATCCACTCAAGAATATCATCCTATATACTCTATCACATTCAAAGCCTTATCTCAAACCTGTACTAAATACAATCCTTCAGTCTAGCACAAATCTGCTCAATCTTTGTTTCTGGTCTGGCACAAACCTGTCCTCAAATTTGCACCAAACATTTTCCTCAATCTCTGTCCTCAAATTTATCCTCAAATTTGTCCTCAATATATATCCTCAAATCTATCCTTAATATTTGTCCTCAAATATATCCTCAATCTATGTCCTCAAATTTGTTCTCAATATTTATTGTAAGCTTCCAAAAAATCTCATACAAATATTTCCACAAGTCTTCTCTAAGACTTACCTCAAATCTATTCAACAAGTCCACACTAGAACTTGTCCAATATCATAGAAATGTAAAGAGAATTGTTAGACTTAATATACCTCACATTCATAAAAATACTCAATCACTTTCAATCACTCTTTTAGAAACATATAGAGAATTGTTAGAGACTCAATATGCTTCACATTCATCAACTCTCAATCACTTTCTCAACTCAATTCAGGATATAGAATAATTTGTTTCATATAACTTGAATTATCACATAAACACATCCACTTGAATAGGCTCAACCAACTCTACTCAACCAATAACTCAATAAAATAATCCTTTCTTACAAACCCTAGTCTCAATTCAATGCTCATCAACCAATTTCACATAACAATGATACTCATGTTGTTTGCAAACCCTAGTTCAAGTTCTTCACTCAACCAATCACCTCAAAAATAATGATTATAAATCAAGGTTTTATCAACAACTATTTATTCCAAAAAACCTTAAATATTTAATTCAAAACACACTCAACAATTCTTACCAACAGTCCTTTTCACTCCAACTTTGCATTCACAACATTCAACAATAACTCACTGCGAAGATATTTCTGTAACTTTTGTTTGATGTAGAAGTGCCCTTAGAAAACATGTCTCAATCACAATTTTCCTCTTTGCCAATTTCAATGGTTAGATGATAAAATATCACACTAACTCTCTTTCAAAATATTTTCCAAACACAAAAATTATCAATCCTGAATACACCTTATTACTCCTTGAAATTAGCAATCATAAAATTACATATAAAAATATTCAATCAAATTGCTCCTATAATCTCAAAATTAATAAATGAATATTTCAAAAATAACCCTTCAAAAATAATAATTGCCTACCATTTTATCTCCCTCAAAACACTTAATAACCAATTTTAATTTACATAAAAATTAAATCTTACAAACCATAAAAAAATATTTTTCAACCTTAGGCACATAAAAAATATTTATATATTGTCTTCAACCTTAGCACATTTCAAATTAAGCAACAAACCCAACAATCATCAACACATACCTTTGTATCAACCACAAAAAGGGCCTCGATGGGTTTCAACCATGAAACCTCTCTGTCGAGTGCCTTACCAAGGTGCTAGCCCACCACATGGGCTAGGTGCTCCTACGAGGAGTGGAAGGTGCTTGCCCCCCTTTATCTCCTCATTGGCACTACTTCCAAAAATGATGACTTTCCTTCCTTGCAAAATGCAAACCCCGTAGGATTCGAACATGCATCCTTCCTACCAACAAGCATCTTAACTTTTTCCACCATCACCAACTACGCTATGCAACATTTTTCCAATGTGAGAGGAGACTAACTCCTATTTGTTTGTTCCTCTACCTCAAATAATTTTCAACGTGAAAATTTTGCATCCTTTCTACACTCATTTTCAAACTTAGGGACATTTGAATTAATTGCATGAGGGACTAATGCAAAGGTTTTGCATTCATATATACATAGTGCCTTGATGTTATAACACATCGGTGCTTCAAATCATTTTTTTTAATTCAATTTATAAACTTTTCTTTATAACCCTTCTTAGGATTTATTAAATTAATAAAAATTAATCTATAATTAAATTAAAATTAACTTATAATTAATTTTGAAGAACACAAGATTATACTGAGAGGAGGGGTGAACAGTATAAGACCAATTTTTACTTTTCTTTCCAAATCAATATTGTGCAATGTATAGATAGCAATGTCAACAACAATAATCAAAGCAATGCATAAATCATCACACAATAGAGACACCACAATTTACATGGTTCACCCAATGTGGGCTACTCCACGGAGAAAATCTTTCACTAAAATTTTCTCAATCAATATTCTGGGAATCCTTTCTCTATTACAATGTTTATGGACCTATGTCCAAAGGAGATACCAATCCCCTAAATCAAGTTCATGGATTTCTATCCATAGGATAACTCCTTCTCCTTTGCTCTATATGGTGATCCTCTAGAAGACTATTGCCTACTCTACACTAGCTTGTGTATCTCTCTCCACTGAAGACTCTTGTCCCCAATTAGAAGACTTGTCCCTACTATCCTGGCTTATGGATATATATCCATTGGAGACTACTGTCCTCTTTGCTCTATCACCTCCAAAGCTCTATCTCAAATTTGCTCAACAGGTCCACTCAGAACCTGCTCAAATATTCTCAACAGGTCCATTCAGAACCTGCTCAAATATTCTCAACAAGTCCACTCAGAACTTGATCAAATATGCTCAATATGTGCACTTAGAACCTACTCAAATATCCTCAAAAATTCCACTTAGAACTTGCTCAAATATGCTCAACAGGTCCACTCAGAAACTGCTCAAATATGCTTAAAAATTTCACTCATAACTTGCTCAAATATGCTCAATACGTCCACTCAGAACCTGCTCAAATCTGCTCAATAATTCCACTCAGAACTTGCTCTAATATGCTCAATAGATCCACTCAGGAAATTAACCAAATATGTATTGTAAGCTTCCACAAAAAACTCACACAAAATCAGTCCACAAGTATTCTCAAAGACTTACATCAAATCTACTTAGCAATTCCATACATAACTTGTCCAATCTCATAGAAACATAAAGAAAATTGTTAGAGATTTAATATGTTCTACACTCAATGCTAAATCAACTCAAATTAGAATATAGAATAGTTTGTCTAATGGAACTTGAAAAATCACTTCATACAACCACTTGACTAGGCTCAACCAACTCTACTCAACCAATCACTTAATGAAACACCCCTTTCTCACAAACCCTAGTCCAAGCATATAACCACCAACTCAAAATATTTCCAATAATGCTCAAAAAAAAATCTCACATAACAATGATACTCATGTTCTTTTCAAACCCTAGTTCAATTTCTTTGCACAACAACTCACTTCAACAACAATGCTTATAAAACAATCTTCACATAACAATTATATTCATGATATTTTCAAAACCCTAACTCAAGTTATTCACACAACCAATGACTTCAACAACTATGTTTATCAAACAAGGTTTTAACCACACTTATTTATTCTAGAAAACCTTGAAGCAATTACTCAAACACACTCAAAAGGAAACCCTAATCAAGTCCTTTTCACTCCAAACTTATTTTTCATAAATTAACCAATCAACTCAACCAAGTAATAATTTATCCATACCTTTTGCTTGATAATAAGTAGACCACACAAATCCGCCACACTCACAATCACTTCTTTTCCAATCTCAATAAAGGTTAGAAGATAATAATTTTCTCAATGAATCACAATACAAAATGATATCAAACAAAATACACCTAATCACTCCAAATTAAAAATAATATCCAACACCTTCATAATAATCTCTTTGGCAAAACTCCCTTTAAAAATAAAATCAACACTCTTAAAGTCTTACTCCTCCAATATGCAAATATAATTATTAAGACTTTATTTAAAAATAAAATCAAACTCCTTATAACTCCAAATTTTATTAAAAATAATTTCTAACAAACACCAATTTTCAACTAGCAACCCTTTCAACTATTTCCAACTAGCAACCCATTTTAACTCCCAAATTTAGGCAATATTAAAAATAATCAAAATTTAATTACCTTACCTTTGGATGGATTCAAATCCTCAACGCATCCCACGACCAACACCTTAGCCGTGGCTCCAACCATCGTACGAGCTACGCACTTGCTTGGAGTGTGCGAAGCACCATGTGCTTCAAAAAGTATCCCCACCTTGTGTTTTGCAAAACAAGTGCCTCAACCCAACACAACTGTCAAGCACATCCACCGCATTTTGAACGTTGGTCTCCTTGCGTCCAAGCAGTCTAGCCACTGCCCAACAAACACCAATTTCCAATTAATAATCAAAATTAACAATTTCCAACAAACACCAATTTTGAACTAGCAACCCTTTCAACTATTTCCAACTAGCAACTCCTTTTAACTCCCAACTTTAGGCAATATTAAAAATAATCAAAATTTAATTTCCTTGCCTTTGGAGAGATTTGAACCCTCAACACAGCCCACGACCAATGCCTTAGCTACAGATCCAACTACCGTTCTAGCTACATGCTCTTCTAGAGTGTGAGAAGCAGCACATGCTTCAAAAAGTATCCCCACATTATGTTTTGTAAAATGTACGCCTCGCCTTTGGTGCCTTCAACCCAACACAACTACCAAGCACAACCACCATATTTCCAATGTTGGTCTCCTTGCATCCAAGCACTTTAGCCACTGCCCTCCTGCCACTAGGCCATGTTGCTCAGATGGCTTCCAACTGATCTGCACCTTTACTTTTATTTCTATTCGCTGGCATACACAAACATGAATTTTGCAGTCTTTTTTATGAGATCCAATTCACATGCAATTTTTTCATTTGAGAAAGGATAAAAAATTAATGCCCCTTGGGCATGGTTTATATAATAATTTCCACCTTTGTTTGAATATGTCAACACTTCGAATTTTCTTTAAACCACGTGATGTCGACACTTCAAATTTCTTCCAACTATAGAACGTGGACGCTTTAGAAACCTTTGAGCTTATTAGTCCTTCCCATTGCATAACTTGGTATAAGTAACATTTATTTATAAAATTTAAATTCACATTGAATTTAAATAATTTATAAATTAAATATTATATCTCCTTTTTAACTTTGCAATAAGCCTCCTTAGGTTTTTATGAAACACCTTTTAAAATAAGCTTTCATATAAAATTAAAATATTATGGAGCCCTTTTTCCTTTAACTTTTGCATTGATTCTCTTGACCCTTGGCGTTATTTGAAGCTTCTTTGTTAGGATCCTATCCTAACACCATGTTGTAAATCTCATTTACCTATGTAATAACCCACTTCCAATGTGGGGATACTATTTTAATGTTATTACGCAATACTTAGTAATGTAGGTGGCAATAAAGGTACATCGCCAAGTGGTACCATATCATGTAACTGTTTTTATCAATATTGTAACCTATGTAGTAAGATACCTCGCCAAGTGATACCATTTCATGTAACAGTTTTTATCAAGATTGTAACTGCCATTTTGTGGGAGATTCTAGCTCGAGTGGCATTTTGCATGTAAGCCACCTCTTGAGCATTTAGGTAGGGTTGCATGTAGTTTTCCTTTAAAAAGATATGAATACATGTACAAGATTATCCTTTTGCAAGCTAATGAAATATTGAATGAGGTTGGCCGCTTGAAGAGGCCCACAATTCAGTGTTACTGTGAGATTGTTTCATTTCTATAATTGATTTCTGCATAGTGATATTTAGTTATTTGATGTATGTGAGTTATTTTTAAATATTTTGTGTGTGTACTTTATTTTAATAGTAGGTTCCTAACAAGTGGTATCAGAATGCTTTCTAAGGCTAAGTTATGTTGCAACTAAGAAAATTCTTGCTAGTCATTCCGCCTGTTAGGTATAACTTTCCTATGTGTTTTTTATTTTCATTTTTCCTTTATAAAAAAAAATCCAAAAAATACAGTCATTTTTTTATTAGAAAATCAGAAAAGACCAAAAAAAAATATAGTAGTTGTGTAGGTTAGAAACCCTATGTCGGAGGTTTTAAAATATCATGAAGGAGTTGTCGTTATTGGCTAAGCTAGATAGCCCATAAAGCGTCTAGTGAAGTGAGGGGCGATCAAGCTCCAATACCTAGGCCTCAGACATAATTCACACATGGAATTGAGCTCCCACGTGTCTTCGTGTATATCGGGAGACAATCTATGTCAAACAAGATTTTATCCATTAGGAATATTTTTGACCTTGTATTATCCATAGTCCATGGGACACAACATCCCAAATGATTACCCTCCCATACTGTCAGAGAGGTAGATAGTGTGCTCAAGGGTATGTGTGGAATCCTCCTTGAGTAGTGGCCTGAAATATTGGTCTAAGCACTATTGTTTGTCACTGCAGTATAACAAAGGGCCTATGGGTATTACATACTCCCTTACTTAGAATACCCTAGTTCAAGAAAAAAAAACAAAAATAAAGTATCATTCCCCTCCAAATCAACCCATCCTTGTTCTGCTAACATGCATTCACCATCCCCAAAAGTGAGCATACGGAGAAGGCTTTCCCTATCACAAAAAACAACTTGCATGCACCAATAGTCAAGATAAATTTTTGTAAGTGTTTGAACCAGCCTTTGGTTAGAATTTGAATAATCGAGACAGTGATAGTAATAGTCAAGATAGTAATAGTGGTAGTCGAGTCGATAGTTACAATCCTTTGTACCAGTCCAGAATTATAGAATTTGTGTCAAAAACAGAGTTGTCAGTGTTAGAAAATTCCCTAAGGTCAAAAGCAAAAACTGTTAGTAACCCTAGTACATGTGATAGTAATAGAGAATAGTGAGTGACATGGTGGTCAGGGTGCAGTATATAGGTCTGACACAATTGATCCCAAGTCCCCAATTTTGAACTGTAACTCCAAATCAGAAACCAAAAACACCAACACAGAAAAAAAATAAAAATATATTTTTTTTTATTAAAACTGAGATATCTCTTCACACAAAGATCATATTGAATCAAAAATATAGCATAGCATTCTACACTCTATTCTAGACAAAATTGTCCTTGGCAACTCCTGGTCAAATTTTGCACCAAATTTCTAAAAGTAGCAAATTTTGATTTTTCTTGCTAAGGCCATAACGTTTCATCGGTCCATCAAATTGATCCAAATTTTTGGGAATAGAATCTACTTTTTATTCTGCACAAAAGGCCCTCAAGGACTCATTGGTGAAATTTTAAGTACAAGTGGAAGAAATTATCTTGACATCGACTTGCAACCAATAGGAGATCACAAAAAGTAAAGAAATTCAGTATATCTCCTCATTGAGCGCTCAGCTCAAATAGCCACCAGAGTGAATCCTATCCTAAAATTAGTTTTGCAACTCTTTTTCCAAATTAAATTTTGGACCCTTACTAAAAATAGTAACTCCTGAAAATATGAGGTCTATTTTTAGTAACTCAGCACAAGAGGGACTGCAATGGCAAGCGACACTCGAGGACAACAACAAAAGGATTTATATTTGGGCACATTATTGGCCGACCTAAAAAAATCCATTGCTAACTTGACCTCTGCAAAAAATAACATAGGCACAAATATTCGAGAGCTTTGACTAGATCAGGATAACACTAGAATCCATTTAGAAGAACAACTCACAGAGATGGAGACCAAATTGCATGACAATACCAAAACTGAACACCATGCTGAAAACTTTGAATGAGGTCAATGAACACTAGATGATAATCACTCTGATTAGGATCTCACCTTCAGAATGCCTAAATTAGACTTCCCTATGTTCAGTGGAAAGGATGTCGATGGGTGGTTATGTCAAGTTGATCAATTATTTTGACTCCATAATTCTCGTGTCTATCATCGAGTTCAGATGGCTTCCTTCAACCTCGAATCTGAGGCCTTACATTGGTTCCAATGGCTACGAGTTGCTAACTATGATCTATCTTGGGAGGACTTTGAGTCCCAACTACTCACCCAATTTGGCCCTAATTATTATGATGACTTTACAGGTGCATTGACAAAGCTGAAACAAATCACCTCAGTTCATGATTACCAGACCCAATTTGAGAAATTGGCCAATAAAACTAAGGGTTTGAATGAGGGATTTTTTATGAGTTGTTTTGTTAGTGGGTTACGAGATGATCTTCGGGCTGAATTCAAGATGTTAAAATCCCACACCATGATGGAGGCTATCAGTTTAGCCCGATTGGTCGAATCTAAACTCTCAGCTCAAAGGCATACATCATGATTTTCACATAACCGACCTTCTTTCTCTCCTTAGGTCCAAAAAAATATTGATAATAAACCTCCTACTCCCAAGCGACTGACTACAGAGGAAATGGATGTGCATCGCGACAAAGGGTTATGTTATAATTGTGATGAAAATTTTACGAAGGGGCATAGATGTGCAAATAAGAGATTGTTTTTAATAGATGTGGAGCAACCAAAAAACAATGACCATAGTGATGAGGAGAATGATACAATTGAGGCACCAACTCCATAGGAAGAGGAACCATCAGAAACACCAGTAGAAATTTTAGTCCATGCTCTTGTCGAGATTACCACCCATAAACCATGAAAGTTGTGGGTTATTTCAAAGGCCAAAGTCTCACAATTATTATTGATTCAAGAAGTACGCACAACTTTATTGATCCTCAGGTGGCCAAACAGACCAACTACTATATACACTCATGCAATTATTTTAAAGTTGTGGTGGCCAATGGAGGCACCTTACCTTGTAAAGGTAAATGTCGAAATGTTAAAATTTAGATAGGGGATTATGAACTCAAGCAATATATGTTTGGCCTCCAATTTGGAGGATGTGACGTTGTGTTAGGATCCCAATGGATGAGCACCTTGGGCACTTTCTCCTGCAACCTTATAGAACTATGGATGCAATTTTCATAAAATGGACAAACATATACCCTTAAGGGTATCAAGGTTGGCCCTACACAAATTATTAGTTCCAATCGCATGGATCAGTTGTTGAAAAAGTCCTCCCGTGGGGTCATTGTAAAAATATTTTCAATTAAGCCACCCACTTCTATAGTAGATCCAATTCCAGTAGATTTACAACTTGTTCTAACCAAGCACAATTGCATATTTTCAGAACCAATGACACTACCACCTCATTGCTCTCATGATCATGTTATTCCACTACTTCTGAGTAGTGCACCACTGAACATCATTCTGTACCGATATCCTCATGCTCTCAAGTCATAAATCGAGAAGATAGTACAAGAATTGCTCGAGGCAGGCTTCATTCAACCCAGTACCAGTCCTTATTCTTCTCTAGTTTTTCTAGTTCGTAATAAATATGGCTCATGGCGATTGTGCTTAGACTACCATGAGCTCAATAATATCACCATCGAGTATAAATTCCCCATTATGGTAGTGGATGAATTGTTGGATGAATTACATGGAGCTATGTACTTATCCAAATTGGACCTTCATTCGAGGTACCATCAAATCAGGCTCAAGGATGAGAATATTCCAAAAACTGCTTTACATACTCATGAAGGTCACTATGAGTTCTTGGTAATGCCATTTGGTTTGAAAAATGCACCATCCACATTTCAAAGCCTTATGAAAAACATCTTTCGTCCCTTCATGCGGAAGTTCATCCTAGTTTTCTTTGATGATATATTGGTTTATAACCGCTTGTGGGAAGAACACCTTACCCATGTGGATTAGACATTACAGTTATTGGCCCAAAATCAACTTTTTTTTAAGCGGTCTAAGTGATCCTTTGGTCTAACTGAAGTGGAGTATTTAGGACACATTATTTCCAAAAATGGTTTCAAGGTCAACCCTAAGAAGATTCAGGCAGTTCAGGACTGGGTAGAACCACGTACTCTCAAAGGACTTCGAGGATTCTTAGGACTTACATGTTATTACAAGAAATTTGTTCATAATTAAGGGAATATAGCAGATCCCCTCACATTTATGTTAAATAAGGACTCTTTCACTTGGACAGGACCCATTGATCAAGTCTTTATATAATTAAAGCATGCCATGACCACCACACTTGTTCTAGCCATGCGATATTACTCTAAACTATTCATCATTGAAAGTGACACTTCTGGTCACGATATTGGGGCAATATTGATGCAAGAAGGGAGACCCTTGGCCTTCACCAGTAAGGCACTCTCTGAGCATCATTTGGGAAAATTTACATATGCCAAGGATATGTTGGCCATCTTACATGCTTTCATCTATTGGAGACCATATCTCATTGGGTGTCATTTCTCCATTAAAAAAGACCATCAAAGTCTCAAATATTTCATAGAACAAAGGGTTGCTATCCCAGAACAACAAAAATGGGTTTCTAAACTCATGGGCTATGATTATGATATCACCTATAATAAGGGCAAATAAAATCTTGTGGTTGATGCTCTCTCTCACCAATTTGAGGCCCTCAGTATGCTATGTGCTATCTCTGCACCTATCCCTCAATGGATAGATTCCTTACGATAAGAGGTACTTCAATATGAAGACCTACAAGCTTTGATTGCTTCACTTCAAGTTAATCCGACTTCATACCCAGGATACAATTGGGATGGCTAGGATTTGCATTATCACCAACACCTTGTTATTCCCCATGTCTTGTCACTCCACGACCTCTTCATGAAGGAACTACACACTGCTCCCTCTCTAGGTCATTTTGGATTTCTCAAAACATATGAACGCCTCAAGTGCACATTCTTCTAGAAAGGGATGAAACAGGACATCCATGACTTTGTGGCAGCTTGTGATACCTGCCAATGGATGAAAGGTGAAACAATTCATTCTTCGGGTACTCTTCAACCATTGCCCATTCTAGATCAGGTTTGGACTGATATTTCTATGGATTTTATTGAAGGGTTACCTAAATAGGGTAGTAAGTTTGTTATTCTTGTGGTAGTGGATCACCTTTCGAAGTATGCTCATTTTTGTCCCCTTGCCCATCCTTACACAACCTCCACCATTGCCCAAATCTTCCTTTATTCTATTTTTTGCCTTCATGGTATGCCCACCTCCATTGTATCCGATCGAGAACCAACCTTCACTAGTCATTTTTGGCAAGAGTTGTTTAATTTGTAGAGAACGAAGCTCAAAATGAATTTAGCTTATCATCCCCAAATGGATGGTCAAACTAAGATTGTCGATAAATGTTTGGAGACCTATCTTCATTGCTTTGCATCATATCATCCTTATCAATGGATGAAGAGGCTTCCTCTGGAAGAATGGTGTTAATCTGCATAGTAGCTCCTCTTTTTCCTTTGGAAGAACTTCTTTCCTTTTCTATTTTGTCCATCCTTGATTTTCTTCTAGAGCTTATATCTTTCTGATTCCCTATACCTGTGACCCTATTTTTCTTCACCATCGTTGTTTTCGGTTTCTTTAAAATCTATTGCAAAATTTCCATACTCTCCACAATTGAAACACTTAACAAATATTAGATCTCTAAATCTTCTAGAATATTTATATTTTCTATCATAATTATTTTCTTCATCACTGGATGACTCATTGTATTATTTTGACATCTTACATTTTGCCTTCTTGATTGCTTTAAAGGTTGCTTCCTTCTAGGGAATGGGATATTTTGTTCTTATCTCAAAATTTTTAAGCATACCAAGCAACTTATCTCTTGTCAAAGAATCACCATCCATTGATACTTCTATAGCAGAAACTTGTTCACTGAATCTTTTTGGAAGAGTTCTTAAGACTTTATCACAAACATCCGATTCATCAATATTCATTCTAAATCCTTGCATATCATTAACAACCTCATTAATTTGAATTAGATAAACACTAATATTTTCCTCATAAATAATTCTTAATGCTTCAAATTGCCCTTTGAGATTTCGTATCTTTGCTTTCTTGACACTTTTATCTCCTTCATATATACCTTGCAATTTGTCCCACATTTCTTTTGTAGTTTTACAATGCATAACTTTCATAGACTCTATTCCACACAAATCTCTCACAAGTGCATTCATTGTTTTTAAATTATAGTGCTTTAGAATATTATCTTCCTTATCTATAGGAGGATCGACTATAGGATCATCTACAAATTCCACAGCTTCCCAAACTTCATTGCCAAGTGCCATTAGGTAGATCCTCATCATCATACTCTAATACATATAGTTACTTCCATAAAATACTGGTGCTAAATTATTTGAGGACACCTCCTTAGGATCCATTTTTGTTCTTGTTAGCTTTTCCTTCAAGCTGTTAAACTCTTATGAAGGAACCCGCTCTGATACCAATTGAATAGCATAAGCTTATACTGAGAGGGGGGTGAACAGTATAAGACCACTTTTTACTTTTTTTTCTAAAACAATATTATGCAATGTATAGATAGCAATGTCAACATCAGTAATCAAAGCAATGGACAAATCATCACACACAATAGAGACACCACAATTTACGTGGTCACCCAATGTGGGCTACTCACGGAGAAAATATTTCACTAAAATTTTCTTAATCAATATTTTGGGAATCCTTTCCCTATTACAATGTTTATGGACCTTTGTACAAAGGAGATACCAATCCCCTAAATTAGGTTTGTGGATTTCTATCCATAGGAGAACTCCTTCTCCTTTACTCTGGTTGGTGATCCTCTAGAAGACTATTGTCTCCTCTACACTGGCTTGTGGATATCTCTCCACTGAAGACTCTTATCCCCACTCAGAAGACCTATCCTCACTACCTTGGATGATGGATCTCTATCCACTGGAGACTACTATCCTCTCTGCTTTATCACCTCCAAAGCTGTATCTCAAATTTTCTCAACAGGTCCACTAAAAACCTGCTCAAATATGCTCAACAAGTCCACTCAGAACCTACTCAAATATGCTCAACAAGTTGACTCAAAACCTGCTCAAATATGCTCAACAAGTCCACTCAAAAATTTCTAAAATATTTTCAATAGGTCTACTCAGCCTACTCAAATATGCTCAACAATTCCACTTACAACTTGCTCAAATATGCTCAATAGGTCCACTCAGAACCTACTCAAATATTCTCAAAAATTCCACTCAGAACTTGCTCAAATATTCTCAACAGGGCCATTCAGAACCTGCTCAAATATGCTAAAAAATTCCACTCATAACATGCTCAAATATTCTCAATAGGTCCACTTAGAACTTGCTCAAATCTTCTCAATAAATCCACTCAAAACTTTCTCAAATATTCTCAATAGGTCCACTCAGACCTTAACCAAATCTGTATTGTAAGATTCCACAAAAAGCTCACACAAAATTAGTCCACAAGTCTTCTCCAAGACTTACCTCAAATATGCTTAACAAGTCCACACAAAACATGTCCAATCTCATAAAAACATAAAGAGAATTGTTAGAGACTCAATATGTTCTACACACAATGCTCAATCAACTCAAATTAGAATATAGAATAGTTTGTCTTATGGAACTTGAACAATCACTTCATACAACCACTTGACTAGGCTCAACCACTCTACTCAACCATTCACTTAATTAAACACCCCTTTCTCACAATTCTTAGTCCAAGCATATAACCACCAACTCAAAATATTTCCAACAATGCTGAAAAACAAATCTCACATAACAATGATACTCATGTTCTTTTCAAACCCTAGTTCAAGTTCTTTTCACAACAACTCACTTCAACAATAATGCTTATAAAAAATATTCACATAACAATTATACTCATGATCTTTGCAAAACCCTAACTAAAGTTCTTCACACAACCAATGTCTTCAACAACGATGTTTATCAAACAAGGTTTTAACCACACTTATTTATTCTAGAAAACCTTGAAGCAATTACTCAAACACACTCAAAAGGAAACCCTAATCAAGTCCTTTTCACTCCAAACTTATTTTATAGAAATTAACCAATCAACTCAACCAAGGAAAAATTTGCCCATACCTTTTGCTTGACGAGTAGACCACACAAATCTGTCACACTCGCAATCACTTCTTTGCCAATATCAATAAAGGTTAGAAGATAATAATTTTCTCAATGAATCACAATACAAAATGATATCAAACAAAATACACCTTATCACTCCAACTTTAAAATAATATCCAACACCTTCATAATAATCTCTTTGGCAAAACTCCCTTTAAAAATAAAATCAACACTCTTAAAGTATTACTCCTCCAATATGCAAATATAATAATTATGACTTTATTTAAAAATAAAATAAAACTCCTTATAACTCCAAATTTTATTAAAAATAATTTCCAACAAACACCAATTTTTAACTAGAAACCTTTTCAACTATTTCCAACTAGCTACCCCTTTTAACTCCCAACTTTAGGCAATATTAAAAATAATCAAAAATTAATTACCTTACCTTTGGAGGGATTCGAATCCTCAATGCATCCCACGAGCAACACATTAGCCGTGGCTCCAACCGTTGTACGAGCTACGCACTTGCTTGGAGTGTGTGAAGCACCATGTGCTTCAAAAAGTATCTCCACATTGTGTTTTGCAAAACATGTACCTCACCTTTGGGACCTTCAACCCAACACAACTGCTAAGCACAGCCATCGTATTTTGAACGTTGGTCTCCTTGCGTCCAAGCAGTCTAGCCACTGCCCTCTTGCCACTAGTCCACACTTTCCAGATGGGTTCCAACTGATCCATGCCTTTCCTTTTATTTCTATTTGTTGGCATACACAAACACGAATTTTGCAGTATTTTTCACGAGCTCCAATTCACATGCAATTTTTTCATTCGAGCAAGGATAAAAAATTAATGTCCCTTGGGCATGGTTTATATAATAATTTCCACCTTTGTTTGAATACATCGGTGCTTCAAATTTTCTTTAAACCACATGACATCGATGCTTCAAATTTCTTCCAACTATAGAACATGGGCGTTTTAGACTTTATTAATTTATAATTTATTTAAATTTGAATTTAAATATTATAAATTAATTCTTTTAGAAACCTTTGAGCTTATTAAGTCCTTCTCATTGCATAACTTGGTATAAGTAACACTTATTTATAAAATTTAAATTCATATTAAATTTAAATAATTGATAAAATAAATATTATATCTCCTTATTAACTTTTTCAATTAGCCTCCTTAGATTTTTATGAAATACCTTTTAAACTAAGCTTCCATATAAAACTAAAATATTATGGAGCCCTTTTGCCTTTAACTTATGCACTGATTCTCTTGACCATTGGCGTTATTTGAATCTTCTTCCTGGATATCACATGACAACCTTGACAACTTTATTTCTTAACAAATTCCTTGACATTAATGATGACTTCATCTAGTGACATCAATGATAACTTTGACTTAGGGACTCAAAATGTCCAAAAAATTTAAGTAACATGAAAGTTAATTAAATTAATTAATAAATTAATTTATAATAAAATTATATTAATTAATTTATAATTAATTTAAATTTCCTTTTTAATATTATAATAAACTATTATAATATTATTTTCCTGGGCCTCTTCTTTGCCCTTTGGACCTCATATGACTTCCTGGAACCGGGTCTTGATCAACTGAAGGTGGACTATCCTTTTGCACTTATTGGAGAACCTGAAACTGATGCTGCCCACTAAAACTGCCACTGACTGGTGCTGAAAGCTTGACATCAATGACCACTCACTCTTGACATCAATGACAACTCATCTACTCAAAATGTCCAACAATATCCCCCTTTGTCATTGATGGCAACCCAAATTTTTTTTACCAAAACTTGACCTTTTTCCTGTTCTGCTCCCCTTGGGAAATTGCTCCCCCTGACTCAATGCTCTCTCCTTAAACCAAATCTCTCCCCCTTACTCAAATCTCTCCCCCTTTGACATCAATGGAAAAGGGTCACCTTTGGGGCTTGGGGCTAAGAATGAGTCTCTTAGCTTAGCCCCTCCCCCACCTCCTCTTGAGGTGGTTAATTCTGGGGTGGGAGTATTACTCCTAGTTTTCCTCGAAGATACTCAAAGGTCTCCTTCGAAAGTGGCTTGGTGAAAATATCTGCTATCTGTTCCTTTGTAGTAACATATTCCAACCTGACCTGTTTATCTATCACCTGTTCTCTCAGAAAATGATACTTGATCGGAATGTGCTTTGTCCTGGAATGCATCACTAGATTCTTTGAGATACTTATAGCACTTGTATTATCACATAATATGGGAATAGGATGATCATGTTTTATCTTGAAGTCTTCTAGAGTTCGCTTCATCCATAATACCTGTGTACAACTGGCTACTGCTGCAATATATTCTGCTTCTACTGTAGATAAGGATACTGAAACCTGCTTCTTACTTAGCCAAGAGACTAAACAGTCTCCAAGAAAGAATGCTCCTCCACTTGTGCTTTTTCTATCATCAATGTTGCCAGCCCAATCTGCATCTGTATATGCTGTGAGTGTGAAACTATCACTTTTGGGATACCAGAGCCCAAAATCCATAGTCCCTTTTAGATACCTGAGAATTCTCTTTACTGTTGCCACATGTGTCTCCTTAGGTGCTGCCTGAAACCTTACCACTAATCCCACTGACTGCACTATGTCTGGTCTTGTAGCTGTAACATACAACAAGCTGCCAATCATAGATCTGTATAATCTCTGATCTACCTCTAGAGATTCATCATCCTTACTTAACTTACATCCTGAAGATTTACCATGGACTTAGTAACCTCACATTTATTTAGCATCTCTTTTATATACTTGGTTTGTGAGAGAAATACTCCTTTCTCTGATTGTGAAATCTGAAGTCCAAGAAAGAAGGACAACTCACCAAGCATAGACATCTCAAATTCATTTTGCATGTTCTTAAGCAAATTCTTTACACATCTTATCATTGTTTTCCCCAAAAATGATGTCATCAACATAAACAACCACAATTAGTAGATCATTCCCTTCATTTTTGATGTATAAATTGTTGTCTGCTATTCCTTTTCTGAATCCTTGTTCCTGAAGATACTTATCCAATCTTGAGTACCATGCTCTAGGAGCCTACTTTAGACCATACAATACCTTTTTCAATCTGCATACATGATCTGGTTTATCTATTAATATGAATCCCTCTATCTATTCAATGTAGACTTCTTCTTCTAGAACACCATTTAGAAATGTTGACTTAACATCCATCTGATATACCTTGAAGTTTTTAAAACTTGAGAAGGCTAAAAATATTCTTATGGCTTCAAGTCATGCAATTGGAGCAAATGTCTCATCAAATTCAATTCCCTCTACCTGTGCATAACCTTTGCACACTAACCTTGCTTTATTCCTTACTACCTGTCCATCTTCATTTAGCTTGTTTTTGAATACCCATTTTGTGTCGATCACATTCTTGTCCTTTGGTCATGGAACAAGTTCCCAAGTCTTGCTTTTCTCTATCTGATCTAATTCCTCATCCATTGCCTTAATCCAAAACTCATCTTCACTTGCCTGATTGAAGTCATTTGGCTCAATCTTAGATAGCAAAGAAAAATTTGCTTGTTGAGATGGTGTTATTATCCTTCTCCTTGTCTACCTTTCATCTAGATTCCCAATGATTAGATCTTTTGGATGATGCTTCTATACATATCTGGATGGAGTTTTAGGAAGAAGTATTTGTGTTTCTTCTTCTTCATCATATGATTCCTCATGAAACTCTTCTTGACAACTTCCATCTTCCTGATACACAATTTGTTGAACTGGTTCTCTTGAATCTATCTTCTCATCAATTGTTACATTTATACTTTCTACAATAGTGTGTGTTCTCTTGTTGAAGCATCTATAGGCTTTACTCTTAGAGGAATAACCAAGGAAAATTCCCTCATCACATCTTGGGTCAAACTTGCCTAAGTTTTGATCTTCTCATCTTATGTAGCACTTGCTTCCAAAAATCTTGAAGTGTTTTACAGTGGTCGATCTTCCTTTCCAAAGCTCATATGGAGTCTTGTGATGATTTACCCTCATTTGAGCCCTAGTGATTATGTATACTACTATGTTGACTACTTCCCTCCAAAATCCATCTGAGAGTTTAGACTCATTTAACATAGCTCTAGCCATATTCTCAATAGTCCTATTTTTCCTTTCAACTACTCCATTTTGTTGAGGAGTTCTCATTGTTGAGTATTCTCTCTTGATCCCATGTTGTTCACAAAACTCTACAAATTCATTTGAGGTAAATTCTCCTCCTCTATCATATCTCAAACACTTGATCCTCTTGCCAGGTTTCATTTTCAACCAGTTCCTTAAATGCTTTGAATTTTTCAAAAGCATCTGACTTCTCTTTCAGGAAAGCTACCCAAACCATTATGGAGTAATCATCTATAAACAATATAAAGTAACTCTCACCCTGAATACTCTATGTTCTGGTAGGACCACATAGATCAGTATGTATTAAACTTAATGGCTCAGATGACATATATCCTTTTGACTTAAAGCTTGTTCTAGTTTGCTTTCCATGTTGACAAGGTGCACAGATTGTGTTTTGTGGCCTTTTTATTTTGGGTAAATCTTTGACAGTCTGCTTATTGCTTATGTTGACTATGTTGTCAAAATTCAAGTGACCCAATCTTCTATGCCACAACCAACTCTCATCTTCTTGTGATAGAAAGCACTTTTCCCCTTTGATCTCACTAAGCATGTATAGATTGTTTGGAGTTCTTCTTGCATTGGCAATGACTTTTCCAGTTTCTGATTTTCTTATCTCACATCTATCTGGGTGGAATGTAACCATATGCCCTTGATCACAAAGTTGACTTACACTTAGCAAATTATGTTTTAACCCCTTAACATACAACACATTTTCTATTCTTGTTTTCCCATTATCTAAACTCAGAGTTCCTCTTCCACCAATCCTTGCTGATCCATTATCACCAAAACTTATTGATCCTCTATTGGTTTCTTTTAGTACAATGAATTTGTCTTTGTCTCCTGTCATGTGACTAGAGAAACCACTATCAAGATACCATTGTTCTTCTTTATCCTGAGCATGAAGGGCTATTTGAACTAACATTGATCTAGCCTTTACATTTTCCCTTTCATCTTTCCTAGTTGTTGAAATTGTTTTTCTTTTACTAGACTCAGGAAGTATCATTTTACACCATCTAGCCTTGTGCCCAAAATTATTGCATTTGTAACATATAATATCATTATCCATAAGAGGTGCAAAAGAATTGAAATTTCTATTGACATTGTTTCTTGCATGACCAATACAATGTATAACTCTATGACCATATTTATTACAAGAAAAGCAATGACCATGGAAGAAATTATGTAACCTATTTGGATGCCTTTGAGATTGTGGTGGAGTGCTTCTCCTCTTGTGATTAACTCTCATCCAAGGTTCTTCTTTGCTTTCTTCCTTTCTGATATCCTTTGCTTGCCTATCTTTGTTTGAAGTTTCTACTTCTTGAAGACTTGATTCCTTTTTCTATTTCTCATACTCTACATCTTGTAGTACCTTGGTCCTTTCAACTTCATTCCTTAGATAAATAATTTTTGCTTCCAATATTTCACATTTTGTTTCTCTTGTTCTTAATAGATCTGTCATATCCTACTCAATTTTCTTTCCTTCTTCTACCTTTATCTTGAGTTCTGTGAGATTTTGTAGAAGTTCCATCCTTGCTTCTTCATCCTCTTGAATTTGTTCCTTCAAGATTGAATTCTTCTCTCTAATTCTTTCCAACTTTTTGAGAGCAGCAAAGAATTCCTCTTTTATATCAAACATGGTCTCTTCTTCATTTTATGAAGTCATGTGTGTTTTTGATGGATCCTCCTCCAAGTTGTTAGTCTTTTCATGGAGAGACCCGCTCTGATACCAATTGAAGAACATGTGCTTATATTGAGAGGGGGGTGAACAATATAAGATAAAACTTTTTGCTTTTTAATCCAAATGATAACATCAACAATATTAAAGTAGTAAACATCACACAAAGCATCACACACATGAGAGACATGATTTAACGTGGTTCACCCAATGTGGGCTACTCCATGGAGAAAATATTCCTTATAAATTTTTCTCAAATAAATTCTCTTGGGAATCCTTTCCCTACAATGTTTATGGACCTCTATCCAAAGGAGACACCAATCCCCTAATCAATTTCGTGGATCTCTATCCACAGGAGAACTCCTTTCTCCTTAGCTCTGATTGGTGATCTTCTAGAAGAACTGTTGTCCCCACTACTTGGCTAATGGATCTCTATCCACTAAAGACACCTGTCCTCACTACCCTAGCTAATGGATCTCTATCCACTGGAGACTATCATCCTCTATACTCTATCACCTTCAAAGCTCTATCTCAAATCTATACTAAACATAGTCCTTCGGTCTAGCACAAATCTGCTCAATCTCTATTTTTAGTCTAGCACAAACCTATCCTCAAATCTGCACCAAAATCTATCCTCAATCTCTATCCTCAAATATGTCCTCAATATCTATCCTCAAATCTATCCTCAATCTCTATCCTCAAATTTATCCTCAATATGTATTATAAGCTTCCACAAAAGCTCACACAAATCTATCCACAAGTCTTCTCTAAGACTTACCTCAAATATATTCAACAAGTCCACACTAGAACTTGTCCAATATCATAGAAACATAAAGAGAATTTTTAGAGACTCAATATACTTCACATTCATCAAAATGCTCAATCACTTTCAATCACTCTTTTAGAAACATATAGAGAATTGTTAGAGACTCAATATGTTTCACATTCATAAACACTCAATCACTTTCTCAAATCAATTCAGAATATAGAATAATTTATTTCATAGAACTTGAACTATCACATCAACACATCCACTTGACTAGGCTCAACCAACTCTACTCAACCAATCACTCAATGAAATAATCCTTGCTCACAAACCCTAGTCCAACAATTACTCAAATTTTCAACAATGCTCATCAATCAATCTCACATAACAATGATACTCATGTTCTTTGCAAACCCTAGTTCAAGTTCTTCACTCAACTAATCACTTCAACAACAATGCTTATAAAACAAGGTTTTATCAACAACTCTTTATTCCATAAAACCTTGAAGCATTAATTCAAAACACACTCAACAATGCTTACCAAACAATCCTTTTCACTCCAACTTTGCATTCACAACATTCAACAATCACTCACTAGGAAGATGTGCCCATACCTTTTGTTTGATGTAGAAGTGCCCTTAGAAAACTTGTCTCAATCACAATTTTCTTCTTTGCCAATTTCAATGGTTAGATGATAAAATATCACACTAACTCTCTTTCAAAATATTTTTCAAACACAAAAATAATCAATCCCAAATACACCTTATTACTCCTTGAAATTAGCAATCATCAAATCACACATAAAAATAATCACTCAAAATGCTCCTTATAATCTCCAATTTAATAAATCAATCTTTCAAAAATAACCCTTCAGAAATAATAATTGCCTACCCTTTTATCTCCCTCAAAACACTTAATAACCAATTTTAATTTAGGCAAAAATTAAATCTTATAAACCATCAAAAAATTATTTTTCAACCTTAGGCACATAAAAAATATTTATATTTCCTTCAACCTTAGCACATTCCAAATTAAGCGACAAACCCAACAATCATCAACGCATACCTTTGTCTCAACCACTAAAAGGCCTCGATGGGTTTTGACCCCGAAACCTCTCCGTCGAGCGCCTTACCAAGGCGCTAGCCCACCACGTGGGCTAGGCGCTCCCACGAGGAGGGGAAGGTGCTTGCCCCCCTTTGTCTCCTCATTGGCACTGCTTCCAAAAATGATGACCTTCCTTCCTTGCAAAACATGAACCCCATGGGATTCGAACCTACGTCCTCCCTGCCAGCAAACATCTTAACACCTTTCGTCATCACCAACTGCGCTACGTGGTGCTTGTGCAAGGTGAGAGGAGCCTAGCTCCTATTTTTTTCCTCTACCTCGAAGACTTTTCAAACATGAAAATTGCTGCATCCTTTCTGCACTCATTTTCAAACTTAGGGGCATTCAAATAATTACATGAGGGACTAAGGCAAAGGTTTTGCCTTATATATACATAGTGCCTTGATGTTATAACATGTCGACGCTTCAAATCGAATTTTAAAATTCGATTTATAAACTTTGCTTTATAACCCTTTTTAGGGTTTATTAAATTAATAAAAATTAATTTATAATTAAATTAAAATTAACTTATAATTAACTTAAGTAACATGAAAGTTAATTAAATTAATTAATAAATTAATTTATAATAAAATTATATTAATTAATTTAAATTTCCTTTTTAATATTATAATAAACTATTATAATATTATTTTCCTGGGCCTCTTCTTTGCCCTTTGGACCTCATCTGACTTCCTAGAACCGGGTCTTGATCAACTGAAGGTGGACTATCCTTTTGCACTTATTGGAGAACCTAAAACTGATGTTGCCCACTGAAACTGCCACTGACTGGTGCTAAAAGCTTGACATCAATGACCACTCACTCTTGACATCAATGACAACTCATCTACTCAAAATGTCCAACAAGTAAAAACCAACAACCTTGGCTTGCAACTGCCGTTTATATGGATCGTTTTATAGCAAAGATAAATTTTGTTGATACTCCTTTGTGATAGCCATATGACTACATTTTTTGATATGTGTCACCTATTTGCCAAAACACCACATGCAAGAGATAGTACGGATAATTATATCATTCCTCTAAGAAATCCAACTAAGAGGAGGCTAAGGTAACAAATTCTAGATTCTCTCAATCATAGAAATCATGTTAGGGTTTTGTAATAAATAAGTATTTAAATAGAATTAATTGCATGAAAATTTGAACTGGTGGCCACTGCACTCAATCTAGAAAGAAATCAAAAAAATATATGACAACATAATTTGATCCCATATCATCACAATCTTATTATTGGAAATGGAGAAGGAAATAAATTATTTCTCTGACATCATATCTCAATCAAGGCACTTACAGAATCTATCATTAATAAAATGGAAATTGGACCATGTGAACCAAGGTAGAAGCATGCATTTACATAAAAAAAAGTATAAAAAATACCCCATTTGTGCTTAAGAAAAAACTAGGTCTCATGCTCACCAATGAATTGGGAGGTGGCCAGTTTTATCTTCAACATGCTCAACCATATTAAAGTCACCACAAATAAGTCAATACACCATAGAAAAGTGATCAACAAGGTACCACCGAAGGGTAAAACAACTGGGCCCATAATTAGGCACATAAATTTTGGTAATATCTAGGGTATACTCATTAATATTCAATAGAATACAAATTACTTGATAATATATATCCTATCCAAACCCTAGTAGATAATCCTCAAATTTGGAGGAGATTGAGATAGAAGCACCACCCGACCATCTTCATGGTGAGTAGTGAAGTGCACAAATGATCTTGCAATATAGTTGAGATAAACATATAAAAAAAAACCATAGATTTTAAATTCTTGTAAGCAAATAATATCAACACAGCTAATACTTTGTAGAGAAAATTTAACAAAAAAATTCTTGAGGACTCTCTAAGTTTCCAAACATTCCATGAATGAAACTTCATGGAGGACGAATATCCATGGATCCATCTCTCAAAGGACTAACTACATTGTCAACCAACACTAAGAAACTATTAAATAGAGACGTCTAAGAAGGGTGAAATAAATCACCAATAGTCAAAGGATGATGCTTAGCCTTCTAATCTCCTCTTGATGATAGTGAGCCATATCGATATGGACTATGTGAACACTTGGATGGTGGAGGTACTATCTATAATTTTCCTTCCTCTATGGTGGATTTATGCTATGTAGGTTTTTGAGTAGGAGGAGCATGAGGAGCTAAGATAGGATGCAAGATAATAATAGGAGTCTGATATGGTGGTTGTATAACCCTATCTCTGTTATAAAGTATTGATTTAGTTGTTTTTGCCCCCCTTTTATTAGATACCATGATCCAGACACCCTCAATAGAGGAGTTGGTAGGTGTACGCACATCAGGAGGATCAAGGGAAGCCACCAAATATTTTTAAACAACCATCGGATAGTCCTTGATATGATGTGAATTATATTAACACCAAAAGAACATATTAGGTAAATTAAAGTAAATAATTTTTTGCATAAAACACAATGTCCCAACCTAAATGTCTAAAAATTCTTTGATATCTTATACAATAAAAACCTCAACATAGATTCTCTTACTGGGCTATGTCGATAAAAATGTTCTTCTTCCTGATAGATCAACCGTCCAATGGGTTTGACAATATCAACAATAAACACCCATAATATGAAGAACACAAGCTTATATTGAGAGGGGGGTGAACAGTATAATCCCACTTTTTACTTTTATTTCCCAATCAATATTATGTAGTGTATCAATAGCAATATCAAAAACAGTAATCAAAGCAATGCAAAAATCACCACATACAATAGAGACATCAATTTAACATGGTTCATCCAATGTGGGCTACTCTATAGAGAAAATATTTCACTAATATTTTCTCAATAAATCTCTTGGGAATCCTTTCCCTATTACAATATTTATAGACCTCTATCCAAAGGAGACACAAATTCCTTGATCAAGTTCATGGATCTCTATCCATAGGAGAACTCGTTTCTCCTTTGCTCTAGCTGGTGATATTTTAGAAGAACTGTTGCCTCCACGAGACTGGCTAATGGATCTCTATCCACTGAAGACTCTTATCCTCACTCAGAATATTTATTCTCACTACCCTCGCTAATGGATCTCTATCCATTGGAGACTATCATTTTCTATACTCTATCACCTCCAAAGCTTGGTCTTAGCTCTTCTCAAATATGCACTAAACACAGTCCTTCAATCTAGCACAAATCTACTCAATCTCTATGTTTGGTCTTGCACAAACATGTCCTCAAATATACACAAAAATTTCTCCTCAAATATTCACTAAACACAGTCCTTTGGTATAGCACAATTATATCCTCAATATCTTTCTTAAATCCCTAACACAAAGCTTGACTTAATAATAAATCAACTCTGCTAGATCTATCCCAAACATTAAATCAAGGTTTGAACAAATAAATCAATCAACTCTACTCGCAATTCTTCTCAAAGACTTATCTCAAATCTTCCTAAGCTTCCATAAAAGCTCACACTAATTTGTCCACAAGTCCTCTCTAGAATTTGTCCAATATACTAAAAAAGTCTTACAAAGTCCTTACTAGAACTTGTCCAATATCATAGAAATATATAGAGAATTTTTAGAGACTCAATATGCTTCACATTCACCATAATGCTCAATCCATTTCAATCTCTCTTTTTACCACAAAAATATATAGAGAATTGTTAGAGACTCAATATGTTTCACCCTCACAAACACTCAACCAATCACTCAATGAAATAATCCTTGCTCACAAACCCTAGTCCAAGCATATGAACACTCACTCACTTATTTCCAATAATGCTTATCAAAAAATTTCACATAACAATGATACTCATGATATTTCATAAACTCTAGTTCAAGATAGTTCACAACTTCACATAACAATGATACTCATGTTCTTTGCACAAATCCTAGTTCAAGCATATGAAATCTTTACTCAATATTTCCAACAATACTTATAAAACAAGGTCTTTATCATCAACTCTCACTCAGAAAAACCTTCAAGAATCAAACTCAACAATGCTTATCAAACAATCCTTTTCACTCCAACTCAGCATCCACAACATCCAACTATCACTCACTAGGAATATGTACCCATATATTTTTGTTTGATGTAGAAGTGCCCTGAAAAACCTGTCTCAATCACAATTTCCTTCTTTGCCAATTTCAATGGTTAGATGATAAAATATCACACTAACACTCTCTCAAAATATTTCTCAATTACAAAAATAATCAAACTCAAATACACCTTAATACTCCTTCTTGAAATTAGTAATCATAAAATCATACATAAAAATAATTACTCAATTGCTTCTTATAATCTCCAACTTTAATTAATCAACCTCCAAAAAATAAACTTTAAAAATAATATTGCCCACCCTTTTATCTCCCTCAAATACTCAATATTCAAATTAATTTAGGCAAAAATAAACTTTATAACCATCAAAAATATTTTATTTTTCAACCTTAGCACATCTGAAATAATCAAGCGACCAAGACAAATGACATTAGCTCATACCTTTAAAACTAGCCAAAAGGCCTTGATAGGTTTTGAACGTGAGACCGCTCCCAGATGAGTGCCTTATCGAGGCACTATCCCACTATGTGGGCTAAGTGCTTCCACAAGGAAGGTAAGGTACAAGCCTCCCTTTATTCCTTTCGATCGACGCTGCTCAAAAATGAAAATTCCCTCTCTTCCTTGCAAAACAAACTCGACAGGTTTCAAACCCTGCACTCCTTGACTACCACAAGACTTAGCACCATCCGTTGTTACCAACTATGCTACACAACATTGTACGATATAAGAGGAGCCTCGCTCCTATTTATTAAACCTTCTACTGCTAAATACCTTTCAAAATGCGAAAATTATCTTTCTCTTCCTTGCGCACTATACTTTGGAGCTTATAAATCAATTGATGGTGTGTTGGGAGTAATGCAAAGGTTTTTGCCACCTTTTATACATGAAGGCCTCATGCCATAAAACGTTAGCACTTTAAATAAAATTTCAAATTTGATTTTTAATTTAACCTTATAACCCTCTTTAGGGTTATTTAAATTAATATAAATTAATTTATAATTAAATTAAAATTATGTTATAATTAACTTAAATAACTTTGGAAATTAATTAAATTAATTAATTTATTTATTTATAATAAAATTATATTAATTAATATAAATTTACCTTTTTAATATTATAATAAAATATTATAATATTATTTGCTTGGGCCTCTTCTTTGCACTTTGGACCACATCTGACTACCTGGAACCGGATCTGTCCAACTGGAGGTGGACTTTCCTTTTTATATTTATTGTGGAACTACTTCTCCTTGCACTGCTCACTAAAACTGACTTTTAACATCAATGACCACTCACTCTTGACATCAATGACAATTCATCTACTCAAAATTTCCAATATAAGGGTAGTGGAAAACTAGGGATTTCAAGCCAAACTAGGACTTTCAAGAAAACTTGTTTTGAAACTCGAAAAGGTCCGAGGTGTAGACCAATTGGTTCATCCAAACCCCATAAGGGGGGTGGAGGTCCAAGGTTCAAATCTCGGGCCTCATTGGACTGAACGCTTGTCCCTTTAATGGTGCTTTCAGCAACATAAAAGGTTTAAAATGGTTGTGACATGGCGGTTATAGGGGTGGACTACGCGAAGATCTATGTGGCGGCTTCCAGGGCGGACATCGTAAAATATTGTGGTGACCATAAAATCTGGACAGCCTACCCGGCTTCGTGGCGACTATCGATTCCACCATGTTAAAAAAAAAATTAAATAACTTTGGAAGTTAATTAAATTAATTTATAATAAAATTATATTAATAATTTTAAATTTTAAATTTCCATTTTTAATATTATAATATTATTTTCTTGGGCCTCTTCATTGCACTTTGGACCACATCTGACTACCTAGAATCGGATCTGACTAGCTCAAAGCGGAATCTCCTTTTTGCATTGATTGCAAAACTACTTCTCCTTGCATTGCTCACTGAAACTGACTTCTAACATCAATGACCACTCACTCTTGACATCAATGACAATTCATCTACTCAAAATGTCTAGCAATATTCCCCTTTATCATTGATGGCAACCCAATTATATTTTCAATTTTTCTTAACCTTTTTATGTTATGATCCCCCTGGGAAAATGCTCCCCCCTTAAATCAAATCTCCCCCCTTACTCAAATCTCTCCCCATTTGACATCAATGGCAAAGGGTCACCTTTGGGACTTGGGGCTAAGAATGAGTCTCTTAGCTTAGTCCTTCCCCCACCTCCTCTTGAGGTGGTTAATTTTGGGGTGGGAGTATTTCTACTTCTAGCATGCATTGATCTTTACCTTTGTCCACTTTCCTTCTCATACGATCCTTTTGATTCCTCTAATTGTTCTTGTTCCTTATTGTCTCTATATTTTTTGCTCTACACCACTTTGTTGTATGTCCATCATTATTGCACTTGTAACACTTAATATTGTTATTCCTTGAAGGTGAAAATATCTTAGAATTTCTTCTGATGAAGTCATATCTATTCCTGTCATGCACGCTGTAATTCATTGCCTCGTGACCAAACTAATTACATGAGTAGTAATACCCATGAAAAGGCTGCCTATTTATGAAGTTCCCATATTCCTATTTTTTGTGTCATGCATTGTGAAGCCTTGTGCCCAAATGTGTGACATGAGAAACATCATCCATTGAAATTTCCTTGACTTGACCTCATTGGTCTATTAGTCTCTTTTACCTTGTGTTGGTTCTTGTTCCATCTGTTCCTCTTTTGTGCATTGTTATTTTCCTTGTTGAAATTTATATTGTCCAAATCATCCTCAGAAGTCTCACTTTCTCTCACACTATCTTCTTCTAAAGTTTTTTCTTCTTTATAACTTGATATTGACTCCTCTTCTTGTTTCTTTTGTACCTATTCAAAACCAATACATGTTTTGTTTGTTGACCATCTTTGTACCTTGATCATCTTATATACGTTTTTTGAGCTTTTTCCAAATTGTGTAGCTTATCCTTAGACTTTTCTACTTCTTCCCTTAGTAGAGCTACTTCTTGTTCTAATATTTCACATTCTAAGACCTTTGCTTCTAACTTATCCTTAAACTTATTTGTCTTAGCCATTGACTTATTTAGATCCTCTATAAGCTTTCCTATTTCTTCATCACATTATTGAAACTGAAGCTTAAGTTTGGTATTTTGCTTTCTTACCTTCTTCAATGTGTTAAGAGCATAAATAAGCTCTCCCTAAAGAAAAAATTATCCTTTATATGATTCTTCCTCTATTTGTTTGCCTTTGAAAATATCTTCATTCTCTTATGAATTGTCTTCTATAGGATCACCTCCTTCTTCTAGTTCCATTATAATATTCTCTGCTGGTCCTTCAAGTGTATCTTCATATTCATCATCACTAAAATTGAAACCATTCTTTGTACAACTATCTTCAAGATGTCCAAAATTACCACATCTGAAATACTTCAGAATTATTGGTGATTTTTTCTTAATTTCTTCTTTTTATTTTGTCAGAAATAGAACTTCATATTTATCATTATCTGAGAAAATATTATCAATATCACTTGAGTAATTACTTGCCTTGTCTGCATATAACTCCTCTTTTGTATTTAAAAGAACTTATTTTCTTGTTTGCCTTGTTCATCCTTGTCTTTATGTTGGTACCTATATTTTTTTGATTCCCTGTTCTTATGATATGTTTTTCTTCATCATTGTTATTTCTATCTTCCTGACAATCGGTTGCATAGTGACCATATTTTCCACAATTGAATCATCTAATAGATTTTGCATATTTAAATATTTTTGTATCCTTATTCCTTCTGCCATAATTTGCTTCTTCATCATTGGATGATTCATTGTTTAAATCTGAATTCTTGCCCTTTGTCTTCTTAGTATCTTTGAAGGTTGCTTCCTTCTGGAGATTAGGTTCCTCTTTTGTTCTCATCTCAAAAGCTATAATAATACCAAGTAATACATCTCTTGTCAAAATATCACCATATTTTGATTCCTCTATAGCAGAGATATTTTCACTAAAACTTTTTGGGAGAGATCTTAAGATCTTATCACAAATATCATATTATTCAATATCAAGTCCAAGTCCTTGCATGTCATTAACAACTTCGTCTACACAAAGTAGATATGCACTAATTTTTTCCTCACCCTTCATTATTTATTATTCAAATTGTCCTTTGATATTTTGTATATTTGTCTTTTTGAAACCTTTATCTCCTTCATATATGCTTTGGAACTTATCCCAAATTCCTTTTACTGATATGCAATGCATAACCTTTATGAACTCTATTCTATGCAAACCTCTCAAAATTGCATTAATTTCTTTTGAATTGTAATGATGTAGAATATTACCATATTTATTTGTAGGTGGAGTAGTTGGTAGTGTGTATTCATTTTCAACTGCTTCCCATATTTCATTACCAAGTGCCATAAAGTGAATCTTAATTCTCATACTCCAAAATATATAATCACTTCCATCAAATACTTGTGTTGAATTATCTAAGGATCCATTCTTAGAATCCATTGTGTTGTAAGATTTTCCTTCAAGCTATTAAACTCTTCTGAAGGAACCCATTATGATATCAATTGAAGAACACAAGTTTATACTAAGAGGGGGTTGAACAGTATAATATCACTTTTTACTTTTATTTACCAATCAATATTATGCAATGTATCAATAGCAATATCAATAACAGTAATAAAAGCAATGCAAAAATCACCACACACAATAGAGACACCATTTTAATGTTGTTCACCCAATGTAGGCTACTCCATAGAGAAAACATTTCACTAATATTTTATTAATAAATATCTTGGGAATCCTTTCCCTATTATAATATTTATGGACCTCCATCCAAAGGAGAAACCAATCCCCTAATCAAGTTTATGTATCTCTATCCACAGGAGAACTACTTTCTTCTGTGCTCTGGTTGGTGATCTTCTAGAAGAACTACTACCTCCACTACACTAGCTAATGGATCTCTATCCATTGAAGATGCATATCCTCACTCAAAAGACTTGTCCTCACTACCCTAGCTAATGGATCTCTATCCATTAGAGACTATAATTCTCTATACTCTGTCACCTCCAAAGCTTACTCTTATCTCTGTCTCAAATATGCACTAAACATAGTCCTTTGAACTAGCACAAATCTACTCAATCTCTATCTCTATTATGGAACAAACCTATCCTCAAATCTGCACCAAAATCTATCCTAAAATCTGCACTAAACACATTCCTTCGGTCTAGCACAAATTTATCCTTAATATCTATCTTCAAGCCTTAACACAAATCTTGAATTAATCACAAATCAACTTTGCTAGAAAAATGTTCAACAATCAAACTCAACAATGCTTGTCAAATAATCCTTTTCACTGCAACTTAGTATTCACTACATCCAACTATCACTCACTAGGAAGATGTGCCCTTAAAAACTTGTCTCAATCACAATTTATTTCTTTGCCAATTTCAATGGTTAGATGATAAAATATCACACTAACACTCTCTCAAAATATTTCTCATTTACAAAAATAATCAAACTCAAATACACCTTATCACTCCTTCTTGAAATTAGCAATCATCAAATGATACATAAAAATAATTACTCAATTTCTCCTTATAATCTTCAACTTGAATTAATCAACCTCCAAAAATTAAACTTTACAAATAATATTTCCTGCCCTTTTATCTCCCTCAAATACTCAATATACAAATTAATTTAGGCAAAAATAAACTATATAACCATCAAAAATATTTAATTTTTTTCAACCTTAACACATTTGAAATAATCAAGCGACAAATACAAATGACATTAACGCATACCTTTAACACTATCCAAAAGGCCTCGACAGGTTTTGAATGTGATACCACTCCCAACCGAGCACCTTATCAAGGTGCTATCCCACCACATAGGCTAAGTGCTTCCACAGGGAATGGAAGGCACAAGGCTCCCTTTATTCCTCTTGATCAACACAACTCAAAAATAAAAATACCCTCTCTTCCTTGCAAAATGAACTTGACGGGTTTCAAACCCTACACTCCTTGCCTGCCACAAGACTTAGCACCATCCATCATTGCCAACTATGTTACACAACATTGTGTGAGGTAAGAGGAGCCTCACTCCTATTTACTAAACCTTCTATCATCAAAGACCTTTCAAAACGTAAATATTAAATTTCTCTTCATTGCATACTATACATTGGAGCTTAGGAATCGATCGATGGTGTGTTGGGAGTAAGGCAAAGGTTTTTGCCACCTTTTATATAGGAAGACCTCGTGCCATAAAATATCGACGCTTTAAATCAAATTTCAAATTCATTTTTTAATTTAACCTTATAATCCCCTATTTTTTTAAGCAAAAACCCCCTTTGGGGCCGCCTTGGTCTGAGAGACCATGAACAGGGGGTTCTACACCATCAAAGTCACACGGGAGTTGCACCCGAATCTGCCCGCACCAAAATTATCAATTGGATTTTGGATACCCAATTCCGCTTTTTGGTAGGGTGGAGATTTGAACCTGGGACCTCCCTTGGAGGATTGCCCTCTCCTCTCCAACTCACCTACAACACATGGGTCCTTATAACCCACTTTAGGGTTCTTTAAATTAATATAAATTAATTTGTAATTAAATTAAAATTAAGTTATAATTAACTTAAATAACTTTGGCAATTAATTAAATTAATTAATCAATTAATTTATATTAAAATTATATTAATTAATTTAAATTTGCCTTTTTAATATTATAATAGTATTTGCTTGGGCCTCTTCTTTGCACTTTAGACCACATCTGACTACCTGGAACCGGATTTGTCCAACTGGAGGTGGAATTTCCTTTTTACATTTATTGTGGAACTGCTTCTCCTTGCACTGCTCACTGAAACTAACTTTTAACATCAATGACCACTCACTCTTGACATAAATGAAAATTCATCTACTAAAAATTTCCAACATAAGGGTAGTGGAAGACTAGGGAGTTCAAGCCAAATTGGGACTTTCAAGAAAACTTGTTTTGAAACTCCAAAAGGAGTCCAAGGAGAAATGACCACCAAATAATTGATAAAAAATCAACTAGACATAGCAACCATAGTTTGCACTTGTGAGGGTTCTTTAAAGGAAAGTAGAAAAGAACATTGGTAAGATTGTAAATACCTGCAACCACAATTCCATGAGCTTCCTATTGAGTTTTAAGCTAGTTCTAAATATATTCTTGTGGCAGGATTCAACCAAACAAATAAACAATAATATAGTAATTCTTATACCATTTTACAATTGGATAAATAACATCAAAATATAGTACAAAATCTGGAGAAGATTCACTAACTTATCCACTACTTTTAAAATAAACTTTTGAGCTCACTTCGGTGCCATGAATACCACTATCTATAACAACCATTACATCTATGGATGGTAAGGCCATTAAAAGGAGATCATCCACCTAGATAGCACTAGTAACAATATTCAATACCAAAGCAACTAAATTTATGAATCGTATCACCAAGGTATTATCTAATGCATTTTTGTTAAAGCTAGGAAAGGATAATTTTGCTATAATTATTCTGCATTCTGGATTTCTACGTAGATTTACTACTATAGTTTTAGAATGATTTAGCATAGCTTAGAGTAATTAATATTAAATTGTTTGAATGCAAAAGGAAATAATGCTATTCTACTAGGTGGTTTAGTTTAAATTCAGATTGTGAGAGTCTCTGCACCATGTCTCTTGATGTTGCCAAATTTGTACAACTTTTAGCTCATATTTCTAACTCTTTGCTTTCTTAATATAGTTTACAACCATCCATTTAGTTATATTAGCTAGACATAGAAATCATACTTCACTAGAGGTTAGCTCAAAGACCCTTGTTTTTTAGCCTTCCAATATCTTGGTCGATGTCTTGAGGATGCATCTCATTGTTATAGATTGGAACCAACGGTATTTTTGTCACACCCAATGGGACTTGAGGGTTTCACTTCATAAAATAATATACCCACCATGCTACCAAGAATATTTTTTGCACACCCAATGGGACAAAATTTTATTAATCCTATTTCAATCACTTGGAGGAATTAAGATTTTAGTGAATAGTCTTGATCTCACTTGCAAGGACTATATATTCACTTGGTGACTCTATTGAAATAAAAATCCAAAAAAAATGATGATTTCATTGAAAAGAATACTTAGAAATGGTAGAAGTATCAAAAAGCGTAGATATGATACCAAGCATCAATCATATGACTCTATAAAGATAAAAAATTTAGAGCTATGGTTGGACAAATATTTCCATATTGAAATAATGCTAGATCACTAAATATCCTAGATATTCATGAGATTCCATAGAAAATATTGAAAATACTACACATCTATGATGGCAATGAAAAACTACTTATGAGTATTTTAAATATTTATCAGCCCTGATTACCTTTTGTAACAATTTCTATGAAGAGGTAATGGGGAGACTTTGTTCAATATTTTTGAGGTAAAACACTGGAATGGTTTAGGTCCTTAGTAGACAATAGTATTAAAACTTAGGTAGATCTGGTTGAACCCTTAATAATATCATTTGGTGAACTAGGGGAATCCATGTTGCTCACTCAATTATCTCATATCCAAAGACACCCCCAAGAGACTTTCTTATATTTCAACATTAGGTTTAGAAGGCTCTAGAATAGGATTCCTTCTGAAATAAAACCATCGTAATCACATGCTTATATCTATTATATACAAGCCTTAGATCTTCTCCAATATCCATTTCTTTAATTTCTTAATAGGACTTCTCTATTCTCCTTATTTCTCCTTAAAATTTTCAATGGAGGTTTTTCTTAGGCCTCCTCAATATTCTCTCTCAAATATCCTATCTCCTTTCTCAAATTTACAATGGTTACTTCTTCTCTCGATTCTCATCTTTCTCCTTTCTTCTCTCTTCTCAAATATGCTATGGGGACCTCTTTCTTGGGTCTCCTCAATATTCAATCTCTAATATTATATGGGAACCTCTTTCTTGGATATCCTCAATCTTCAATATTCAATATTTTATGGGTCCTCTTTCTTGGACCTCCTCAATATCCAATATTCAATATCTAATGGAACCTCTTTCTAGGACCTCATTAATCTTCAATGTCTACTCTTTTGTTGTAGCTCAAAAACTAATAATTGTGTAAGGAAATTACATAGACTTTTGATCAATCTAAGGTGAAATTATTCTCTATATATTTTAGAAAGCTTATCAAATTTTTAGAACTAATTTTTTGCAACAAAATATTTAAAAAACAAAACCAAATACATCCAAATATCCAAAATTTTAAAATCAATAAACTTCGCTAGTTGTTTTTTAATCTAGTGGAAAGAAATCTATGTTGAGTTTTAGTCTTCACAAGTTTTTTTACAACCCTATGAAAAGACTAGCCAAATAGTAACTTTCAAATTACATAAAATAAATCTCTCTATCTCCTATCAATCTCCCTTGTGGATATAATACCACTGTTACCTTTTTATGCTTAATAATTAAAGCAAAATAACCACAAGATATAAAATAAAGTTGCTATATAAAATATATGATAATGGGAATATTCTAGTAATATAAAACTCATAAATAACTTTTGCAACAACCCATAAAATGGCCATTACTAAATATTCTCAATAATAGTATTTTTGTATAGAATAAATATCTCAAATACACCATACTTCCACACACTCTCACTTGTGTCACACACACACACACTGATGAGGATTGATGTTTACATCTCTCATATGACCCCTCTAGTAGTTCCTAGCTAGGTTTGCATAGTTTATTTCTTGCAAATTAATATTGTAAGTGAGTCTCCTTCTCACATACACTTGTGTGCACTAGTTGTCTTCTAGTTGTCACTTTGGAGTGTTAGTTAGGAAGTGTGAACTCAAAGTAGGAAGTGTGTACTTCAAGATAGCTAAAAGGATCTTCTAGTTAGCATCTTACCTTTCTTTCTTAGCTTAGAAGTTACGTGCATTCTCCTTTGCACTATTGTAGCTTATGGTTAAGCATATTGGATCAAATCCATGATTTGGTGGGTTTGGTTATGTATTTTGGGCCTTTAGAGCCTATAAATTGAGTTGTAAATAATAGAAACATTAGTTGGATTTTCAATCCTTTTCATTGGTATCAGAGCCTAGTTCATGTTTGCACTAGGGCTTGTGAGGTGAGAGGGAAGGAGATAATTTTCTTATGAGAAACTCTTTCTCATTGAGGACTCGGTTCAAGCTCAAAGGGAGCTTGAAGACCATACGCAGAAGGAAGTTTCTTCGGCGTCAAAATCCTCGTTCCAAATTTCTCCATATGCTCAAGGAGTATAGGAAAATTTTACCCCGATTTTTGTCTTACAAAAATCCCTTGGCAAGTTTGGATTTCAGCTACGGTGAAATACGCATTAGGGAGCCATTTGTTCCTGCCAGTTTGGAGTCTTGAAGACCGAAGATCATCTATACCAGGTCGTGTGTCGACTTGGGTCTGGTGGCCTTTCAAACGCTGGTCGTGTGTCGACTGGATCTTGAAAGGAGTGCTACTTTGAAGGCGGGTGTTGCTGGTTTGAAGAAAAGCTATAGAAATTTGTTGAATTTTTGAGGTGAAATCACCTTAGTTTCAATCAATTTAGTGTGAAAATTAAATTTCAATTTTTTTTAATAACATTAAGGTTATTCAAAAAAAAAATAGTTTTCATCAATTGGTTGCTTCAATTTTTGAAAAAAAAAATTTGGGGCCCCATTCGGTCGATCTTCCTCATAGACCGGTCGTAGGGCCCACTTGGTCGAATTTCGGTTGTATCTCGATAGCCATCGACACCTTTTCGGTAACACACGATGGCTTTTTGTGTGCGACAAGGGGTTGCACACGGCCTCACTGCACTGCTGACCTGACAGCGTCAGGTCAAATTAATGTTGTTATGTGACATCAAGGTCATCAGACGCTGTCAGCGATAGTGCTAGTCAGAGGCTATCAGTCGATAGCCTACGTCAGATATTGTATGACGATGATGCTTGTGTTAGCCATTACTTGGCAATAGCGCCTTGGCTGGCATTGTTGGCCTTTGGGGAAGCCAGTGCCAGGTCACTACAGGCAGCATTGCCTGATTTCGACAGGCACTTCCTATAGTCTATAGGTATTAAGCCTGTTAGCATTGGTAGGCACGAGTTTCGAAGTCAAGAGTTGCCTGACAGGACTGCCATTGCAGGGTATTGGCATTCGGTGCTTCCATTGAGCCTCGTTCTTACTTCCCCTAATTATTATGGACCCTTTTCTCCATATGCTCATAGATTGCTCCCCTGAACATGCAATCTAATTCCTCGGGCACAGTGCAACTATAGTTCTTGAAATTTCATGCAAAGCGAGGTGGAGTGCAGTTGACAGGTCGATTCCTTTCATCAAACAAGGGTAAAATTTTATTTATTTATTAATTTCCTTTTTTTTTTTTAAGGTATGAAAGTTTTATTTTATTTATTTATTAATTTATTTTTAAATCTCTTAATTAAATTAATTAATATTTTTGATTAATTAAAATATCCATTTTTAATTAAGTTATTTTTAAATTAATAAATTATAAAAGAATTTTTTTTACTTTAGATTAAAGTTAAATTTTTAAATATTTAGCCTTAGGGGTATTTTTCAAGGCACTACATTGTAACAGGGTATTTCCAATTTTTTTTACCCTGATTTTTAATTGTTGTTTCCTTGTTACTCTTGGCTTATACCCGGTTTCACATGGCTTCTGATTTGGCTGCCCAAGTGGCAGAACTTGCACATGTTGTAAATGCTTTAGCAGATAAAGCTAATGATACTACCATGGCAGAAGTCCTTAGTAACCTTGCAGTGAAGGTGAATGACATTTCCATCCACAATGCTTCAGATTCTGCTCATGATTCTCGTCTGAGAGTTCGATGTGAAGTGCCACTTTATGATGGATCCCGGAACCCCGAAGTCTTGAATAGTTGGATTCTTGACATGAGTTCTTGGTTTTCTTACACTCAGCTTTTAGATGATGATCAAGTTCCATATGCTAAGCTAAAATTTTTTGGTTTAGCTAAAGTTCTTGTCGAAAGGAAAAAGGGTCATGATGAGCTTACCACTTGGGATGAGCTTGTAGACTGTCTTAAAACCAATTTTTATCCTTCCAATTATTCTAAGGAATTGGTAATTAAGTGGTTTCGATTTTGACAAGGTACTAATATGACTGTGCAGGAATATATCTTTCAATTCAACAGGTACAGGATACTTTTGAATGTGGAGGAAGATATTAAAGCTTTGATTCTCAAATTTCAAAGTGGCTTGTTAGAGCATTTGTACAGGGAAATTATGTTTGTTTCTATGGAAACATTGGATTCAGTTTTCAACCAGGCACAACTTGCAGAGGACAAGTTCAAAGCGCATTCGTAGGCATTCCGCGCACCTGCTGCTCAAGTGGTTGCGAACTCATCAAACGGGAATAATTCTTTCTCACAAAAGAACTTTGCTCAAAAGAAGAATTCCTCTTCTCCATATCCTTCTTCTCCTTCTCCTTCCACTTCTACTCATTATTCTTCTTCTTCTTCCAAACCTTCTTCTTCCAAGAAGTTTTGTAACTACTGTAAGAAAAAAGGTCATGAAAAAGCAGATTGTTTTAAGCTTAAGAAGAAGAGTTTAGTCATCACTACTCAAGAACAGGATGCTTCGAAAGGTCCCCTTGAGTCAGTAGGAGAAAGTAGAGTATACATAGAATTACGAGGTAAGCTCAATGAGGTTACCTTGGTAAATGTAAGTTCATCAGGGGGCACTCGTGATGCTTTGTTCATCACTCGAGCTCATTTGCTCCATAATTTTGCAATAGATTGTATAGTGGATAATGGCTTGTAGAAAAATCTAATTGCGAGGTCCATTATCAAGTGTTTGAAGTTACCTATGGAGCCTCATCCTCAACCTTATTCTTTGGGTTGGAAGGATAGTGGAAGGGGCTCAGAAATCACTCACACTTGCACATTAAAATTTGCACTTGGCCCACAGTTCATAGATCAAGTCACTTGCGATGTGACTCCTATGGATTGTTGTGGGATTTTTCTTGGACAACCTTTTTAGTATGATAGGAGAGTTGTTTATGATGCTTTCAAAAGAACCTACACATTTCAAAAATATGGTAAGGTATTTCTCATAAAAAGCACCAACACTCCTAACATCATTCTAAATTCCAAGCAAACACAAAAGGCAATTAAAAAAGGTGGTGAGGTTGCTCTAATTTTCATTCGCTCTCAAAACACTCCTACATCAACATCCATTACAAAGCAACACTCTTCAATGGATAAAATATTGCAAAATTACTCACACATATTTCAGGAGCCAAAGTCTCTTCCTCCAAATCGCACAATTAATCACAACATTGAAATCATTCCTGGTTCTTCACTACCTAATGCACCCATGTATAGACAATCTATTTTGCAAAATGAAGAAATTAAAAGGCAAATAGAAGATTTGTTGTCTAAGGGATTCATTAAGGAAAGTACTTCTGCCTGTGCATCACCTATTTTGTTAGTTCTTAAAAAGGATGGCACTTGGAGATTGTGCATTGATTTTCGTGCTTTGAACAGAATTTTTGTAAAGAATAGATATCCACTACCACGCATTGATGATTTATTAGATCAGCTCCAAGGAGCTAAGTGCTTTTCAAAAATAGATCTCAAAAGTGGATATCACCAAGTGCGTATCCAAGTTGAGGATACATGGAAGACAACTTTTAAGACGAATATGGGCCTCTTTGAATGGTTGGTCATGCCTTTCGGTCTTACAAATGCTCCTGCAACCTTCATGAGGTTGATGAATGATGTATTTCATGATGTACTTGACAAATTTGTAATAATATATCTTGATGATATATTGATCTTCTCAAAAACTTGGGAGGAACACCTTGGGCATATCCATCATACACTTGATCTTCTTGCGAAGAATCAATTATATGCCAATTCTTCCAAGTGTTCTTTTGGCAATACTTCAGTTTCTTACCTTGGTTATGTGATTAGTGCAAGTGGAATTCAGGTAGATCCCACTAAAGTTGATGTTTTACTTAAGTGGTCCCCTCCTTCAACTCTCATCGAGTTAAGGAGTTTCCTAGGGCTTGCAAATTTTTATCGCAAGTTCATTCCTCAATATTCCACCCTTGCAGCTCCATTGCATTATCTCACTAAGTCTAAAGTTCCATTTCATTGGGAGAAAATCCAAGAGGTTGCCTTTGAGAAACTAAAAAAGAAACTTTGTACAGCACCTGTGTTAACTTTACCTGACCTCTCTCAACCTTTTGATATTGAAACGGATGCCTCTAAAGTTGCTTTAGGTGTTGTGCTCAAACAGAATGGTCATCCAGTTGCTTATCATTCAAAAAAAATTTCTATTGCTAAGTTGAACTATTCTACATATGACAAGGAGTTGTATGCATTAGTTCAAGCTATCAAGTATTGGAGACATTATATTTTGGGAAAATATACAGTAGTACACACTGATCACATGCCTCTCAAGTTCCTACAATCTCAAAGTAAAATTGAAGAATCAAGACATATGAAGTGGGCCTCTTACCTCCAACAATTTCACTTGGTGATCAAGTACAAAAAGGGGAAGAGTAATACTGTTGCTGATTGTTTGAGTCGGCCTCCTACCTCTCTTGCTTTAATAGTAATGTCTACTTCACACTTGGGATTTCAGACTTGGCCTAATCAGTATTCACAGGATCCTGATTTTGGGAAAGTATTTGAGCAAGTAAGTAAACCTTCTTCTTCCAATTTGCGTCCTTTCCAAGATTTCTACATCAAAGAAGGACTTCTTTACAAATTGGACAAGGTTTGTGTTCCTTGTGAGCCAAGAGTGTCACTTCTTAAGGAAGCTCATTCAACACTTTATGGTGGTCACTTTGGGAAACACAAAACACTTCATCACTTGCAAATATTTTTCTACTGGCCTAAAATGCAGAGGGATGTGCTGAGATTTCTCAAACAATGTGCAGTTTGTTGTCGCTCAAAACCAGCTAACAGGAAGTTTGGCTTAGGCATTCCTTTTCCCATTCCTTCTCGTCCTTGGGAAAGCATTTCCATGGATTTGGTTAGTGGTTTTCCCATGACAGTGTGACAACATGATTGTGTGTTCATGGTGGTTGACAGATTCAGTAAAATGGCAAAGTTTATTCCATGTCGCAAGACAAGTTCTGCAGCAGACTTAGCCCAATTGTTCTTTGATAGCATTTGGTGATCCTTTGGTCTACCTACCAGCATTATATCGGATCATGATTCATGCTTTGTGGGTCACTTTTGGCGTTCTTTGTGGAAAATTTTGGGAGTTTCCCTTAACTTTTCCATCGCCTATCATCCACAATACGATGGGCATACTGAAGTGGTAAACCGTACACTTGTGCAAAGTTTATGAATCTATCATCACACTTCACCAGCAAAGTGGGACTTGAGTCTCACTCATATTGAACATGCCTACAATAGGGCACTACATTCTTCTACAGGTCACTCGCATTTTGAGGTTTGTTTGGGATTTCATCCCTTGGCACCTTATGAGTTACCTTTGTCTTTGCCTTCTCCTATCACTTCTCATCTTCAGAAGGAGAAAGACAAGGCACACTCCTTTATTCAAAACTTGCATAATCTTCAATCAAAGGTGATTGAAATTTTGCAAAAGACACAACAACAGCAGAAAAAGTCCATGGATCGACATCGAATTCCTCATCCATTTCAGGTTGGTGACAAAGTATGGTTGCATCTTGACAAGCGGCATCTTACTGATAAGACTCATAGTAAAATCAAACCGATTCACTATGGGCCTTATACTATCCTTCAGTAGGTGTCCGAGAATGCTTTTTCCATCTTGATCTTCCCGCACACTTGGGGATTCATGACGTCGTCAATGTAGATCTTTTGAAGTTGTACTTTGACTCTACATTGGAGACCGCACCAACTATCAATCATCCTGTGGACGTGGTTCCTGATTCTCAGTTACCATTGGATTTCGATCAGATCTATGACATGAAGACTTGACAGACTCGCCAGGGGTCTACCACCTCGTATCTTGTGGCTCGATGAGGACAGCTGCCACATCAGGCTCATTGGATTTCTTTTCATCAGATGTCCCGTGACTTTCCTACTCTTCTAAAAGCATTGGAGGCCAATGCTTCTATTGTGGGGAGGCATTATGAGGATTGATGTTTACATCTCTCATATGACCCCTCTAGTAGTTCCTAGCTAGGTTTGCATAGTTTATTTCTTGCAAATTAATATTGTAAGTGAGTCTCCTTCTCACATACACTTGTGTGCACTAGTTGTCTTCTAGTTGTCACTTTGGAGTGTTAGTTAGGAAGTGTGAACTCAAAGTAGGAAGTGTGTACTTCAAGATAGCTAAAAGGATCTTCTAGTTAGCATCTTACCTTTCTTTCTTAGCTTAGAAGTTACGTGCATTCTCCTTTGCACTATTGTAGCTTATGGTTAAGCATATTGGATCAAATCCATGATTTGGTGGGTTTGGTTATGTATTTTGGGCCTTTAGAACCTATAAATTGAGTTGTAAATAATAGAAACATTAGTTGGATTTTCAATCCTTTTCACACGAAAACATATACATTGCAATGTGGCTCTTGATATGGAGTAATCTTGGCCTTCACTCTTTGTGACACTCTTCACTTTCCTACTCTAAGGACACATGTGCACTCTTACATAAAGAGCACTTTTGTACATCAACACTCATCATACTTGCATACTTATCTACAAAAAACTTGTGTATTTATTATATATTATTACATTACATAAATTAAACACTCACTCTCTAATCTAAGATACACTCCTAATCTAAAGATGTACCCAAGGTAATACATTATCATATACCAAATAATATAATATATTCCAAAAATTTGAGCATGATGTTTTTCTAGTATATACTCAAGGTATTATCATTAGTCAGGATAAAGGGAAGAGAATTGTGGAAAGAAGAAAAGATAAGCCAAAATTTAGGCAGAGTTTGTAAGAAAATAAAAAACCAAATACAATTTTGAGGTAATATAAGATAAATTTAGAGCCATAGGATATCAACCAATAATGGAAGGAAGCCTATAGAAAATTATATTTTCCAACATTAACTAAAGAGAAAAGGATAAAATAGTCTAGTTATACAAATCAAAATTCAAATAAACATCTCAAGGGCTATGAAATAAGTTATTGGTCAAATAATAGGTAGATCTTGTCAAAGTTACCCTTAAACAATAAATAAATGATAGGAATTCTTGCTAGGACAATCAAATAGTTGCTAAGCGATCCTAACTTTGATGGTATAAAGCTTGGCCCCCACCATTCTACATGATATTATGTCTAGAAGGTTGGGTTTTACAAAATTAGACAATAGTTACAGACAACACTATCAAAATGATTTCTCAAGAAGTATTCTAGGTGATGGACTTGAACTAATCTTGGCTAGACTTCAAAACCTTTTCCTACAAAGGTATACAAAAGGTTCTCATCCTACTACACAAATATTTAGAATTTATGATTGTATAGGATGTAGTGGTTGTTAACCTCCTACCAACATTTGGGGTACATTTATCTAACAAATTCCTATATCATTTAGGTGTTCATTTGACTTTAGATCATTCTTACATTGAAATACCATGGGATAAAGGAAAAATGAGGATTTATAGCTAGCAGATCAATCCATACCATATCAAGAGATATGGTAAAAAATAGACATGCCTAGTACAAAAGGTTCCAAATATACAAGTGGATATATTCACTACTCTTAAGCAAAGAAATAATTCTACTAATATCTTAAGTATTCACTATCCCAACATGTAGAATAGGTCAAACTAGATAGGTCGAAGTGAACCAAAAATTAGGGCCTGCAACTTCATAGAGATCAAGAGGTATGCAAAGAAAATCAAGAATCATCACTACAGAGCATGAATGAGATATGATATCTTGGTATTATGGATCTATCCCTAGAAATCCTTCAATCACATACTGATAAGAGGCAAAAGCATCAATGGAATAGCAGCTGACTGTAATAATTTTTGGGTAATATATTAGATAATTCTCAAAGGTATAATCATCTCAAAATAATGTCATTATCAAGAGCATCATGATACTAGCTATCTCCCTAAGATATTGTACTAGAGTATAAATCTCAAATATCACATGATATTATCAAGCCACTACATCAGTAAATAAGCATAATTTCTCCAACAACATGAAATATCATGCCATAATTTTGTATAAATAACAAACATGCAAATAAAACCTATAATATGTAGGTAAAATTGAATAAAGGTAACATGTCATACCAAGGGAAAGTTTCAAAGAACTAAGTCAAGTCACATGCATAAAATTCTTGAGGATGCAACAACCAATAAGAAGTGATTTCAATTCACACTGATCTACCATCTTTAGTTCTTTCTCAATGTTGCAATAGATGAAGAAGGATGGTAATGATAGACTCTCTCTTTTGATCATTCCCTTTTCCATTTCCTACTTTCATTACCAGTATCATAGTATACCATAACAAAGGTGAAGTTGAGAGGCATAAGAAGAAGAAAAATGAAGGGGACAACCTAAAAAGGTCTCAAAGTCTAATAAATAGAAAATGATTGCTACCCAATATAGGGTTGTTGAATATAAAAAGCATATGTTTAATATTTGATGAAGCATTCACTCATATGATATCCTTTTAATACCACCTCCTCTTGTCTCCCCTCCTTGGAAATCTCTTCCTTCACCACCTTCTATCACTTTCATGACTTTGCAACCCAATGAAAATAAGGCATAGGTCATATTTTATAAACAACTATAGTCATTTCACATGGCTATGGTAGCATGTAGAATTGATTTTTCTAACACCTTCATGATGAAAATAGGCACCAATGATCATCATGATAATATCACAAAACAAGTAGGCATGTGTAAGTTGAACATATTTGGTTCTCATTTCAATGTTTCAAAGGTAAAAATTATGCCCAACTAAAAATTGTATGCTCTAATGGCAAGGTGATAAAATCAAATTCATGTTCAATTAATAAAAATGTCATGGCATGGTGCTTTATTAACTAAATATAAAGAAAATGAAGTGATCACATCAATAATCAAATCCAAAAAGTTAGTGCCAAAACAAGTAAAATCAAGTTTAATAAAAATCTAGTTGTCATCAACTTTAATAGATGACTATAGAAGGTAGTATATGGTTATTTAATGCATGCAACTCTTAGAGGTACCCATGCAAGAAATTAAAGCAATGCCTAATTTTGCAATACACTATAATTCAAAGGGATATTGTCTCTGTAGCTTTGTAATAAATAGGACAATAGAAGGGAAACTCCTGGAAGCCAACAATATTCACCTAAGGTAGTTTGCATGAGTGAGAATTCACCTAAAGCTACAAACCTAAAACTAATATAGGTTTCAATTATAGCAGAATATGCTCATGAAAATTATAATTTTGCAAAAGGTGCTTGCTTTCAAGTACCTCTATTTTATTTGATTTCTCTTCCATTACCACCATTTACATCCTCTTTTTGTTGATGTATTTCATACCTTCATAGCTATTACCACCATATTCATTTCCTCACCCTTTCTGCTATCTCTCCACCATACTCTAGAATTCATGTTTTTTCCATCATTGTATTTCTTGCTTCTTGTATTTCCCTTTCCATTCATAGCCTTCATTCTTCTTCCATAATTTTTTATTTTAATCAATTTATCTTCTCATTTCAATGTATTCCTAAGCTCTACTATCCTAAATATAAGTAATTTTAGGTTCTTAGTTTTATGAGGAAAAATTCTTAGACATTTCTAATAAAGTAAGTGAATTTTCTCACCCACATCTACTATGTGGTAGAATTTAGACCATATAGTTCTTTTGCTAAAATTAATGTAGCAATGAGTGCATGTATCTACAAGAGAAATAGAAGAGGCTACTAAAGCATATAAAGTAGGTAATAATATTAGCAAATTATGTAGAGTGTATATAGATGTGGCTGGATGTAAAATAGATTAAAAAGGCACCAGGAATATGGTTGCCAGATAATATTTTGTGCTAAGGAATTAAACTTAGTGTGCAGTGAAAGCAAAGTAAAATTTGGCTAAGTATGGAAATCATGCTAGATATATAAGAGGTTGATGTCAGCAACAAGGCAAAAAAAAATTATTATCTAGAATTCTTGAAGGAGAAAAAAAACAAATGCATAAGACACGACATCCATCACCCATCATCTAGTAGCCAAGCATTGAGTTCAAGAAAACAAAGCTAGCTAGATGGACCATAATGTTGATGCCATTAAGAGAGCATAAAATATCTAGCATGATATAAAACAATGCTAAGTGAGAAATATTTGAGGGAACTAAACATGGTATCTGGCATACAATGCTATAACCCACTGAGCTTCCAAGAGAATTAGATGTTAGGAGATGATGTTAGTATCATGAGCTTAAAATCTAGTTAAGCCAAACACACTCCTAGATGTAGAATAGTTCTAAGCATGGTAACTTTGAAATAAAGTAAGCAAGGATCAAATGACTCTTAGTACGTAATGTTATATATAAATAAAATTAGCTATCAAACTCTTAAAATTGATATTTGATGTTTGGAAATAAAGATTCAAAGGCCTAAAATGAGGAGGAATTTAAAGGGTGCATTGTGTAATCAAGGTCACAACTCAAAAATAAAGGATACCTAACATTTTACAAATATCTATATAAGTAGTTTGAAATAATTCATATCTACAAGCATGTGCATGTTGATTAGCCACTAGGAATATTCATTGTTATAATATCTTAATGGCTAAACATTTTTACATCACACGCCTACCCATGATCAGCTGGCTATGCATAATAGAAAGGAGTGGATCATAATATGATGGTTACAATCTAACAATGCATCACACATGCCAACCTCAAAATGAAATCTACATCATTCACATCAGTAGATGAGCCAAATGTGATAGCCACTCTATGCACCTACCTTGAAACCTATAATATGCTCTAACAACAATCATCCATAGATAATTGAATACATTGTAAATCTTTATATATACTAGAATGCACAATATTATGAGGGTCAACTATTTGGAAATTAAAATTGGTATGAATATATTGATTGAGGCTATACATATTCTTGAATGAGAATTGGGTTGTTTTCTAAACTCCTGCTAACTTCTTGTGTAAAACATGTATGTATGTCTTACTAAGTGCTAATGATTTTCTGTTAAAGCCAGGAATGGATAATTCTACATTCTATATTTCTACCTAGATTTACCCTTACATTTTTATAGTAATTTAGCATAGACCAGAGTAATTAATAGTAAATGTTTATAATTCATAAGAAAAGTAGGTTGTTCTATTAGGTGGTTTAGTTTAAATTTGGATTATGAGACTCTCTACACCATGTCTCTTGATGTTGCCAAATCCATACCACTTTTAGCTCATATTTCTAAACCTTTACATTTATTACTCTAGTCTAAAACCCCCCATTTAGTTAGATTAGCTAGGCATATGAATTGACCTTCTATAGAGGTTGGCTTAAAGACCCATATTTTTTAGCCTTCTAATCCCTCGGTTGAAGTCTTGAGGTCACATCTCATTGATGTAGGTATATTTAGAACCAAGAGTACATAAGGGAAATTTTATCTAATATTTATATCTATATTTTTAAATATAAATATAGACATGTAAAGAACTAGTTTTACAAGATTGAAATGTATTTATACAACTAGATTTTGAATAAAATATGCATATTCTTAAAAAAATATTAATTTTAGGTTTACATATTCATTGAGTCTATATATGAAACAAAGAATGTCATTTGAAACTAACTAATTAGTTTAACTAATATCATTCATTGCTAGGCTCTACTATCAAAATACTTATTCTTTAGGCATAATCCTTTTTTATTGTTTTTTTTAACTTTTATCCATGTGAATATGTGACTTTGTTGCCTTTAAGATTGTATCACTGAAATGTATGATCTAAAGAATCTTGGTTTTCTTATCCCTTTATGGTTTTTTGGACTATTCATCAAGTTATTGGGTAGACTTATTTATGATGACTATGTGTATTTTACGATGCCCATTCCAACATAAGGGTTTGTGTTTAGTTCAACCGTATTGAAGATCTATCAAATCACATTGATATTCAATTGGGTGATTATCATTATTCTTAATGTATATAATATAAACAATTATATGATACATGTTTTATTCTACTCTAATACCCAAAAACAAGGATTCCTATTTTTGGTAAAAGTTAAGCCTCCCTTGGATCCCAAACCAACTATTGCAACTAGAAAGTAGGACATATAGACTATAGTTAGGTAAAAAAAGTTTTAAAACATATGATATCCTCCTCCATTCCTTTCTTAGTTAACATAGTAGAAAAAATATACTTATATGACTCCAAAATTATATGATTTAGTGGTATTTGATATCCAAAATCCCACTATAGAACATTAACCCAAAGTGCATAATATGTAACACCTAATTTATCAATTATAACTTCATCCCCATTAATTGTAACAACCTAAAGTATTTTTACCAGTTGGGATTTGACAAAATCGATGGCCCTACTAAATTCCTATAGTGCTTTAAATATACTAAAGTAAGCGGACAAAACATCACATCTCATTCAATAGTGTTATTTATTGTTGGAATATTTCATTACATAAAACCATAATTATTTTATATGAAAATATTAGACAACTATATAGAACCTTTATGGTGGTGATATTTCAATGAACATTGACCTTTTATGAAGTGAATTTCTCTAACGTTTCTAGGTTGATAAACCATTTGATAATATTTACCTTTAAATCCATTTTTAATACCTAGGTATTTTTAATTTCTTTATCTATAAGGAGTAAAAATAAGAGGTTTTGTACAAGTGCATAACTCTTAATTGTATTTGGCCTTATTAGAATAGATTCTAATATGTGCATGTGAAGGTAAATATAAATTGATATTTTTTCTAAACTATATCATTTTGTTATGGATTAGGAATAGGTACCCTTACATAATGTCTTATATTACTAGTTGACCATGGGAGCACTTCATGTGGTATAACCAAAATTTATGCCAATATGGCCTCTAAGGGAGTTGATCTGTAGAATTATCTAGTAGAGTAAATTTTTGAATCCAACCAGTTTATTTGTACATTACTTTATATTGTAGATATAATATATGATATCCATGGGATGCTTCTTCAAAGAAATGAATCATTGCTCTCATTTTGATAATTAAATTAGACCTCTAAATTCTATTTTTTTTGTGATAGGATCAATTTGTTATTTTCCATTGGTGAAATCTTCATCATGAAGAGGATAGGATTCTAAAAGAAGATGTAATATTACAAGTATTTATAATTAATATTTTTAAATTGAATTCTAGTTGTGTCCTATATATTAGAGTTTTTTTTGAATTCCTCTCTGATCACATTCTCATTGGGTTTGACATCAATGCTATCAAATATTTACATAGAGTATCATGCTTTCAAGTCTTCATAAGTCTCTATTTATTGAAACACAATGGAACTTTCAACATGGTTGGTAAAGTTTAGAAATTAGTGGATCATTTATATTTTAAAAAAGGATTTTTTTATTGATGACACAACTTTAAACAAACTCTTTCCATTTTTACTATGGTACACAACTTGCGTAGATACTAAAATGAGTAGATATTACTAATTTGGTTGTATTTAATAAATTTATCAAGGTGTTAGAATACCATCTTTTGATAATTAGGCTAAAACAAAATTAAATTTACTAAGGTCCTAGATTAGGAAATTTAAATCCCATAAGACTCAAGGATCTTAAATAATTCATATCTATAGGTCAAGGACTATATTTCCAAATATTTTTTAAAGAATCCTTTAATATCGATAGTTTCTTGAGAAAATATAATCCATTCAAGTGGTGGATAATTGACTAACATAGATCCTAGATATTTTTCTTTCCTTTATGGACCACTATAAATTAGTGTTCCAGTGCCAATTTATGAATACTAACAAAGAGGATGCCTTCCATTAATGTTTGGAGGTTGTTTTGCATACATATGTATCTCTCAAAAGAGGGTCATATGAATAATTATTACTAATAGAGGAGATCCATGAATCAAGGCTTCAAACTAATAATAACAAGTATACAAGTAATGAAAATATTTTTATTTATTTTCTAAAGTTATATGGGGTCTTGTCAAATAGGATCATTTTGTATTTTATGCAAAGGTCCTTTATAATCATTTCTTGCCAAGCATTATCAACAAAGGATATATTAAATTCATTTAAAAGTAAGGGGACTTTGATGTTTTTACTAATTAATGGTATTACAAAATTTTATTCATAGTTTGGTGCTTAAGGCTCAAAATTGTATTCTCTATATTGTTTGACCAATGAAAATAAACCTTATCAAAACCAAATATTTTAAACAATTTAGATACATTATTGGGGATGGTATGAAATAGTATTGGCATTCTAATCAATGTACTTTATTAATAATGTTTGATTTCTATAAATCCTATGATTGAATCAAATAGCATTTTATCCTATTGATATTAATGAGTGGCATGGTCTAAGCCCATTGTTTATTATAATTATCACAAGTCTTTTATTTGATGCTTATGATTACCTCATTATTAAAGGTTTTCAGTCTATTTGCTTTTGTATATTTTGATCCAATAGTCCTCTATGCAATTCTTGTAGAACCTTTTGACTATTTAATTACAAAGAAATTTTAAATCAACATCGTTCAAGAGATTCTACCTATTGGATCCTACGGCTAGATTTTATTAAGGATTTCACTTAATATATATTACTTACTATCAATGAAGAATATTTTGTTGAAATTTATCACTTTTTAATAAAACACCTAGAACCATTCATCATAAGAATGGTATGCTAAAGCATACAAAGAAAAATTAGAGAGATCACATACATAAAATATAGAGATAGAGACATGGAAGCCCAACACCTTTAGGCTAACCTTTATGACTCTCTCGAATCCCCATCCAAGTCAGGATCCTCAAACCCTAATGCTGAAATTACTATAAGCCCCGTGGGCATCACAAATCCAAACCCTAATGCACGATCTCTAGAATCCACATCCAAGTCAGGATCCTTAACCCCAATGCTAGAAATACGTCAATCCCAGTGGGCATACCAAATCCAAACCCTAATGTTGAATAACTTAGGAAGAAATTTGAGGCATTGGAAAATAAAAAATCTCATCTCCCTAACATCATCACTAGGAGCCAAGTGAATCCTACTGAGGGGTCGTCCCACATACCAAGGGAATATAGGAAAAAATAAGAATATTTGGATGTAGGGGTGGAGATATGTGAAACTCTTCAGACTAAGGAATATGGTAGTCTGGTTCTGCAACAAATTACCTCCCATCAATTTAGTCCTAAAAAAACCAGGAGCGTTGTGAAGTCTCCTATAGATTTTGGCAGTGAAAAAATAAGAGGGAGAATATCAAATGCTGAGCATCAAAAATTAAAAATAATAATGACATTGCCAATGGAAAACAGAGAACCTTATTTCAACAAGTTATTCCAGGTTCTAAAGACAACAAATTAGGAAAACCACCTCAAGGGAGGGGGGGAGGAAGAAATCCCAAACAATCTAAATGAAGTTCCTCTCATGGAACGTGAGAGGCCTCAATGGCCTGCCCAAACATAGGGAAGTTAGTGCAATAAGAAATCAAGTGAATCCAACTATTATCATGTTGCAAGAAACAAAAACTAATGAGATTCAGTCAAAAAAATAGCAAAAAAAAATTGGAATCAAGGGGATATGGTTTGCAAATCAGCCAGAGGAGCATATGGAGGCCTTATGACTTTGTGGAATCTCGGGATAGTAGAAGACGCCATTATTCATAAATATGACAGGGTTCTTAGTATTTTATTTAAGGAAATAAACAACAGCATGTCGTGGATCCTTTCAAATATTTATGCCCCTACTTCAATTCAAGGGAGAGCTCTATTGTGGGAGTACTTAGGCAATCTGAGTGAAATCTTCCATAATGTCCCCTGGATTATGGATGGATATTTTAACACTCCTCTTTACTCTTCAGACAAAATGGGTGAAAACAGACCACCTATCAGGAGCATGGATGAGTTCAATGACTTTGTGAACTCCAACATATTGATGGATGTAAAACTTAGAGGAGTGAATTATACCTGGAGCAATCGGTGGATAGGGTGTCATCTCATTCAAGAAAGGCTTGATAGGTTTTTTCTATCAAAGGAGGCTACAACTTTGTTTGGTGATTCTACCCTGCAAGCCCTTCCTAAAATTACCTTTGATCATAATCCCATTTTGTTGGAGATCCCTAAATCTCTGTCCTTCAAGAAACCTTTCAGATTTTAATCTATGTGGATAAAATATTCTAGTTTTAGAGATAACTTAAGTCAGTGGTGGTAGTAGCCTGTCAGGGGTAGTGCAACTTTTAAACTTGCTAGAAAATTAAAGTTTGTTAAGGAAAATCTTCGAACTTGGAACAAAGAGGTCTTTGGGAACCTATTTGAAAATAAAAAATAAGTTGTTGAAATTTTGAAGATAATTGATCAGAGGATCCAACATGGTGATGCTGATGAAACTACTAGGCAGGAGGAACAAACAAAACTAGTCGAGTTTCATAACATTTTGGCTTGTGAGGAAATCTATTGGAGGCAAAAATCAAAGGTTCTTTGGTTGAAATATGGAGATTCAAATTCCAAGTTTTTTCACGTCACCATGCTTAGAAACAGAAGCAATAACAATATATATATTTTTAAAAGCAGATGGTTCTATTACTCAAGACTTAACAAAAATAAAAAAGGAGACAGTAACTTATTTCAATTCTATCCTTGGTCATGAATCATAGTGCAATGAGGAGGCTCATGATATTCTCTTGCAATCCATTCCTAGCATAATAAATGAGGATATAAACCTTAAGCTTCTAGCTCCCTTTTTTGATGAGTAAATTAAGGAAGCCTTGTTTAGCATGGAGCCATACAAATCCCCAAGACCCGACGACTTTCCCCATCATTTCTATCAATATTTTTGGGATATCGTAAGTGAGGATGTAATTTTTGTTGTCAGAGAATTCCAAGCAAGCAATCATATCCCAAAAGGTATAAAATCTACTTTTATTTCTCTAATTCCTAAGAAGTAAACCCCTGAATCTATGGCTGACTTTAGGCCAATCAGTCTGTGCAATGTTTCTTACAAGATCCTAACTAAAGCCATTGCAAATAGAATGAGATATATTCTATCCCGCATCATAGATCCATGCCAGGGAAGCTTTGTCTAGGGCAGGTCAATCTTGGATGGAGTTATCATAGTTTGTGAAGCTCTGCACTCTACTCATAAGACTAACATGTCTGATTTTTGCCCTCAAGCTTGATATGAACAAAGCATTTGACATGCTAAATTGGGACTTTCTAATTGTTGTCCTCCTTAAGTTTGATTTTCACCACCAATGGGTTAATTTGATCAAATAATGTATTTCTAAAGCATGGTTCTCGATTCTATTTAATGGAACAACTATTGGTTACTTTCAAAGTCATAAAGAAAATCGGTAGGGGGACCCTATCAGCCCCATGTTATTCATCATTGTAGCAGAAGCTTTAGGCAGAACCATAAAAAATGCTTGCAGTTCAAGGCTAATATCATGAATAAAGGCAACATATCTCACTAGGATTGTTCCTCACTAACAATTCATCGATGATACCCTTATATTGACTAAGGCATCAGTGGTTGAGGCCAAAATAATTAAATACATCCTGCAACTCTACGAAGACACTGTTGGTAAGAAATTTAATTTTAGTAAAAGCAAGTTATATTTCTTGAACACCCCCATTCAGAGGTAAGGAAGGATTGCAAAAATTTTAGGATGTGATATAGCAAACCTCCCCACTTTGTATCTTGGTCTCCCTCTTTTCATTGGTTCTCCGAGAGAGTCAATGTGGGATAGGGTTATTGAAAGAATTCAAAAAAAACTTGTTGTATGGAAAGGTCATCTTCTATCTCAAGCAGGAAAGTTGACCCTCACTAAGGACTATCTTCAGAGCATTCTAGTCTATTTCCTCTCCATTTTCAAAGCCCTTGTGAAGGTTTTCCAAAAAATTGAGAAACTCCAAAAAGAATTTTTATGGACTAGATCAGAGGAGAAAAAGAGTATACACCTTGTAGGATGGACCAAAGTGTGCAGACCTAGTGAAAATGGGGGCTTAGGTCTGAGGATAATTGCTCATATAAATTTATCTTTACTAACTAAGCAGGCATGACATCTCATTTTTGGTGAATAAAATGAATGGACAACTATCATCAAACTAAAGTATCTTCAAAATATGGAATTTCTAAGTGACTTAATTCCAATCAGAGGTTCTTCTTTTTGGAAAGCAATTCTTAATTGTAAGGAAATAATCAAAAAAGGTTTAAAATGGGTTTTAGGCAATGGTGAGAGGATAAATTGCTGGAATGACAGGTGGGCTAAGGACAAACCACTAATGCAATATCCTAACTTAGCCCGAATCAGAGATATCACGGAAGAACTCATTGGCAAAAAATTCTCCGATTATATGGTTGAGGACAAAGGTAGAATGAAGTGGAAACAAATAAGAATTCAGGGATTTCAAGTGAAATCAAATGATCTTTGTAACATTCTCGGGCAACAGTTTATCCCCAGGAGACCCAAGGAAGATCAAGTGACTTGGGCTCCTATGGAAAATGGGTAGTTCACTGTTAAATTAGCTTACAAGCTTCTACTTGATGACAAAGATTTTATCCTCCAAAAGGACTTAGTTTGGATAAAAAATTTAATTCCAAAAATTGTAGTCTTTTCATGGTTGGTTATCCAAGGAAGAATTCTAACCATTGATAATATGATGCGTAAAGGTATTTGTATCACTAATCATTGTTATCTGTGCAGGGCTAATTGGGAGACCATTTATCACATTTTTCTTGAGTGCCCTTTTTTCTTGACTATCCTAAGTGGGGTTTTTTAGGATTTCAATATTTCATGGGTTAAACGAGTCATCGTACTTGATTTGTTTGTCCAGTGGCCTTGCCCCTTTTCAAGCCAAAGACTTAGATACATGTGGAAAATTTGTCTTAATCACTATATTTTGCAGGTGTGGTTAGAAAGAAACCATAGAGTCTTTAATGAGTCTATCCATGATCATCAAACTATCATTGCTAGGATCCTATCCTTTGCCAATGAGAATGTGAACCTTATCCCTTTTGATAGTTGTAAACCTCATATGCAAGAGACCACGATTGCTCAATATTTAAGCTTAACCTTGTTATATGAGTCTGTGCCTAGGGTAGTCAACCCCAGAGCCAATGTTAAGTGGTCTCCACCTCCTACGGGTTAGTTTAAGCTTAATTTTGATGGAGCAACTAAGGAAAATCCTAGTAGAGCAAGTGTCGATGGCATTGTACGAGATCATAATGGAAATATGATGCTTGCATTTTCTAAATATTTGGGAGCAAGGACGAACAATGAAGCTGAAGCTAGAGCTATATGGAGATGCCTTCAAATGACTCAAGACTTAGAAGGTAATTTGATCGTAGAAGGAGACTTTATGCATGTTATAAATCTTCTCAATAATTGGAAAACACCTCATTGGAGGATTAAAATAATTGTTGAAGAGGCTAGGATCCTTTTCTAGGGAAGACAAGACAAAAAATCCCAACATGTCTTTCGGGAAGCTAAAAAAATTGTTGATAAGCTAGCCAATTTGGGTGTCGATGGTGACGGACTTTTTAAATGGGAACACGATGTCTCGAGTGAAGTAGAGGAGCTTATTCAACACGAATGTCAAGAATGATAGTCAAATTTACCAACAAGGAATGCACTGTAAGTTCGAAGGCTATGAGTATTCCCATCTCTTTTTTGAATTGGACTCACAATAAAAATTATCTGAGCTGTCAGTCTTCATGGATGCTGCTTGGAAATACCACAAAGACTAATGGAGACAGTCACATGTCAGATAACATGGCTCCTAGTCGTCTTAGTAATTTGAGGTTGGTTGATAATCATAGGGAAGGAAAGAAACAACAATATAAGACTTCGAACCAAAGCCAAGTGGACCACCAGATAGCCACCGCCATAAATCTAGCCAACAGGTTCACTTCTCCAAGGCTGATTGGCCAAGATAGTATGTGGTACCAAGGCATGTCATATACGGAAGAAAGCAATTACCAAAGAATTATTAAGAGTAAATATCAATACAAAGCTTGTGGAAGTTTTTTTCAGTACTCTACTATGTGTGTTTGCAGCTTTTTGTGAAAGCACGAGATTTCGGTCAAAAGAAACACCAAGTGCAATTGCATTCAAAATTAATCACGCTTAAGTCCTAGGAATGTACATTGCATGAAACGAAAAGAGACATGTTGTAAGAGACGCAATCAGATAAAGAAAAACAGCCCTTTCATTAATTTCTTTCGATCTCTGTTACAATAATGCCTCCTCCCTTTTCAGGGGCTAGGAGCGCAAATAAGGTTTGATTACAATCGTTGAATGGTTCCTCCTTCCGCGTGCCCACGATTGCACTGGGCGGGCTAAGATGATGTCGCCGCTGATGTTGATGGGTTCTTCGCCTCTGCTGCTTCTCCTGCAAACAAAGAAATGATCAAGACGTTAGTAGCACCTGTTGCAAATGAAAATCATTCTCTCTCTAAAACTAACAAAATATGCATACGAATATTTGCCTGAAACCATGAAAACAGTGAATCCAAATTGCTTCAAAATCGGACAGAAGGTAAGAACAGTCACCAGAAGGCCACTGCCACTTGAGGCGGTGGCCAATTCACCTAAAGCTGGAATTCGTCCACGGGCAGGACGAATTCTGACTGTAATTCGTCCCTGGGTGGGACGAATTCTTCTGAATAGGAGAAATCGACCTGCTCTTTGCTCCAATGTCGGATCTCGGGACCTGCAAAACTCCTGCAAATAGGGGGGTTAGGTAATTGGGGCCATTTTGGGACGACCCAGATGGTCGGATTTTCCCAATTTGGCCTCCTCCCTCGGGAATTTAACCTTGACACCTGCAAGTTAGCGAAACGATAAAGCAATACAAAACACCCTAAACTATGACCAAAAGCTACAAAATTGCAATTATAGACTAATCAGACCTAGTAACACAGAATGCAATCTAAAAATTAATCTAAAGTGCTCAAAAACTGAAATTAGAATTTGGGGGTGCGGGGGTGCCCAAGTGGGCCTCCCACCGTTGGCCCTCGATTTTGGAGCCAATCCACCAAGGATGGGCCCAAAACCTTTTAGGATTGGGGGGTCGGCGAGTTGGTAGGTTCAGATGTCCATGCGTCGGATTTGAGTAAGGTTCGAGCTTCCAAAGGCCACCCAACAACCTCCCTTGCAAAAGAGATTGATGGATGTAGGAAGGTGAACAAAGGGGGATGCAAATGAGTCTTCGATTCGGCAGCACTTCGTTGCTTGAACACTCCTTCTACCTGCATGTTTTGGGTGAGAAAAGTCCCACCTTTTATAGACCCAAGGGGTCTCTTTTGGGAGGGAAGCACAAAAGCCAAGTGTTGACCATGGGCGCCATGTGGCGGTCTTGTCTTCCCATGAGGGAGGGGAGTCCTTCACTGACTTGAACTTTGATAAATGCTTCTTGTAACAGTCCTCTAACGGCCCCTCTGTCCACTTACACATGCGTGCAAGGTAGGAGCCCTTAACTGACTGTTATGGGCTGCCACTTGGCACCATTTGCCCTTTTGCCCGTTAAGCTTAGAATTCGTCCCACCCGGGGACGGATTCGAGAATTCGTCTGGGGTGGGACGGATTCTATTTTGAATTCGTCCCTGGGTGAGACGAATACTGGGCAAAGTGCCCAAGTGTGCCAAATTGCTCCTTGACCTTACAAAATTGCTATGAAAGTGGTTAAGACCACTTGTTTGACCTCTGAGGGCTGCCCTGGGGGCTGTGTTTGTCAAAGCGATCAGTGTTTGCAGTCACATAATCGGATTGGTGTTGTTTTGGTGTCTACGAGATGCCCCTTTTTGGGAAGCGCTGCGGGTGATGCGATCTTGAGCAAAAATAGATAACCAAAGCACTAATGATTAGGGTTTCTTGGTAACCTAACCAACTTTTGATGCCCCAAGTATGGAAAGGGCATGCATTCTTGAATCCTTGCTTCGACGAGCTAAGGAATTTGATTTCAAGTATTAACTCTGTTTTGGTGAGGTGTGACTTGAACTTGGACATTGATCGGTCATGAACAAGTGAAGGGGAGAAAAACAGAACAAGGAAGGGCGTTTTTATCCTCGGGGGGAACCTTGTGTTCATGATTCACGAAATGCCAAGTGTTTGATTGATTTGATTGTTGCTTGTTTACTGCCCCAAGCGGGAGCGTGATTGTCTTTGTCAATGATTCTTTGAATGCATGTCGTTTTCCTTAATTGGGTGTGTGATTGTTGGTTGGTGACTAAGTGTGACTACCCCCTCAAGCGACGAATCGATGAGGGAATGACCTTCGTGAGAGAAGCGGCGAGTCGCTTGACCCAAGATGACTTGTGCAAGGTTTGCCTTTAGAGGGTTTACCGTTAAGCGTGTGCAATTTTTCCAACATATGGACCTATTTTTGGTGGGTGTTAACCCTTTTGGTGATGTCATAATGAGGTAAAAATCGTCGAAAACCTATTTCCCGTGGAGCGGTCCGGCTATGATAGCCTTCTTGGGGAACTAGGAGAGCGATAATTTGGACCTCGACATCGATTTTCTTTGCCTAGAGGTTAAGTGCATGAGCACTTATGCCCAGCAATGCTTTTGTTGTGTTTTTGTTGAATTTTGTTTTTTTTGTTGTTTTTGTGACACCATTTGGTGATTGAATTTCGGCAATCCGTCCTCCGTGGACGGTCCGCTATGGTAGCCTTCTTCGGAGTAGGATAGTGACCATGCAAACCCGACATCAATTTTGCTATTCCAAGAGGTTAAGTGCAAGAGCACTTGTGTCTGGCAATGTTTATGTTGTTTTTTTGTTGAATTTTTGTACTGTTTTTGTTGTTTTTGTGACATTATTTTGGGGATTAAATTTTCAAAATCTGTCTTCCCCTGGAGCGGTCCGGCTATGGTAGCCTTCTTAGGGAGTAGGATATTGATAATTTGTGACCCCGATGTCGATTTTGTATGCCCATGCTGTCAGTTGCATTTGCAATCCTGTCAGGCAGTTTTATTGTCTATTTTTAGTGCATTTTTAGTCATTTTTCTTAATTTTTTTTGTGCTGGCCTGAATTCGTCCCTGGGTGGGACGAATTCCAGCTGGAGAATTCATCCCTAGGTGGGACGAGCGCTAATCAGAGCGCTCGTCCCAGTCAAGGACGAATTCCAGTGCAAAAGGCCTATTTAAGGGCCAAAACTTGATTTTGGGCTCATTTGTGTCATTTTTTCTTGCGATTTTGGAGCTCTGGGAGGAGGAAGTAATTCTGCGAAGCGAGCGCTCTTGGAATTCTCTCTGCCATCATGAGTGCACAAAGCGGGTTCGAGCGGCGGAGCCGAGGCGAGTCCTGTAAGTGACCCTAGGGCTTATTTTGCTTTAACTGAATGCATTGTTTTTGTGTTGCGCTTTTCAAAACTTTAAGAATTTTTTGTAATGTTTTTTGTTTAACAACTAAGGTTAGAAACCTTAGAATTGAAAATTTTATTTTTATTTTATTTATTATTATTATTATTTTTTTTTTTTGCTTGCAGGTTGTTAGGAGCCGGTACCGTGTACCCGCTGCCTTTACTGAGGCGCGGTTGGCCTTGGCCGATGACGGCCGGGAATGGCTTGATGCCCTTGGGCTCAAGCGGGTGGCTCGGCTGGAGCCTGTGGTTTCGGATCCAGGCCTATCCGACGGCCACTGATCAAGCTTTGGGATCCGAGGACCAATACTTTCCATCTCCCGACAGGGGAGATGACTGTGACTCTTGAGGACGTCTATCGGTTGCTTCGGATTCCGATAGATGGTCTGCCTATTAGGACATCTCCGTTCGATCAGCGGATTGCTATACTCACGAGATGTTTTGGGCATGGGGGGGAGCTGGGTGTAGCAGACCCGGTGGAGACAGCCGAGGTGGATTGCCAGGCTGGCGGGATTTTGGTTGGCTGGTGGAAGGAGAGGGGGTGTTAGGAGTGAGGCACGCATTCCTGATGGGCCTCATTTCTAACATTCTTCTCCATGATTCGTCAGGCGCGAGGTTCCCGTGGAACCTGCTGGATTTGGTGTGGCAGTTGGCGAGTGCCCGGTAGAGGCACCGTTGATCCTGAGATGGGGACAGACTTTGTTGGCGCAGCTTTACGGAGAGCTGTACGGGGTCCGCTGTCGACAGCGGAAGGGTGTCAGTTGTAGCTTTTTGTTGCAGTGCTGGGGTTGGCAGCACATAGCTGTTGAGAGGCCTATCGGGTTACCGTGGACGACTCGGGTGGCGATGGAGGATGATGAGATTGGTTATGCAGCGTTGTGGCGACGGTCTGCGGAGCAGGGGCAGAGTCGGCGATGGGCAGGTGCAGTTGAGCACTACATTGATGCCTTTTCACGGCTCACTCCAGGGGAGGTGTTTTGGCGTCCCTATCGGGACTATCCAGCCTGGCCTGAGGCTGGAGAGTGGCTCCGACGGGTACGGAGGGAGCGATGGTTGGTCGGGCGGCACGGGACGGAGCATGAGTTCTTTCCGTACCGCCGGGTTACACGACAGTTTGGGGTGCGCCAGGGGTTGCCTGGTGAACCCGTAGGCTATCGGCGTCGGGGAGATGAGAGGGATCTGGAGCCACCTGTCCTCGTGCCACTGGGCGAGGAGTCGGATGGTTGTTATTGAGGTGTTGGATGTGGATGACGTAGGTACTACCACTGAGTATGACTCGTGGTGGGTTTTGCGGCGCTGGAGAGGTGAGGGTCCTGTGGGAGGTGCGGAGGCGGCAGTGGAGGATGCTGAGGCGACAGGGGGTGATTGGGGAGGGCCGTTGGATGATGCAGACATGGCGGATGTGGACTTGGGTGTTCCGGAGCAGCCGGACATGCAGGATGTGGAGGAGCAGTTGGAGCCTGGGTAGGCTACTGTCCCCGGGAGTCCTATGCGTCCGACAGATACGGAGGGGGTGGGGTCGGATGTAGGCGATGAGGTTGCGCGGCTTACAGAGCTACTACGGATGCGGGATCTAGAGAGGGATCTTCTGCGGGTTCAGTTGGCAGAGCGGGATAGCGTTTTGGCGCAGCGCGATGATGCCTTGTCTATCTATCATCGGCGGGAGGCAGAGTGGTGTCTATACCGGATAGACTTGGAGAGGGAGGTCATCCGCCTTGGCGGGCGGCTCCCTGAGCCTTCTATCGGCGAGATCTTCTCGACGGACGAGGGATAGTCCGGTCGAGCGGTCGAGCATCATCTCGCCGCGAGGCGGTTGGATGAGGGGGTGGTAGTAGGCATGATGCGGGGGCTAGCGGTAGCCGCCTGCGGGGTCCCGTGGGACCCACACCACGGGGGGTAGTTCCCGTCGCACCGATCCTGCGTGATCATGGTGGCCGACGTCTTAGGTTGGGTTTTGGATATGATTGCGGGGTCTGAGGACCTGTTTTTGTAGCCTGCGGGCATCTTTTTTGATGATATATATATATACCGGTTTTATTTTTGGATTTGTACATGTGATGATGTGATTGATTTTTGTTATGCATGTTTATTTGTTTGATGGATGCAGATGAATTGAATTGTTTTAGATGCCTATGTGATATGCAAAATGGATGAATGCTATTTTTATTTATCTGGTTTTTCTTTGCTATTTTTGTATTTTACGATGGTATCATAAGAATGATAAGTAGGGCAGATGGTTTCCGGGATGAGTGTAAGATTTTTTGAGATTCAGACAGTTTTAACTCACTATCCACGACTGTACTTTATCTTACAAGACTTTTGAACAAGGTATGAATCAAACTTGTTTTTGACCGAGCTATTTCACATCCTTGTGTGTGCAATTGAGTTCATTTAGTGGTATTTGTTAGGATACCGCCAGTGCCAGATGGGCTTTCAACCGAACCTGTACTGAGGATCACCTAATTAGCTCCACGAATTCCTTTGTTGTATGTACTAAGATTAATCTGCGTTGTAATCCAGGCTGCCATAAGCTAGCTCATCCACATGCAAACATTGATCTGTACACAAGTTAATGTGACAGATATATCGTCATGCGGGAGGTTTACTTACATTACCGAGTTGGTATTGAAGCTTGCCTTATGACCTACGAGAATCTTTGAGAGTTCCAGGGATTCAAGGTCAACTCCCTTCTTTTTTTCAATTGTATTGGGATACTTGCTCTTTTGTAGTGATAAGATCACTGTTTATTTTTATTGATTTTTCTTTTGAGCAAGGGATTGGGGATATGGAGTGACGAAAATCACTTGTTGTTTGTGCCTTTTGATGTGTGCACTATATTTTGTCAAATTTTTGAGTTTTGACATTTTGCAAATTTTTGTGTTTTGCGGCTATTGAGAAATTTTGGGATTCTTAGGGAATTGGGTAGGGAGGAAGCTTGTCCTTTTGCCAACTCTCAGCATTCTAGGGGTCATTCGCACAGGGGGATGAGCAAGATAACCGTTTCGCTTGTGGTGACCTAGTTATTTTGCAGGTTTCATCTTTCGTTCACACAATTTTGGGAATTTTAGTGTTTTAATTTGTGTTGGGATGTTACGTAACAAGGTGTATTTCGAGTATGACTCTACCTTTATAAAATCCGTTCGACTTGGTACACTACATGGCTAAAGAGGAAAATGATGACTGAATTACTGAAACTCCTAGTACATTCCCAGACCACTGACTGTAGTGTGGTAAGATTTATGCATGGTGTTTTTGTTGATTTTGATGAATTCGAGTATGCCTAGAATTGAGATGCAAATCTTTTTTATTTTTGATGATTTTTGTTGTTTTGTTTTTGTTGAATTTCTTGATTGTTTGACCAAGAGATTGCGATAATCCTTGGAGCTTTTGGGTTGACCAAGAGATTGCGATAATCCTTGGAGCTTTTTGTATTGACCAAGAGATTGCGATAATCCTTGGAGCTTTTTAGGTGACCAAGAGATTGCGATAATCCTTGGAGCTTTTTGTGTTGACCAAGAGATTGCGATAATCCTTGGAGCTTTTTGGGTTGACCAAGAGATTACGATAATCCTTGGAGCTTTTTGGGTTGACCAAGAGATTGCGATAATCCTTGGAGCTTTTTGGGTTGACCAAGAGATTGCGATAATCCTTGGAGCTTTTTGGGTTGACCAAGAGATTGCGATAATCCTTGGAGCTTTTTGGGTTGACCAAGAGATTGCGATAATCCTTGGAGCTTTTTGGGTGACCAAAGATTGCGATAATCCTTGGAGCTTTTTGGGTGACCAAGAGATTGCGATAATCCTTGGAGCTTTTTGGGTTGACCAAGAGATTGCGATAATCCTTGGAGCTTTTTGTTTGTTTGTTTTTGTTGAATTTTTTTTTTATTTTTATTTTTTGGTACATGGCTGTCTTAGATATGAAATGGTCGTAAATGACTGATATTCAAGGGTTCTGTTTCCTTGATACCGTCAAGAGAAGCTAACATGTACGTTCCTGGTCCTATTTTGCTATCAATGACATACGGACCTAACCAATTTGCCGCAAATTTGTCCCTCATATGGGACGGCAAATTAGAGTTTTGTTGGTTTTCCTTCAGAACCAGATCACCAACCCGAAAGTCTCTTAGGTGAACTTTCATGTTGTAAGCTCTCTTAAGCCGCTCTTGATAGATACGTAAGTGCTCGAGAGCATTAACGCGTCTTTCATCAAGCAACGTAAGCTGGTCTAACCGGGCCTGCCGCGCAGTGTCATCATCGATGAATTCCTGCATTGATATGCGGAGGGAAGGAATTTCCAACTCGAGAGGCATTACGCCTTTGAGCCATACACTAGTGAAAACGGAGTTGCCCCAGTGGGCGTCCGAATGCTAGTGCGATAGGCCCAAAGGGCAAGTGGGATTTGTATGTGCCAATCCTTATGACTATCTGCGACGGTCTTTTTAAGGATGGCGACTAGCATTTTGTTTGACGCCTCTGCTTGCCCATTTGCTTGCGGATAATATGGTGTTGAAAAGTTGTGCTGAATTTTGTACTTTGTGGTTAAAGCACGCACGTCTTTGTTCTTGAATGATGGCCCATTATCCGAGATTATTTTGGATGGAATACCAAAACGACATATGATGTAATGCAAAATGAACTCCGCAATGCGGGGGTCTCGTCGTAGAGGTTAACGGAATTGCTTCCACCCATTTGGTAAAATATTACGTGGCCGTTATGATAAACGTGTGACGGCTTTGACGATGCAGGGGATATCTTTCCAATTAGATCGAGGCCCCACTATGAAAATGGCCAAGCAGACTGGACTGTCTGTAGGGCCTGGGAAGGTGCGTGCATCAGATTGGCATGATGTTGACATTTCACACACCTCTTGACATATGCGCAGCAATCTCGCTCTAAAGATGGCCAATAATAGCCCATGCGAAGAATGCGCTTTGCAATGGCCATACCACTAAAGTGGCCGCCACATGTACCGTCATGCACTTGGGTGACTGCCCAAGTGGACTCTTGCTTGGTCCAAGCAACGAAGAAGAATTCCGTCGTAGCTGCGACGATACAAAATGTCTCCTATCAAGACATATTTTGCCGCTTTCTGTTTGAATGTTCGTTTTGCGGCTTGCGTCAATCCAAAGGGTAGATTACCTAACTTGAGGTAATCTCTTATGGGTAAATACCAGTCCTGTTGATCAGATATCTCGACGGTTTGAACAGCCAATCCCTTTTGGAGTTCTTCCCTAACAAATGCTGATTGGGATAAAACTTGTAAAAATAGCGTTGTGTTGCTATTAATGGGAATGGGGGAGAAAAAAGACCAAAGACCCCCGGTTGGCGTGTTTCAAATAGTCTCGGATTCGAAAGAACTTATCCGAAGATGGTTCGATCTCGGATCATGTGGATTCCTGGCGTCAAGTCTGAGCTTGCGCGCTCCATCGCGGGTTGCGATAAGGTTTTGACATGAATGGTTGTTATATCACCGGAAAGGTCTTGCGGGATTAGTGACCCCAAGGAGGCCATTGTGTCCGCAAAACGATTCGATGATCGAGGGAGTGCCTCGATGTCATACCACTCAAATTTTGCCAGGAATTTATCCACGAGGGCTTTATAGGCCTTCAAAACTGGGCATTTGCATTGATATACCCCTTTGACTTGATTGACGATTAACAGCGAATCGCCAAAGATGTTCGATCTTTTGATGTTCATGGCGATTGTTTGTACGAAGACCTAGGAGCAAGGCTTCATATTACGCATTGTTGTTGGTGCCTTTGGAAGTTTAATTTAAATGACGGGGGGCATTGGAGCGCCCTGCGGTGTGAAGAATACAATTCTGCGCCACCACCTTGCTCGCATTTAGAACCATCGAAAAATAAGGTTATGTCGGCACGAGACTCGGGCTCTTCGAGAATCTGGCGATTACGAGACATGGAAGACCTCATCATCGGGTAGTTCTATGACCGGAGGCTGATCGTCTTCAAGAGGAGCCTCTGCTAGTTGATCGGCTATGACTTGTCCTTTTATAGATTTTTGTCCAATAAACTCAATGTCAAATTCCGTCAACAACATGATCCATTTCGCCGTGCGGCTACTATGATAAGTACGACTCATCATGTATCGCAATGGATTCTCCTTAGACACAACATACGTCGTGTTGCTCAGCATATAGTGGCGTAGCCTTTTGGTGGCAAACACCACTGCCAGCAGAGTTTCTCAACGTATGCATAGTTAAGTTAAGTAGCCCGACCGGGGTGCGGCTAAGATAGTAAGTAGCTCTGTTCTTTGTGAAGTTCATTCTTACGGGCTAGCATTGCGCCCGAGTGCCACCTCGATAGGCTGAGATGTATAAGTAGAACGGCACACCTGGTCTAGGCGGTGCCAATGCGGCGGCGAAGCCAAGTATTGTTTGATTTCGTCAAAGGTCAGTGGCACTCGTCATCCCAATGAAATGTGACCCCTTTGTGCAATAATTTGTTCATTGGTCGGCATTTGTTAGATAATTGCGCTATGAAGCGTTTAATCGACGTGACCTTTCCTTGTAGACTTCGAAGCTGCTTGATAGTGGTTGGGGGAGCCATTTCAAGGATTGCCTTGACTTTGTTTGGGTCCACTTCGATGCCTCTTTTGGAGACTATAAAACCCAAGAGTTTTCCGGATGTGACGCCGAACACGCACTTCTTGGGATTCGATCGACCTTATGCTCTATGAGGCGATCGAGGATCTTGCTTAAGTCACGAGATGATCGGGCGCAATTTAGACTTGGCTAACAAATCATCCATGTAATCTTCCAAAGTTTTGTGCATGTAATCGTGGAAGATATACGTCATAGCACGTTGGTATGTAGCGCCGGCGTTTTTAAGGCCAAAAGGCATGACCTTATAACAAAATGTCCCCCAAGGCGTTGTGAATGCCGTTTTGAGTTGGTCTTCAGGATTGATACGAATTTGATTGTATCCTGAGAAACCGTCCATTAGGGAGAGCATTTCGTGACCTGTTGTAGCGTCTACCAATGCGTCGATGCTTGGCAAGGGGAAATCATCCTTAGGACTCGCTTTGTTTAAGTCTCGAAAGTCGGTGCATATGCGAATCCTCCCATCGGGCTTCTTGACGGGAACCATGTTGGACAACCATGGCGGATAATCCACGCGAGATGACAAATTGTGCATCCAACAACTTTTGTAATTCGTCTTTGACCATCAAGGCCATTTGTTGGGTGCATCTTTCTTAGTTTTTGCTTTGCGGCTTGATTTTCGGATCAAGCGTTAAATTGTGCATGACTAGCTGCGGGTCTAGTCCTGGCATATCTTTGTATGACCATGCAAAAACCTCCTTCTTTTCTTTAAGAAGGGCAATGTAATCGGCTTGCTCTTCGGGGGAAAGGCTTACCCCTAGCTTGAGAATCCGTGGATTCATTGGATCTGTGCCGATGTCTACGTCAGTCGTCTCTTCGACTGACATGTGAGATCCGTCCTCCAACTGATGTGGAGTTGGGATTAAATGGATATCATCAGCTGAGTTAAGATCTGCGTTGGGGACTTTGGGTCCCTCTTCGACTTGAAAAATATCTTGAGTTGTCCTTGGGGTAAAATGAAGCATTTCACCGAAAGGCCGATACTCTGATGGTGACAATGGTGAGTTGACGCGATCCCGATCAATGGCATCCGTGTTTAGATGTAATGACCGTGATGGATCGGTCGGATTGCGGATGGGTGTGGTCAAATCAATGGAGATCATGTGGATGGAATGAATTTGGTCTCCGGAACCACGGGTGTGACGACTTGATTCTTTCGGATGTTCCCTATATTACGGATGCGGCTCTACGGGAACAGGCACGAATGGATCCTCTCTAGGTGCAAATTCGTCTCTAAGTGCGGAAAGGAAGGCGGGGTCTTCCCTTGGTACTGTTGTGATGGGATCTTGAGGTGGACGATGCTCAACTTGAATTTGGAGCCATAGGCCTAGCACTTGGTCCCACCTCGTTGGGTCTAAGTGCCATTCATGTCCCAACCGTATACCCATTTGTCCCATTAGATCTTCATGGGTTAGAGCGCGGTGATGTCGTCGCGCATGTCTGAGATAGTCCATCTCAGTCTCGTCTTCTGAATCGCTTTCATAGATCCAAAATTGCTCATCCTCTTCAGCATCTGTTGCTTTCGACATTGAGGACTCTTCTTGTTCCAGTGAATTAATCTGATCCCATTGCGGTTGTTCCACTCTTAGTGGAGGGACCTGATTCTTTTGAGACTGCGTTATTTCATCTGGAACCTCTAAGGGGAACAGTTTCAGAAAAATATCTGGAAGCCGTTGTTGTTCTTTTCGAGGACTGCTCTCTGAACTTTCACCTCTCTCTAGCAAAGGAGAGGGATTATTGTTGTTACCAGGGGTGTTTGTAGACCATGGGAGATAATCCCCCAATGTGTATTATGTGTTTGGATTGGCGTATGGGTCTTGTGCCAATCCCCCCCTATTGCCTATTTCTAGGCCTTGCATGTTTTCAACCAAGATGTCTAATGGCAGGGGATGGTTGAACCCTACCCCCGACTTGTCGTATGGCATCTGATATCTTGGTTGACAAAGGATCCGCATCCCTTGCTCGTATCTGCCTAGCCCATACCCATGCCAATTGCATTGTTCGAGATATTTTAGGGCAAATTTTGGGTTCGACGGATAATTGATGTTTTCGACAAAAGGTTCTTCATCTGTTTCCTTTTGTTCGCATGGTTCGAAACCATGATCAAGGCCCCCATACACAAAATTCGTTTGGTTCGGTGGGTAGCCTAAAGGGACGATTGTTCCAATGGGAATGCGAGGTCTTCCCATGTCTTATCTTGACTCCGAGTGTGGGGGTTGCCACAACATTTTGCACTATGTACTCTCCCAGGGCTGTCTTGGCCATCTCAACGATGATTGTTGATGATTGGGTAGGAGGAAGCGGTAGTCCTTCTCGAGTCCATTCCATGTTTGGTTGTTCGGGAATCTTGGTTTCCGTTGCGTTGGGCGCTTCCTCTGTTGATATTGCTTGAGATCGTGGGCAACCCCTCTTCTAGAGGCTTAACCTCCTCCATGATTTGCTTTCCCTTGTCCTTCTGTTGGGCCACGATAGGTGGCGTTGATGATGAAGGAGCCAATGATGACATCTCACCTGGCTGGGATTTTACCTTATTGGCCACCAGTTGTGCCTGCGGTATCGGACCCTGTTTAGATGGATTTAATTGAAAATCCAAATGCGTTGATGGTAGGGTCGATTGAGGTATGAATTGTACCGCATTGCAATACTTGAAGGGCTCTAAGTCCATTGGGACTACATGTATTTGCCCTTCATAGGCATACTTCAAGCACTTGTGTGCGATCGAGGGGACACACTTCATGTCCCACGATCCAAGGCCGCCCCGACGGTATGTTATAAGCCATTTCGCCTTCCAACACATGGCATAGTGTGGGTATTGACTTTTGTCCTACACGTATAGGCGAGAACAACCGTGCCGATTGTCGAGCAAATTGCATCGTTAAAAGCTCGCGGTGTGTACGTGGAAGGCTGTGATGTGAGAGGTTGGCGATTTTAAATGCTTTAACGCAGCGGTGGTTATAATGTTCTTTGGACGAGCCGGTATCTATCGGCACTCTCTTGTACGGGATCCCGTTGACCCGCGCGATAACGTGCGGGGGTGGATCCGGCATGTCATTCGATATTGTTTTGACCTCATTTTCTTTGAATGTGATGACGGGCTCCGTACATTGTTTCACATGTCCCACGAAAGCGTTGAAAGAATTAGCTTCGTGGGGTTGTACTTCAATGGCTTTTAAGATGTCCATAAGAGCTTCTCTATGTGGAGTGATTGTTGAATAAGCTCGTAGATGGACGAGCCTAGCTGACGTGGTCCGCAAACTCTGCGTGAGTTTGGTTCGTATCGTGACCTCAGGTCTAGGCGGAGGTAACTGCATCGGGCGTTGTTGAGGCTGCGATGTCGACGGAACTTCCCTCGCAGGTACCTCGGGGGCAACTGCTGGGTATTTTATGTTCCTTGTTACAATGCTAATCATTCCCACAAATCCTTGTGCGGGAAGATCTTGTCGCACCTCGTTTATTTGGAGCGGTTTTGTCTGCGCCTCGTGGGCAGGCAAGGGGTCCTTGAATACCCCCATTTGTTGGTTGTTAGGTGCGATGGGGTTGTCCACGACCAATGTTCGATTGTCGATCAAATCCTGGACTAGTTCTTTGAATTTCCAGCACCCATTTAGGTCATGTCCTCTGCGTCTATGAAATCTGCAATACAATTCCTCCCTATACCCCCTAGGCTTAGGAACGCTAGGGTCAAAAATTTGGATTTTTGGCAGAGTAACTAGATTCGCCGCTGACAAGCGGTCAAATAAGGAGTCCCTAGACTCCGCATACGGGGTGAATTGTCGCCTAGGGCGACGCTGCTGATACTGTTCTTGTCTCCTGTTATCTCTTTCGTAAGCAGGAGGCACTGCCTGGTAGTTAGCCTTTTGAGGCTGCGTTTCTTGCACGAGCGTCTGGGACATTTATCGCAACTTGGTTGATTGCGGCATGTTGTGGTTGCGTTGTCCCGGTTTTAGTGGTTTTATTCCACTCTTTCTTCTTAGGCTTGGCAATTGCGCCTTCGCCTATCTTAATCTCTTCTATGACTACGGCTTGCGCCAAAGCTTCTTCTAAGCTGTCGTATTGTCGCGACAACAATAGACCGAGAGATTGATTTTAAACAACTTTTCGTGAACATTTGCGTGAGGTCCGACATGGGAGGACGGTAGGGTAACTTAGAAAGCAAAGCTCTCCATCGGTTCCCGTACGCTGCCATTGTTTCCTCCTCAAATTGTTTAAGGCTAGCAAGATCACTAAGTGATGCCTTCTTCCTTGTGTTGAAGGCGAAGCGTTCAAGAAACGCATCTACTAGGCTGATCTAAGCTGCTTATGTTGTGTTTGGGCAGCTGTGTGAACCAATCCGAGGCGGGGCCTGCGAATGTGGTTATGAATGTTCTAAGCAATAACGCGTCATTATCTTGAATGCCGAAGCATTGGCTTAGAAACCGTGTAACATGTTCCTGTGCGTCCTCTTCACCTTTAAAAGCTGCCAATTGAGGCAACTTAAAGTGTTCGGGGTAGAGAGGTGTAGGCACGAGGGATGCACCGGATTATTGCGGAGTAGACGTAATGTGGGTTTTTGATGCCCGGCGACTTTTGTCTCCACCGACTCTAAACGCTCCAATAGCGCTTGGTATGCATCGGAAGATTTTATTTCTTCCTCTCTTGTTCGCTCTTGTTGCAAGTTACGGTAAGGCGGAGGCCTATGGAGGGGTGGCCGAATGGCATCCTTCTTGCCTTGATGGGGAGTTTCGATATACTCCTCTTACGGTTCATACTCCTCGTAAAATTCTTGAGGAGTCTCAGGGCGAAACCTATGACCCTGATCAAGTTCTTGTTGAAGGTACCCATCATTGTTTCGGGGAGTTGCCTCCCTTTCAAATCTATGGGGTCTTGGAGGCAGAGTTTGACGAGGTCGTGGAGACCTGTCTTGCGCCAACGGATTACGCCTCTCATATTGTTCAGCTCTTTGGATGCGAGGGGTTGGCCCCCTCTCAGGTATTTCATAGCGTAACTCATCCGCTTCGCGTTGCATGCGTTCTTTATCCAAGCGGTATTGATACTCTATCTCTTGTTGACTTTGTTTAAGCCGCATGATTTGGGCTTGACGGGTGGTATATCTGGCGACAGCCGGATCAATTTGTTCTACCCTATTTTGTTCGGGAGGTTCAAATGTTCCTCCTATGGGTCTACCTTGATTTTGATGCTCTAAGGTTTCAATGGGTCGCTTCCCTCTGTCGAGGTAGGTGGTATGTGCTCGAGGTTCTGGCCTCAAGGGGTGATCATGATATCCTGCTGGTGCGGAAATGCAAGGTTCCCGCATTGTTTGTTGCTCTCGAGGAATGTGATGGTTTTCCTCATACTCCCTTTCATGAGTGTAAATGGGATGGGCGGAGTTAGGTCGCCCTATGTAAGGAGCCCTGCGCTCCGGATGTGGTCTCTATGTTACGATGATAGGTAAAGAAGGGACGCCATATCCATGTTGCCCCTCTAAATGGACAGTGTGCATGTTTAGCGCTTCATTGCGCGGTGGCCACTCATGCCTACCTTCAAGAGGTGATTCTCTATTTATGTCAAGGTCTACATGTAAGGCATCTTCCCGAAAGGGGCTGCTTTGAATAGGAATACCCGAATTGGATTCTTTTGTAGGTTAGACCGATAAGGCGGTATAACCAAATCCTCTGGACTGAAGTGAAGGCAACTTGTGCCTGCTTTTTGTGTACCTCTCGGAGCTTATGCCCTTGATTGGGCTTGACTACGGGTGTACACCATTGCGGTGCTTCTATGCTATCTAAATAAGTTTTTATCTCGTTTTATGATTTTCTCTTTTTTTTTTTTTTGTCTACACTAAGCAGAATTAAACACACACATTCACAAGACCGTGATTATCTCTTTTAAGGATTCTTGGTGTGCCCTAAACTGGTTTAGTGCATTTTGATGTTTTGTTTTGTTTTTGTATATTTTGTAGAATGTTTAAATGCATCATGTAGGCTCTTATAACTCCAAAAAGGTCGCCCCTTCAATATACCAACCGGGCCGATATACCAACCTCTCTATATACCCGCCCTTACGAGAGGGAGACTATAGGTACGTGAGAGCAGAAGGTACATGGTACATAGGCGGTACGGAAGGGGGATTGTCCTGTTAATGACACCTACCATAGAAAACTTATCCTCGCGCGCATGGGAATCACCACAGCTACGCTCGGTCTGTCTTAGTCAGGATTTACGCCTAACAACAGTTGACAATCGGGAAATGGATGCAAATCAAGCCAAGGCGGTGATTAAATCCACCAATGGTCTTGATCAAGGGCTGGGGTCTTAAGACCAGCTCCTTGGTTTAAAGTTGTCTCGTGATGTGTGTGGGATTCGTTTTATCCAATAAAATGAAACTAGCATACATGACTTTTCCTAATGCAATGCAAGATTAAATGAAAACAATTAACGAAGAGAAACAGAAACAGAAACAGAAAATTATAACAGAGATCATGAAAATCCCTACCTCTTCTCTGCCTGCTCCTGTTATCTACGAATTTCTGCTACGAAAATCCGTGAGACGAGAATTCGTCCCTCTGGGAGACGAATTGCAGAACAGAATTCGTCCCACCCAGAGACGAATTTGAATTCGTCTCAGGATCAGACGAATTGCAGAAAAGGATTCGTCCCTGTCAGAGACGAATAGCAGTCTGCAACAAAAAAAGTGTACCTGTCAAGCACAAACACAAAACTTTGATCAGTTTCTGTGATTTCAAAACCAGGGAACAGGGTCCCACCGTGATCGCCACTGAAAGCACGAGATTTCGGTCAAAAGAAACACCAAGTGCAATTGCATTCAAAATTAATCACGCTTAAGTCCTAGGAATGTACATTGCATGAAACGAAAAGAGACATGTTGTAAGAGACGCAATCAGATAAAGAAAAATAGCCCTTTCATTAATTTCTTTCGATCTCTGTTACAATAATGCCTCCTCCCTTTTCAGGGGCTAGGAGCGCAAATAAGGTTTGATTACAATCGTTGAATGGTTCCTCCTTCCGCGTGCCCACGATTGCATTGGGCGGGCTAAGATGATGCCGCCGCTGATGTTGATGGGTTCTTCGCCTCTGCTGCTTCTCCTGCAAACAAAGAAATGATCAAGACGTTAGTAGCACTTGTTGCAAATGAAAATCATTCTCTCTCTAAAACTAACAAAATATGCATACGAATATTTGCTCGAAACCATGAAAACAGTGAATCCAAATTGCTTCAAAATATGACAGAAGGTAAGAACAGTCACCAGAAGGCCACTGCCACTGAGGCAGCTGGCCAATTCACCTTAAGCTGGAATTCGTCCACAGGCGGGACGAATTACGAGCGTAATTCGTCCCTGGGTGGGACGAATTCTTCTGAATAGGAGAAATCGACCTGCTTCTTTGCTCCAATGTCGGATCTCGGGACCTGCAAAACTCCTGCAAATCGGGGGGTTAGGTAATTGGGGCCATTTTGGGACGACCCAGATGGTCGGATTTTCCCAATTTGGCCTCCTCCCTCGGGAATTTAACCTTGACACCTGCAAGTTAGCGAAACGATAAAGCAATACAAAACACCCTAAACTATGACCAAAAGCTACAAAATTGCAATTATAGACTAATCGAGACCTAGTAACCTAGAATGCAATCTAAAAATTAATCTAAAGTGCTCAAAAACTGAAATTAGAATTTGGGGGTGCGGGGGTGCCCAAGTGGGCCTCCCACCGTTGGCCCTCGATTTTGGAGCCAATCCACCAAGGATGGGCCCAAAACCTTTTAGGATTGGGGGGTCGGCGAATTGGTAGGTTCAGATGTCCATGCGTCGGATTTGAGTAAGGTTCGAGCTTCCAAAGGCCACCCAACAACCTCCCTTGCAAAAGAGATTGATGGATGTAGGAAGGTGAACAAAGGGGGATGCAAATGAGTCTTCGATTCGGCAGCACTTCGTTGCTTGAACACTCCTTCTACCTGCATGTTTTGGGTGAGAAAAGTCCCACCTTTTATAGACCCAAGGGGTCTCTTTTGGGAGGGAAGCACAAAAGCCAAGTGTTGACCATGGGCGCCATGTGGCGGTCTTGTCTTCCCATGAGGGAGGGGAGTCCTTCATTGACTTGAACTTTGATAAATGCTTCTTGTAACGGTCCTCTAACGGCCCCTCTGTCCACTTACACATGCGTGCAAGGTAGGAGCCCTTAGCCGAGCGTTGCAGGGCTGCCACTTGGCACCATTTTCCCTTTTGCCCGTTAATCTTAGAATCCGTCCCACCCCAGGACGGATTCGAGAATTCATCTGGGGTGGGACGGATTCTATTTTGAATTCGTCCCTGGGTGAGGCGAATGCTGGGCAAAGTGCCCAAGTGTGCCAAATTGCTCCTTGACCTTACAAAATTGCTATGAAAGTGGTTAAGACCACTGTTTGACCTCTGAGGGCTGCCCTGGGGGCTGTGTTTGTCAAAGCGATCAGTGTTTGCAGTCACATAATCGGATTGGTGCTGTTTTGGTGTCTACATTTTGTTTCTCCATTGTCTCAAGGAAGGGATCCGTGTCTATTTATTTTTCGTAATTATGATGCATGTGTGTTTTCTCGGGGTATACCCAAAATGTTGTATGGGAAGTTTCTTTTTTATAACAGGCTATGTGTCTTACCGGATGTAATGACTTTAATGGCATGTAGATTTTACATATATAGGATCCTTAGTAAGGATATGTTCATAAAAAGCCCTGGTCTGATTTTTGTAAAAGGTTTTGGGTCAACCTATAAAATCCGGTATTAATGCTATAGTATCTTATCTACCCAAAAAAAAATATAGAGATAGACAAGATAAAATGAATAAAGGGTGGGTGCTTTTAGGCACTCACATTATTTCTCATATCACCTACTAATATAATGGATAAATCAATAGGGTATTTGTAGTAATACCTAATCCCCAATTAAATGCTAACCTTAAGTTGACATAATCTAACTTGAAGGTTGCGTTATAATATATTAAATTTATTAAAATCTTTAAACAATGTTAAACATAGATGTTGTTTAATTAGAATTGCTAAGGGTAAATACATCAAAACAACAAATAGGATTACACAAATATGCTTATAGACTTACATAGAATATAACTATAGGCTTACATAAATATGCTTGTAGGCTTACATAAAAATAACCATAGGATTACATAGAGAATGCTTATAAGCTTACATTGTACTTTATCTGTAAGCTACACCAAGAATAGTTATAAGAAAGTCATCACTATCATTCTTGACCTGACACAATATCATCTCATAATCTAAATTAAGGATCTAAAAATATGAGATATTAAAGATAGTACAAATTCCCCTATAATAATTACTCAAATCAACCAACAAATCGGGCTCCTTGTACATAAATCGAATCAACCCTTCTATAAACTAAAGTCATAACTTCACCTTTTAAATCAAGATATTAAACTTCGTATTAAGATATATTTCGCTATGGTAACCAAAATCTATCATTCTCAACCAAAAAAAATATGCCCAAAATGCTTCCTATGCGGATGTTATTTGACATGGCCACTCAAATTCTTCGCGCTTTTTATCAGCCACGTTAAAAAATCATCACATACAAATTAAGCGTAAACTTTCTTCCACTTTGACTTGGCTCGCAAACATATGTAGAATGCTATTTGACATGGCCAGCACTCAAATTCTCCGTGCTTGGGTTAGCCACATTATAAAATCATAACGTACAAATTAAGAGAAGTCAAGAAAGTAATATTGAATTATATCATAATCTAGTGGCATCAATAAACTAAGGATATTAACGTTTGTATGCAATTTGACTTGGCTCAAAAATTCTTAGTTATCGTCATCTAAAATATGCCCAAAATGCTTGCGTATGCAGATATTATTTGACGTGGCCAACGCTCAAATTTTCCGTGCTTTTGTCAGCCACCTTTTAAAATCATAAGATACAAATAATTTATTTTTCACTTCGACCTGGCTCCCAAACATCGGGAGACTTCGACATTCACCCGTCCCCCAAAATTTTTTTCCACTTCGACCTGGCTCGCAAACATATTGCGACGTTCATGCGTCCCCCAAATTCACATATAGACTATAGTTAGGTCAAAAGGGTTGCAGAACATACGATATCGTCCTCCAACCTACTCTTATTTGACATGGCCAACGCTCAAATTCTCCGTGCTTTTATCAGCCACCTTTTAAAATCATAAGATACAAATAAATATTTTTTTTCCACTTCGACCTGCTCGCAAACATCCGGAGACTGCGACATTCACGCGTCCCCCAATTTTTTTTCCACTTCGACTTGTCTCGCAAACATCTGTAGACTGCGACGTTCACTCGTCCCCCAAATTCAAATATAGACTATAGTCAGGTCAAAAATGTTGCAAGGAAGTAGTCTAATTTTTTTCCTCTTCGACCTGTCTCGCAAACATTTGTAGACTACGACGTTCATGCGTCCCCCAAATTCACATATAGAATATAGTTCGGTCAAAAAGGTTGCAAACAATGAGTGTGTCCCCCAAATTCACATATAGACTATAGTTAGGTCAAAATGGTTGCAAAGAATGAGCGCGTAACGCCGGTTAGTTAGGTCAAAAATGTTGCAAAGAATGAGTGCGTCCCCCAAATTCACATATAGACTATAGTTAGGTCAAAATGGTTGCAAAGAGTATGTTTAGATGATGGTACTAACATCTCTGATTTCCCATTAACAATAATAAAAGAATAAAAGTTATAAGAATCAGTCTAAAAATTTAAACCTTACTAATATATTCTAAATATAAGAAATAAGAAGATTCGTGCTCAACCCACCTTTAGTTAATAGTTAATGTCTTCTCAAAACATATGGACCCAAATCCTTCCGTATGCGGATGTTATTTGACATGGTCAGCGCTCAAATTCTCCGTACTTTTGTCAGCCAGATCATAAAATCAAACATACAAATAATTTTTCTTCCACTTTGACTTGGCTCGCAAACATCCGCAGACATCGACATTCACGCGTCCACAAATTCGCCTATATATTACATAAATTCCAGCATTTCTTGTACCAATTCAATTGCAAAGCCAATCCGGCCAAGGTCCGCAGGTCCGCTCAAAATCATATTGGTATCCGCTTGAATTCGTTTATATTGGTGATGATCGATCTAATCCTGGTTATCCTTCACGTACAGGCGTATCCAGTTTGGGAAAAGCAGAGAAGCCTTCCAGCCGCAAAGTTTTAGGCAGCAGCAAAGTGATATTGAAGGCTTACAAGGCAAAGATGCAAGGAAATTATCAGTCCATTGATAAGGAGAAAGTGGGCGAGGCAGCTACCATCCTGTTGGGCGCTGCTTCCTATTATGGAAGACTCGATGATGTTAAGTATGCAAAATATTCGAATAAGTTACACGATTTTCTGCAAAACGATCCTGCAACCCAAGATGGGTCAACTATTGTAGAGCAAACCTCTTCACAGAAGAATTTAGTACCCGGTCCGTCATCTGCTGAAAAGAAAAAGCAAAAGGAAAAGAGAGAGAAGAAGAAGGGTGGGAAAGACAAGGAAAAGAAGGAGAAGAAGGAAAAGGACAAGCATAAACATTGGAAGAATTATTTCCACAGGTATGTTCTGAAACAATCTGTTTATTATTATTATTATTGTAACATTATTGAAAAAAAAACTATTTGGTCAGAGACTCATGAAACATTTTGTATATTTAGAACCTTCTTGTACACGGGATTCATCTCCAGCAAGAGTGGGCTCTTGTCTCTAAGATTTTGCTCCACGTACTCGTACTTGACACCTTTTTCTTCCAGCCCAATCAGGACTCTCATGCAGAAATGGCTCGACCATGCCGTCAGAACCTTAACATCTTTTCCGCTTGCCATTTTAGACTCTCTTGTTGTTGTATTGTATGTTTCCTCCTCGTAGGTCGTTATGGTTACTGGTCAGGAGAAGAGGATCCCTCTGGCTTCTTATAATGGTTGGTGTTAAGAGAAGAGCTGTTACTCTTCAGTAATAAATCATAGCATTGGCTTGGAGAACCTTCTATCGAGTCAAACTTGTTAGGCAGCTTGCGAGGTGCAGAATTAGGAGGAAAAGCAGGGGAAATACATTTGAATGGGTAGGTCCATGCGTACGTCATTGCATGCGCAGTTAGACATATTCCGTTGTAGCGGATGAGGTCATGAATGGCGTGGGTCGACTGTGAGAGAGCACGTCTAGTGGCATATTTATCCATAAACCACATATAGGCTAGTTGTGTTGTTTTTTTTTATTATTATATATTAGTGGTGATTGGAAGGGGCGCCTCTTCACACCATGGATGACCAGACCCTCGGGAAAGCAAAACAATCCAAAATTATATTTTATAATTCGTACTTTACGAAAGCACGTTAGGAAGGTGTACAACTTAAATGCATGTGGCAAACAGCGATACGTTTTTCTTTTTTTAAATTAGTAAAAGGCTAATCAACGGGAATGTGTTACCACTAAGAAAACAAAAAATTAGGTGGGTAAAGTGCAAAGCATTTTTAAATAAAATTAGGTGGGTAAAGGGTAAAACATTTTTAATTGAGTATACATAAAAATAAAATCTAATATTAACAAAGAGACTATAGTTGAACCAAGGGTTAGATGGATTGGTAAGTGCAGTTGTGGTTGGACACTTATCAAGAAGAGACCTAGGTTCAAACCTTGTGGAGAAGCCAACCCTTTGCAAAGGTAGTAGTTTGCTTTGAATCTTCGAAGTGCGCACCAAACATATGACAATGGTACAAACTCTGAGCGATCGATGGTCCCATCTCACACTGGGTCAACAAGAGCAAGACAACTATGTTTGTTGGGCGCAGTCCTTGTGATTTGAACCTTGGGTTGACTAGTTACTAAAAATAGTGGTTGTAACCAACTCTCCTATGTAAAAGAAAAAAACAAAGAGATTATAGTTAAATCTTATCGTGATATGTCTGATACTATTACTCATCAATGGGAGAGCCTATCAGTAAAAGAAGTTTTAAGCATATCTTTCATATATTTCAATATATCTTTTGAAGTCTTCAAGAAAGAAATAGAAGTAATAAGTTTTTGGTTCATCACTCGTTAAAAATTTCTATTTTGCTTTTTGATTGAACGTTTGAAGATCTTAGATTATGTAAAATATCTGACGAAGCCTATTAGTAACACCTTATAGTGTATTGGAAACTCCAACAACATGGGAATGAATAGTTCCAAATGTAACAAAAGTTCAAAGGTAATATAGTACCCCGTGCAGGAGTAGAGCCAATATACACCTTTATACATACGAACTTCCAAATATTTTTGAGAAAAATGAGTTTATAAACATTCTAGAGTTTGGCACAATGATCTTACTGGAAAAAAACCAAATAGAGCAAGCTTCCAAGGTCTAGTGAAGGAAGGGAATAAAAAGGTGTAAAAAACATCCCGAAAATGTTTAGCAATGTCACAAAAGTAAAACATTAATAAGAGCTTATGAAGCATTACAAAATTTTCACCGAAGGGAAATATATAAAATTGAAGCGAGACTTTCAAAAAGTTGACAGTTTTTAATGTAGAAGTTGCTATCCAAAATTATGAGTTTCCAAAATTATGAGTTTTAGATTCAATAATAATTTTCCAAATTTTAGCAATAAGAAACTTCCAATAAAATTAACTTGCCACTTAACATTAAACTAAAAATTTAATAATAAAAAAAATAAAATTTATTCTTTAAGATCCAACTGGAATTGCCTTAAAACAAAAATAGGTGACCACAAGGGTCACTTGATAGGCGATGTCTTTAAAATAACAATACCACCAAGAGACACACGTGCTACAACGTGATGATACTAGTGATAAGTAATCCTCACATTTTTTAGATGAAAAGGTCAATATATTAATAAAATAATATCTAATCATACAAAAAAATGGAGGGTGAGATTAGCACACCTCGTAAACCAACACACTAATCATTGTGGTTAGGAGTATACAATAGTGTCAGAAATAGTCCACAAAAAACTAGATAACAACCACCAAAACAGTGTCAAATAAACATTCAAAAAGAAAAGAGCTGAGAAATCACTACCAGGTGGAAGGCTTGAAGTTTTCCTCCATATGGTCATAATTCCATCCAATGGTTGAAGAAGTCGAAGCTCCCCAACTATTAAAAGTAGTACCACTAATAGTACGGGCCTATGCATTTGGTACAATTTCACCCAACCAAGGGCATCACCTTGCTAAGGAGGTCGAACATCCCAACCAGAGGTCGGGCAAGACAGGCTGCCAGCTCTAGATCCTACATTTGTGTTGCGAGGGGACTATGAACAGTGTCTGGTAGCAAAGGGCTACATTCTACGACGGGTCCCTCGGTAAGTAGACAACCAGAACCTGGAACCTCCCATAAAAGGGGAAGAAAGAGGCACACAACTCATACTGTAGGGTGCATTCCCCCAATGATCTATGAGGGTACGTAATATGTAACTAGAAATTATAAAATATATCATATTTATCAGCAATAGAGAAGACACGCTTGACATCTTTTTGAGAAAAAATAGCTCTATTTCAGGACTTCCATATATAAAATAGTGTACAAATTCTAAAAATATTCCAAACAATACCAAATTTGAAGGAAAAAGCAATAGGGTAACCATAAATAGCATGCACCCAGGTAAAATCCTCTTACATAAAAGGGCTAAAAATTTCAATAAGCCACTCCTAGGTCGACTAAGCCCGATCACAAAACCAAAAAACATGCAATAAATCTTTCGCATGTCCATAAACCAAGCAAATGGGATTATGAACACCCACATGCATGAGCCTATTGCCAACATGCAACCTCTGGTGTAAGAGGCTCCAAGCAAAAAAACTTTGTTTAGGTTCAACATAAGTAGCCCAAGAAATGAAAAACCTCTTATTCCATTGAGAGAGAAGAGAGAAGAAACCCCATATTAGAGTTATCTTATCAACCATTGGAACTTGCGAGGTTAGCCATTTGTAACCAAGATGAGCTTTATATTGCAAAGCAAGAAGCTCCCCAGGCCAACACCAATCTGACAACCAAGGTTTTTAAAAATGCTTATGCAGTTTGTTCCAAATAGAAAATGGAATACTATCAATAACCACCTCATAAGTATCTCTATCACTAGGATTTAAATTTTGAATTTGATGAAAACTTTCCCAAGGTATCCAACTCCTGGTATGTCAAGAGAAGAAATAAAAAATAGAAGCAATACCATGCTTATAGAACCTCTATGCTCTAATCCATTACACCAGAGCCAGTGGAGAGCCCTGCCAAGTGATAACAGGAGACCACCAAATATTTATGGAAGGAAAAGAGACACCCGCTTTACGGATACTCCCTTTCCAACTAAGCCAGGGTTTGAAAGTCTCCCAGGTTTTCCAAATACTTTGAATGACAAAATAACCTTTAAATTTAACAGGGACAAGGCAGTAAGAATGGATCACAATCCCACCCCTTTCCAAATTTTCTTCCCCTAAAGCAAAATAGAAGAAATGTAATGCTTGACCAACACTTTCCAAGATTCATCCCCAATTAAAGATCGGGTGATCCATTTATAGCAAAGGGCAAAACCTTGTCGATGACAATCAAACAAACCCATGCCTCCACAATCCTTGGGCAAACAAAAAATTTCCCAGGATACTCGATAAAAACCTCGTTTGATAGAGTCTTTGGCCCAAAAGAAATCTCTCAAAAGCTTATCTAGCTTTTTATAACAAGATTTGGATGGAACCTAGCAAGACGAATAATATATATGGATAGTGGCTAAAACCTTAGAAAAATTTGAAATTTTTCTCCTACTAAATTTACGAAAATAAATAAATAAAAATTTATGGAATGCTTACGCGACAGGGCAGTAGCAGGGGTGCAGGCAATACTAGGCACCACAACCACTGTTAGAAATAAGAGTATTCAATACAAAATACAGAGAACAAAAACGTTCTTCTACTAAATTGATGAAATCATTAAGAAAGGACAAAAATAAAATATGGAGAAGAAATCGTTGGAAAAAAATACGTGTGGGATTACTCGGGGCTGGTGCAGGTGTAGCTGCCAGAAATAAACACATTAAAATAAAAAGAAATTGTGAGAATTGGATATAAAATTTAAATGATTATAGTTACCTAATGGACACTCGTTGAGAGGTGGAGTGGTCACGTTGCATTCCCCAAGAAGGGCAAGAGCTATAGGTTAATATAGCTATAGGTTAACAGCTAGCACAAACGGATAGCTTCCTTCTTGATTACTGAAGCGAGGGCATCGCAGTATTATCAGGGATAGGGGGTCAGGCTGAAAAGCACACTGTTACAATCGACTTCGGCCACGTCAGCTCCAATCAAGGCCACCATGGCCGCTAGGGCCATCAATAGCCTCCACGCCGCCATATGGAGGATAAAAAATGAAAGAGGAGGCCAAAAGGTTTAGGAGGGAAAAAATAAATAGGGTCACCCATAATATTCCAAATACACCCAATTTGAAGAAAAAATAAATAGGGTCACCCAGAATAGCATGTACTTAGGTAAAATCCTCCTACATAATAGGGCTGAAAAATTTAAGAAGCCACTCCCAGGCCTATTGAGCCCGATCACAAAATTAAAAAATGGAACCTTTGCCATGTCTACATCAAAAATATGTCTCATAGAATATCAGTTTCTAAAGGGTCTAAATTTTGCACCATGAAAAGCAAAAATGAGAACAATACTTATGGTTGAAAAACTCTAGGCTATTATTAGTGGTGATGAAACTCATCCTGAGGAGGTTGTAACTAGCAAAAAGTATGATGAAGGATATGCAAGAAAAATTATGCTCATTGCATTTGGAGTGGATGACAAAATACAACCATGCATAAGTGAAGCGAAAAATAAAATGATGCATGGGATCAACAATGTACAATATTTGAAGGAAGAAATAAAGCCACAATTTTTCATATTTAGTCACAACTTCATATGCTAAGGTTCAAATATGGTGAGATTATTGAACACTTTTTTCATATTTAGTCACAATGATCTTACTGAAGAAAAAAAAAAATAGAACAAGCTTCCAAGGTCTAGTGAAGGAAGGAAATAAACAGGTGTAAAAAACATCCCAAAAATGTTTAGCCATGTCACAAAACCAAAACATGAATAAGAGCTTATGAAGCATTACAAAATTTTCACTGAAGGGAAATATATAAAATTGAAGCGAGACTTTCAAGAAGTTATAAGTTTTAATGTAGAAGTTGCTATTCAAAAAATATGAGTTTTAGATTCAATAATAATTTTCCAAATTTAAGCAATAAGAAAATTCCAATAAAAGTAACATACCACTTAACATTAAACTTAAAATTTAATAATAAAAAAAATAAAATATATTTTTAAGATCCAACTGGAATTGATGCCTTAATATCTTTAAAATATCAATATCACCAAGATACACACGTGCTACAACGTGATGATACTAGTGATAAGTAATCCTCGCATTTTTTGGATGAAAAGGCCATTATACTAATAAAATAATGTTTAATCATACAAAAAATGGGCGGGTGGGATTAACACACCTCGTAAACCAAAACACTAAACAACGTGGTTAGGAGTACACAAGAGTGTTAGAAATAGTCCACAAAAAGCTAGACAACAACCACCAAAATAATGTCAAATATGTATTCAAAAAGAAAGGATACGAGAAATCACTACCAAGTGGAAGGATTGAAGTTTTCCTCCCTATGTTCATAAGTCCATCCTACGGTTGAAGAAGACGAGGCTCCCTAGCCATCAATAGTAGTACCACTAACAATATGGGCCTGTACATTTGGTATAATTTCACCCCAACCAAGGGTATCATCTTGCTTAGGAGGCCGAATATCCCAACCAGAGGTCGAGATATATGGACCTCTAGCTCAAAATTCTCCATATTTGTGCTACATACTGGGACTGGGACCAGTTTCTGGTAGTAGAGGGCTACGACTGATGATGGGTCCCCCGATAAGTCACCAACCGAAATATGGAACCTCCCTTGGAAGGGGAAGGAAGAGGGACATGACTCACAGTGTAGGGTGCATTCCCCCAATGATCCATAAGGGTACATAAGTACTACAGCTCCACATGTACTTTTTTTAACTTGTACTTGAATTTGTAACCAGCAATCAAAGAATATATCATATTTATCAACAATAGAGAAGACATGCTCGATATCTTGCAAAGAAACAACATCTCTATTCTGGGACTTCCATAGATAAAATAGTGTACCAATTCTAAAAATATTCCAAATACACCCAATTTGAAGAAAAAAGAAATAGGTTCACCCAAGCAAGAGGCTCTAAGCAAAAAAACTTTGTTTAGGTTCAATATAAGTAGCCCAAGCAATCTGAATCCTCTTATTCCATTGGGAGGGAAGAGAGACTAAGTCCCATCTCAGAGTGAGCTTATCAACCAATGGAAAGAGATTGCTCATCTTGCCGAGGAAAATATTTGTGGACACCCTACATTATGAATTTATAATTATGCAAGTAAGGTATACTTGAGAAATAAAGGTTGTAGAAATAAAAGCCATAAAAAGTTTATGAAATTTGAATACAAAAGACTTCAAATTTAATTTTAGTATATCTTCAAGGACGATAAAAAAGATATTATGACCATTAATACCAACACATATTTTTGGATTGCAAAATATTAGTTGGTTAATTATCCCTTTTTCCCATCCTAAAATATAATCATACAAAAGAATATATTTTATACTTTTTTTTCAAAATTCTTAATAGGAAACCATTTTAGGATATATAAGGAATATTTGCCATGTCTACATCAAAAATATGTCTCATAGAATCTTAAATTCTAAAGGGTCCAAATTTTGCACCATGAAAAGCAAAAATGAGAACAATACTTGTGGTCGAAAAACTCTAGGCTATTATTATTGGTGATGAAACTCATCCTGAGGAGGCTATGACTAGGAAAAAGTATGATGAAGGATATGCAAGAAAACGTATGCTCATTGCATTTGGAGTGGATGACAAAATACAACCATGCATAAATGAAGCAAAAAATAAAACGATGCATGGGATCAACAATGTACAATATTTGAAGGAAGAAATAAAGCCACAATTTTTCATATTTAGTCACAACTTCATATGCTAAGGTTCCAATATGGTGAGATTATTGAATAATTTTTTCATGTAATTGTACACTTAAAGTCAATATTGAATACAATGGAAGAAATTGAGGACAATTATTGGTCTTAGTTGTACTTTAAGCTCATATTGAATCATTTAGAACATTTATGAAATCTCTCCAAACATCAAATAGATGTGTGTCATTTGAAGAATGGGTAAACATCCTTCAACATTACGAAGTGGAGAATCAATTGAGATATGAGTTGTCCAATAATTCCCTTATCTACATAAATAAAATTTAGAAAAATTTGAATGGTCCTTCTACCCCATCTTCATCATAAAATCAATATTAATGGAGAAGGAGGTATTGTCATATTTGTGAGACAAAAAGACGTAATACAAGATTTCATAAATATAATTCATAAGCTCAAATAAATAAATTTTAAATATCTCCTCAAGATAATCAATAGTCTCAACAAGGAAAATAAGTACAAGGTCAATATCAAGGAGGGCAATCTCAATAAAGTCCATAGCAACAAGGGTATGTTTCTTAGGGTGAATTACAACTAGATTGTGAAGAGTGTGAAATAGCACACAAGGTCCTCATGAGCAAGGAGTTTTTAAAAACAAGAAATAAAGGAGATAGTAAACAAGCCAAGAAACAAGGTGAAGGTCAAAAGCGTATTTCATCAAAATATAATAAAGATTACGAGTTTTCAAAACTAAGGTGTTATTTACAAATAATACTTAGAAACGTTGGTGAAGGATAATTTTGAAAAAGATGTGATAATTTCTATTGGTATAGTGATAAGAATGTGCATGAAACTATTCACCCTTGATATCCTTGAAGTGCATTACAAAATACAAATTGAAATAATTGAAGGATAAGCCTATGATGAGCAATGTTTTTTATGATACAAGTAGCATTATTTAACGAATAAATATCACTTGAGATATAGGTGATTTAAGTCCCATGATGGTTAATATGTTGTTCGATAAATGTGATCTCGTCGAAAAGAAAGATATAGCTTATAATACAAGTGAGTTGAAAATTGTTGATGAAATAAAATATTGTGTAGAAGATGGTTGTATTGGCCATGATAAATACCATATTATTATATTTGATTGCGATAGTGATTGTATTGCTAGATATTATAGTGATAATTTGAATTTTGTTGAAGGTCATTTTCATGAAAACATCTTTGGGTATATCCTTTATGATAATGATAGAAATCAAAGCGATGATGAAGAATTTGGATGTTTTAAAATGAATACCAAATTTACTAGCTAAAAATTAATGATAAAAATGAGGTACAATGGTATATGGTTGGGAAGACATAGTGAAGGTTTGAAATTACCTATAATACCATGTATAAGGCCAAAGAATGAATGCTTTAGTTATGATAGTCCAATAGGAAGTGGTGAGATCAAATTTATGACATGTATAAATAACACAAAGTTTGTGAAGAATGAATCATATGCATAACTCCCAAAGGTGGGTTGTTTTAGTCATTATGGAATATCTAGACATGTGACAACTAGTTAGTGGAACATGCATTCTTGTAAAATTTATGGATGTAAAAATCACTCTTAAAGAAATTGTTGGTATAAAAATAAAGTGATTAATAAAATGTAGATAAAAAATGGATGAATATGTTAGAATGGGATAAAACAAAAGAGATGTTAAATAGCTTTTATAGAAGGAGAAAAAGTTTATTGAATGTGAAGAATACAAATAAATAATTATAGCATCAAAATAATATGACCCAAGCAATGCTTGGAAGACCTATGGTGACAAAATCTATAGTATAATATTATGTGGAAAATTTTGAAGATGTGAAAGATTCCAAAGATATAATCTAGTGGTTATTTCCTAGAAGTGGTGACCTAAAGGTAGATCTACAGGTTTTTTTCATAGATAATGATGACCTAGAGGTGACCCAAAGATAAAGGATGTAGAGATGATCCAAAGGTAATTATGATCAAGAGGAAACCCAAAGGTAAAGGACCCAAAGGTAAAAATGATCCAAATGCAAGGGCCTAGAGTTGATCTAATGGCAATGATTACCCTAAGGAAGAGACCCAAAGGTAAACCTAGTGACTAACCAAAGAGGTAAATCTTGTGGAGATTACTTAGAGCCAACAAAGCAAGAGATAAGGTATAGTTCTAGTATATTGCAATAATTAGGGGTAATGATCTTTATAATAAATAATTTAATAAGGAGGTTGTTAGATGTCATTTTTACGTTATGTAAGAATTAGGGGATGAGTGATGATGTCATGTTATGCAAGGTTGGATAGTCACATGTCTCATAAAATAATTTAGAAGATGAAAAGACATGCTGAAGGTGATATACAAAACTTCTCTCAAATCAAAGAGGTGCCATATTGATTTATTAATTTTTATGTTGTATGTAAGCCCAGGCTAGCATATTTGTATGAGAAATGTGTGGAGGAATACCATAAAATATTATGATGAAAAATGTGTGTTTAATTTATTGATTGTTCATAATATTTTATTTTAAATATCTTTATTCTCCCATTTTTGTTGAGGAATTCTCTACGATAGCTCATTCAATCACCTTATTGCAAAAAAATTAAAAAAAATTGTTTGGATAGGATAGAGTGATAAGGAATTTCATTTGTTAAAGAAAAATATAACAAAAGATCCAATACTTAAAATACCTGATCTAATAAATAATTTAGAGTAATCATTTATAAAAAAATCTTCATCTAACATATCAATCAAAAGGGATAAATGAATACTACCCTCATTTTAATTAAAAAAATTAAAATCATTTCTACTAGCTATTTGAAGTAATTGCATGAGATGTATCCTACTACACTTAACTTCTATAAAATAATCATTTTGCAATGGAAACATAAAATAAATTTCTTAGGTGAATACTTAAGGTGAGTTCACACACATTTTAGATATCACAATGACCTTCATTCTTGTTTGTCATCACTGGAATGTTTAGTACTAAGGGTTGCATATCTATTTATTAACAAAACACCATGTTGTAATGAAGGGGATCAATGTTGTAATGTTGTATTTGTCAACGACAGTTTTACACAATATTATTGAGAATAAACATCCATTATACCATAATCACTTCAATATCTTTTAAGTCATTGAGAATATATTTTGACTGAAGAAGGAAGGAGACCACTTTCCTTTATTAATCTAATGTATCCTACTATTAAAGGAAATTATAGAAGGGATGTCGCTAGAGGACTTAGAAACGTAAGGGTTGATAATATTCTTCTAGAGTTCTTAATATACTCACATGACTTAAGCACGGTTCTATGTACAACACTGCAAGATGTCCATCTTAATGTAGTTATTTTAATTCATACAAAAGAGACTAAGAAAAAGCAAAAAATATACACATACAAAACTGACTTACGTAGTAATCTGGATGTTTTTGTTCATACGACCTTTTGAACTCCCATGAAGAAGTTGGATGGATGCAATTATTTATCAACATAATTGTTTATTTTAACGTTCTCTTCATTGTTGAAATCTCTCTTTAACCATGTGAAAATTAGTTCATATATAGTTGGGAATATAACATTAAGAGAAATGAGCAAGTTGATCTCTTTAACTATGTGAAAATTTGGGAGCGATAAAGAGTTGGGAAAATAAGGGAGTGATAAAGAGTAACTCATTTCAGCAAAATTACGCATAATAAATCTAATGAATAACGTGCTGCAATTCTTATCGAGGAGGATGCCTGCCTATAGTTTCATCCCCGTAAACAAATATATACTGCCAAGGAAGGGTACAAAACGCCTTTTGCTTTAAGCAGGTACATTAGCATGTGTCACCATTTTGAGGAGGACCACGGAGAGAAAACGTAAGCCTGTTCGAATGATTCCTACATGGGCAGGTCTTGAAGGAGCTACGATCTCCCTATTCCCATGTTCTTACCACCCAAATGCTTAAATAAATTGTTTGTAAAGGGCGAAAGTAAAGACAAAAATTTTCTCTATCAAAATTTTTCTTAACATAAAAACTGACAAAAAATTTCTTAACATAAACTGTCCTCCGTAGATAATAGGAAAGTGATTTTTTTTTTTAACTTACGAGATCAATAGCTATTTAGACCAATTGATACCAATAATCAACTATGATTAATGGCCATATATTATCCAATGGCTGCATCATAATACATGGTACAAATCCATTGGATAAAAAATGAAACAACAAACATAAACTTTATAAAAAGAGATCCATATGGAAGTAATTAATAATTGTCCCTTGTTAAAGGAAAGACACCTCAATACATAGAAAATGAATTTTTAATATCATCAAAATGCATTTAATTTAAAATATGTTGATATTATACGTTATCAACTTTGCTTTTATTATCTTTTTAAAATTATTTGTCCGGCACGAACGACTTTAGAATGTGAACCGGTAGAGGAATAAGCTTAAGATTTGAAAGGTTTTTTTTTTAAAGGGGGAGCTTTCCCTTTTAATATGAAATTGGTGTTTGTGGATACTATGGATCTTAGGGACATTGTTAAGGATGATGGACACTTATTTTCCTATTATTTATGATCTCTTGGTAAATGATAAAATAATTTAGTAAACAAAATATATGTTAGTGAAATGACATTAATATCAAAGTCCTTTTAATTGTTTGTATTAACTTGATTCTATCCCTATAATATTTATTACTTCCCCATAGTTGGATTCTATTTCATTATTTAGTATGTTAAACTTGAGAACAAGTATCCTTTAATGGTTTAAATATTAAAAGCAATTAACTTTAAAAGGCCCATTTTTATTCTATTGTGACTTGCTTATAAAATTCTTTAAAAACTTAAAAAATTGCATTTAGTGAAAATTTGATGAAAGAAATAATAGTACTAGCCTCATATAAATAAAGTTATATTATTTACCACAAATAAGTACTCCTAAGTTTGAAATATTTATGAGTGTATATAAAATACAACGGTGAATAAATTACATGTTACGTTTACCATGTCAACTATATGGATTTATGTTGTCTTTTATATAATTTTCTGCTAAGGACAACTTAGAGATTAGTAGACAACAAGATAATAGATGTGAAAATAAATTTAATGAGACCCTTATAATTCAAATTTTTTATTAATACAAATTATTAAATAATAGTTATAAAAAATAAACTTCATGGTGGGGTAACCCTATTGTAGTTTGGTTTTTTGGTATGTATATGTTAAACGTATTGAAATATATATAATTTAGTAAGTGTCAAACCATTAACCTTATTAAGTCTAAGGTTAAACCTTTTCAATTTTCAACATTTTTTTACAATGATTGATAGAGAGACTTTTCAATCTTACAACAAAAACAATATAATCTTATTTATATATTTTCATATTAGACTTTCGTAAAAAATATTTGAATGGTAAATTTCTTATAACTTCATTTGTTATTATATATCTTATCATATTCAAAATGTTTCTTGTGCCAAATTGGTCATTAGAAAAGCTTAAAATATGAACCTTACTAAATGTTAATAGAGGAAATTATATATATTTATTTATCCTATTGATAATATAAACAATATTATATATTCATTTATCCTTTAGTAAGTTAAAATTATTGTTTTTTTTTATCAAAATCTTCTAAATGAAAATAAGATTTATCTTCTCTAATGTCACCTCATTAATGAAGTCAAGCCTACATGGAATGACCTTAGTAACTAAATTTGAAATCATCAATACTATCATGTTATAAAACATGACTATCATGTAAAGCATCACATTAATATATTTATTGGTCTCAAAACAACACAATGATGCTCTATGTTATCTAAGAAGATTTTATGAAAACTTCAATAAATAATTATAACTTAGGGTAGAAGTATTAATTTTATCTCTACCATATAATACTTACTCACTAACAATGTAATAAAAAATAATATAATATTTTTTATAATTTCCCAAATAGATATGCAAAGCATTATAAGAGTTTGAAGAAGCAAAATAGAATTGGTTGATTTATTCCAAGGATCAACTTTGTATAAATAGAAAAGTTGATCATTGAGAGTCGTTGGATTACAAAAACTCATCATACTTGATGAAGACACCACTGAGAGTTCTCCTGACACATGGAGGAGTGGATACTCAAGTGTGTCTATCCTAGTGGAGAATATTCTATTATGATAACACCCCCCCCCCTTAAGTGATACTAGGGAGATTCGTACAAATGAGTCCGAAAAACAAGGCCTGAAGAGGTACTCATGTAAATTGACTTCTTTTTGAAGATATGGTAAAAATCCAATGGGAAAAACCATCAATCAAAAGGAAGTAAGAGGCTTGTCTTCGTATGGCAAATATTGTCCTCTTTATGTGAGAAAGAAGGATGAGTCTCAAAAACATGGCCTGGTTAGGTACTCATTTACATTTTATAGTTGATGAAAAAACCCCTTTGGGAAAAATCAACTATTAGAAGAAGAGAGGATTGCCTTTGTATGGCAAATATTGTCCTCTTTATACAAAAAAGAAAGATGAGTCCCAACAACTTGGCCTGATTAGGTACTCATATACATTTTATAGTTGATGAAAAAAATACTTGTCAAGAAAAACCAAAAATTAGAAGAAGAGAGGCTTGTCTTCGTATGGCAAAGATTGTCCTTATAAAACCATTCACTACAGTTGTATAACTCCAAGCTTATCTTGCAATTGAAGGTAATGTGGAGAAGAAAATGCCTTCATGAAGATATCTACAATATTATTCTTTTTTGGAATATATTCTAAGTATATATATCTCCATCCTGAATATGCTACCGTATGAAGTACATGTGTATCTCAATGTGCTTAGTGCACTGATGCTCAACCAGATTGCATGCACAATGAATTATGCTCTGATTATCACACCAAAGAGTTATAGGCTTTTCATGAGTGAAACCAAATTCTCTCCAAATTTGTCATAGCCAAAGAGTTTTCCAACTAGCTAAAACTACTACTCTGTATTCTGCCTCTGTAGAAGATAAGGCTACTGCTTGTTATTTCTTGTATAACCAGGCTATTGGTGAAGAACCAAGGAAAAATACATAGCCTAAGGTTGAACATCTATCTTCTATTGAACCTGCCTAATCTAAATCTGTGTATCCAATGATATCCTTGGAATTTCCTTTATAGAAGAGCCCAAAGTGCATAGTACCTTGCAAGTAATGGAGGATCATTTTTGCTACTTGCCAATGACTAAATCGAGGTTTATGAGAGAATTTGGATATTAGGCCAACAATATATGAGATATATGGGCAAGTATGAGTAAGGTATAACAGACTTCCTATAAGCTGACAGTATAGAGAGGGATCACATAGAGGGGATAAGCAAGAAGTACTGAGGTGAATTCCAGATTGAAAAGGGGTAGGAGAAGGTTTGAAATCTATCATTTTAAACTTTTGAAGAAGATCTAGAGTATACTTTTGTTGACACAAGGAAATTCCTGCATCTATTTGACTTATTTGAATCCCAAGGAAGTAATGGGCTAGACCTAGATCAGCCAAGTCAAAATTTTTAGAGAGGGAGTCTTTTATAGTCTGAATGTGAGTGAAGTTACTACTAGTGAGAACAAGATCATCAACATATAGAACAAGAATGGTGATTTTTCCTTCATTTCTCCAAATGTAGACCGTATTATCAAACTCACAATGAGAAAAACCTACGAAAAGAAGTAAGGAGTCCATATTTTCATAACAAGCTCTAGGGGCTTGTTTGAGGCCATAGAGAGATTTTTTTAACCTACAAACAAGAGAGGAGTCTTGAGTGAAACCAGCAGGTTGTTCCATGAATATTTCTTCTTTTAAGTCCCCATGTAAGAAAGCACTTTTTACATCCATTTGATCTACAAGCCACTTTTGGGAAGCAACTAGAGCAAGAACCAGTCTAACAAAATCCATTCTAACAACTGGAACAAAGGTTTTTGTATAGTCAATACCTTCAATTTAAGAAAAAAAATTTGTTACTAGGCAAGCTTTGTGTTTGTCTATTTCTCTCGTAGACCCATATTTTATTTTTTATATCCATTTACAACGAACTAACTTCCTTCCTTTGGGCAAGGGAACTAAATACCAAGTTTTGTTTTTTATTAAGGAAGAAAATTCATTTTCCATGATATCATCCCATACTTTGATACCTGATGCTTCTTTGAAGGATTGAGGATCAGAGGAAATATACTGATAGACAAGACCAGTTCCTATGGGTTTGGATGATCTAGTAGATGGGATATTTTGGATGTCAGAAGTAGCTTTTTAAATAATGGTGCGGGCCCATTTTGGCATAGTGGAAGGAGTAGAAGGAGTTGAAAGACATTGAGTTGGAGTTACAAGTTCCTCATCTTAGTTATCAATTGCCAAGTTAACTTTAATATTTGGCTCTTCATAGTATTGAGGTTCTACTATAGGAGAAGGCTTAATGGAGGAGGAAGGGGATTGAGGATATTTTTGAGGGAATGTTTCATCAAATTGGATATTTCTATGAAAAATACCTCATAAGTTGAGGGATCAAGGAGCCTGTAAGCCTTCATTTCCTCATAATAACCAACAAAGATGAGTTTTTTTCTTTTCTTATCTAGAGCCTTCCTTTTCTTCTTTGGTATATGAGCCCAAGCAGTACACCCAAAAATATTGAAGTAGGAAACATCTGGTTTTGAGCCACACCATGCTTCTTCAGGATTTAAATGGTCAAGAAATTTATGAGGTGTGCAATTTTGAATATAATTTGCACAGTTAATCGCTTCAACCCAAAAACCTTTTGGAAGATCTCTTGAATGGAGCATACAAATTGCCATTTCTTTTAATATTTGGTTTTTCATTTCTGCAATACCATTTTGTTGAGGATTATGGGAGATACAATGTTGATGAATGATACCATGACTTGATAGAAACATGGATAACTCATTACTATAGTATTCCCCCCATTATTTGTGTGAATCTTATTAATTTTGCAAGAGGCCTAATTTTCAACTAAGGCTTTGAAAACTTTAAAGTGGGATAGAATATCACTTTTATATTTTAGGAAGTAAACCCAAGTTCTTCTAGAAAATTCATCAATAAAGGTTACAACATATTTTGCTCATTTGAAAGAATATTCATGAAACGTCATCAAGTCACTATGGATTAGTTCTAGAGGAGATGAGGCTTTTAGATAACTACATGGGTGGAAAGGGTCTTGATTTTTCTTTCCAAGAGTACATCCAAGACAAAATCCATCAATAGAAGAGACTTGGGGTAAACTTGTTACCATATCATGGGTGCTCAGTTCCTTTAAGTAGTTGTAACTAAGATGTCCAAATCTCCATGAGCCACAAAATAGGAGACCCCTTTTGGATTTTTGAATCCTTTGAAGTGAAATAGGTGATTTTTATGATCAATATCTCCTTTAGCTATAACAGAATAGGGATCTTGAAAGTCTCTTATCTCAACTCCTATTGGAGAGAAGAGAACTATTTTCCCCTTTCTAGAAGTACAAATTTGATACATGGAGAGGAGATTTGTGGCAATGTTTGGAACATAGAGAACATTATTTATAGAGCCACCATCAATGATTATATCCCCCTTTCCTTTGACTGGGATAAAGGAAGAATCACCCACTTTTATGCTACATGTAGAACTAGATGATATAGAAGAGAATGACTCATCTGAAATAGACATGTGATGAGTAGCTCCAAAATCTAGAACCCAGTAATTAGAGGAAGAATTGGAAGTTTTCCCTTGAATATTTAGGGATTTCCCTATTTGCTTTTTGTTGTCTATCTTTTGATCCGTCATAGTTGCCTCTAGTTTTTTTAATCTTTTCCAGCACTAGTTTGGAGAATGACCATTCTTTTTACAGTGAGTACAAGTTATGGGATTCCTTTCCTTCTTTTTGAAATTTTCTTTAATAGAGGTGGAGGCTACTAAAGCTTTGGAGGAAGAGGAAGATATCTCTTATCTTGCTATTTTTGTTTCTTCCCTGGTTAGTCTATCATAAAATTCTTCTAAAGAGGGCATTTTAAAGGTTACATCAAGAGCATCTTGAGTAGATAAAAAGATGGTTGTAAATATTTTAAATATACCATTTAGTTTAGACAAAATTAGATAAACATATTCTTTGTCAGTATTTTTCTTCCCACTGCATTTGTATTGAGTGAGGACTTCTTTGAATTTGGTGAGAAAGTCAACAATGCTACTAAAATATTCAGGAGATAAAGTTGTTAGTTCTGCTTCTAGTTGCATTGATCTAATTTGATCTACTTTCCCAAACAAGGTTTTTAGTTTCTCCTAACTTTCATGAGTTTTACAATCTATAATGTGAAACCATAAACTTTCATGAACATTGGAACTAATAATACCCGTAGTTTCATGCATTTTCTCTTTGTGAATAAATTTTTCATATTCTTTACTAAGCTCAGGTTGTTTTTCTTCTAGCAAATGAGTAAGACCTTTTTGAGAGATAAGATTCAAAATTTTAGGTTTCCAAGTGTGAAATTTATGAGGGGTGAGAGGTTCAATTGAATTCATCATTTTTACACAAGAGAAAAAGTGAAGTTATAACCAATATATACCCCCTTTTAACTTCAATGATTGGATTAATGCAATTGATTTAAATAAATTATGAAGCTTTTCAATATAGAAAATCTTAAAATACCCACCCTAAACAAAGGGAAACTATAAGTATTTGAGTTTGTTATAATGGTGCTTTAGAATTGTCAAGTCCCTTTATGTTCTTCTCAAAATCCGCCCTAACTTGAGGGAAATTATAAGTAAGGAGAAGAATTAAAGTAATGAAGGCTTGAAATGTAGAGATAGAAACCAGATTTAAATATGGATTACTCAATACTCGCCCTTACTAGAGGGAAACTATAAGTAAGAGAGATATCCAATATGTATATAAGATTGATGAAGAAAAATATATGTCAAACCTTTATACCAATAGTCTCTAAAAACCCGCCCTTACTTGAGGGAAATTGTAAGTGTATAGAGACAATGATACATGGAACGTAGGCAAATATATTTTGAGGGAAAACTAATTAGATTTGGAAAATTTTAGAAAGTTTTCTTTTTAGATAAGATAGATATATGTAGAACAGGAAAAAAATTTCTAAATAAATTAAGTGGATATATTTATATTTAGAAAAAAACTTGTAGTAGATCTCTAACTGAGTAAAGTTAAACAAACTTTGGATTTAGATATATTTATATTTAATGAAAATAACCAATATTTAAGAGCAAAAAAAGAGGCTTAAGAAAATGATGCAAAGAGACACCCCCCAATATCTGATAGGTGCAATAAAGGCACCTTATCAACCCCCCAAATTTTTATTAAAAAAATACAATGATATCCGAGCCAAGAGAAGGTCGAAAATAAAAAACTTTACTTTTTTCCTCCGAAAGCTACAAACGTGCAGGAATTTTAAAAGAAATACAATTTTTAATAGCCCTTTTTAAAATAAAAAATGGAGAGAATAGGAATTTGAGTATATAATTTTCATACATTTCTCACTTATATGACCCAATATGTGGTGCCACAATGTTGCATCTTCTCCTATAACAACTAAGTCCATGGCGTAGTTATATGTATTAATAAGGAAATAAAGAGTACCAACCATCTTACCTTTAGCTATAACCATAGAACCTCTAGTCACTTTCCAAGAGTGATCACCAAATGCCGTAGTGTAACCCTCACTATCAAGTTTACTTACCAAAATGAGATTTCTCTTCAAATTTGAAATGTGCCTGACTTCATTAACCATCCATTGACTCCCATTAGGGAATTTCATCTTGATCTTTCCCATGCCCATAATTTTATAGGAATTATCATCACCTAATAATACCTATCCAAAATCTCCCTAGATATATTTTATGTTGAGCAAGGTGCATAAACAGTATTGTCATTGTTGTCAACTCAGACAGATAGATCAATTGTTGATGCAGTGGACAGATGTTCAGAGGTCAGCCAGAACAGGTACAGTCAATTTCCAAGAAGACAGAAGTGGCCCAGATTCAAAAAAATCAAAGAAAAAGACAAGTAAGAAAACTGTCGCGATATCGCGACATGTTTTCTGTCGCGATATCGTGACAAAAACGAGGAGAGAGAAAATGCTGAAAAACTGTCGCGATTTCGCGACATGTCGAGTTTTCGCTGAGGAGAGAGAAAATGTGTCGCGATTTCGCGACATGTCGAGTTTTCGCTGAGGAGAGAGAAAATGTGTCGCGATTTCGTGACAAAAATGAGGAGAGATAAAATGTGGAAAAACTGTCAGCGATTTCGCGACATGTCGAGTTTTCGCTGGAGGAGAGAGAAAATGTGTCGCGATTTCGCGACATGTTGGAGGAGAGAAGCTAAGTGGAAAAACTGTCGCGATTTCGTGACATGTCGAGTTTTCGCTGGAGGAGAGAGAAAATGTGTCGCGATTTCAACATGGAGGAGAGAGAAAATGTGTCCGATTTCGTGACATTGAGTTTTCAGGAGGAGAGAGAAAATGTTGTAGCGATTTTTCACGACATGTTCCATTTTCGCGGGCGTCGAGTTTTCACGGGAGGAGAGAGAAAATATTGTTGCGATTTCGTGACATGTTCCATTTTCGTGGGTGTCGAGTTTTCACGGGAGGAGAGAGAAAATGTTGTCGCGATTTCGTGACATGTTCCATTTTCATGCCAGCTTGCCAAGAAGAAGACAAAAAGTCTATCAGAGCAGCGGTTCTACTATCAGAACTGTAAATACGCAGGTAAGGTTTGACAGAGCCATAAAAAGGCAGGTAAGACGGTCAGAGCTATAAATAGAAAGATAAATCTATCAGAACATCGGATTTACTTACAAAGAGCCGAAAAGCTGTCAGAGCAGTAAAGTGGGCAGATAAGTCTGTCAGAGACACAAGTAAGCTTTTAAGGCTATTAACAGCATAGTATGCTATGCTGTAAGTATGCTTTACGTGTACATAAAGTTAGGGTTAGGGTTGAGCTCTACACGTGGCAAGAGTATTGTGACTTGCCGGATAAAAGGAAAAAGGTGCTATGAAAGCTAATTAATCAAGAGAGAATATTTTGCTGAGAAGAGTACAGAGAGTATTTTGCAGAGAAAGTATAGAGAGTGTATTTTGCAGAGAAAGTACAGAGAGTGTATTTTGCAGAGAAAATACAAGAGAGTTTTATAAAAGTAAGTGAGAAAAAGTACAAAGTTGTAAAGTTGTAAAAGTATAGAATAGAGTTCTATAAAAGTACAGAATACTATGCTATGAAAAGTGAACAGAGAGCTTTGTGCTGTGAAAAGTGCAGAGAGTATATTGCAGTAAAAGTACAGAGAGCTAAGTGCTGTAAAAGTACAAAAGTCAGTGTTATAAAAGTACAGAACAAAGTGTTATAAAAGTACAAAGGAGTATATTGTAAAAAATATACAGAAGACAGAGTTGTAAGAATATGAAGTTTTTGTTATAAAGGATTTAGACCAGTGAGGGTCTTGTTGTAGAGAAGGCATTTTTATGTCAAAAATTCTGTTCAAATCTGAAGTCCAAGTTGGTGCTTGGTATTAGGGGGTTGGTGCTCCTTTCTGTTGGTGCGAGATAAATTGTTTTGTAAAGTTGGTGCTTTGCAAAGGCTGGATTTGGATGGGTGTCCAAGCAGTCTAATTTTTGAGGAGTAGCCAAATCTGGTGAACCTCGGTAAATCTTGTGTTGTGGATTGTTCTCTTGTTTATTTGTTGTATCTGTTTTCAAGTTCTCTCTGCTTAAGTTTGAAAGAGTTGTAGATCTATTTTTAAATTGCTACACTGATTCACCCCCCCCTCTCAGTGTCATTGTGTGAATATCAATTGGTATCAGAGCAAGGTTCCTGTTCTAGCTTAATCAGCTAAGGTGATCTTGGAAGATTCACAATGGCCGGTGGTGAAGGATTTTCATCCAACAAAGCTCCTTTGTTCGATGGAACTAATTACTCTTTCTGGAGACTCAGGATGCAGACTTATCTGTGTGCTTTGGGTTATGACATTTGGGAGTCAGTAGAAAGTGGGTACACAATATCCTCTACTCCTCCATCTGATGTTGTAGAGAAGAAGAAGTTTGAGAATAACTCCAAGGCAAAGAATGCTATAATGTGTGGGTTAGTTGATAGTGAACTGATAAGGATCATGAGCTGTAAAATAGCAAAAGACATGTGGGACAAACTGCAGAGCATCCATGAAGGAGACAGCAAGATCAAGGAAGCCAAGCTTCAAACTCATAGAGCTCAGTTCGAGGCTTTAAAAATGAATGATGATGAGAACATAGAGGCCTATATGCTGAGAGTCAATGGAATTATTAATGCAATTAGAGGACTCGGTGAGGAAATAGAAGATGCAGTCATCGTGAAAAAGGTATTAAGAACTCTCCACAAAAGATTTGATTCTAAAGTTTCTGCCATAGAAGAAGCTAAAGATTTAAATTCTTTTAGCTTGGATGAAATGCATGGTTCTTTAACTGCATATGAAATGAGAATAGGGCAAACTAAGCCCTCTGACAGAGAAGCTACTTTTAAAGCACACAAGAATATAAAAGCTAATCAAGAATTTGTAGAAGAAGAGTCTTCAGATGAAACAGAAGCAAACTTTGTTAGGAAACTAATAAAGGGAAAAGGAAAGTACAGAGGTAAGTTACCGTTTAAGTGCTTCAACTGTGGAGGAGTCGGGCACTTTGCTGCTAAATGTCCAATGAATGAGAAAAACAAAAATGATGAAGGGACACACCAAGAGAGAAGTGACTGGAAGAAGAAACCACAGTTCAGAAAAAGCAACTTCAAGAAGAAAAGCTTCATATCCAAGAATGTCAGCTCTTCTGAAGACTGCTCCGGTGAGGATTCTGAAGAAGAAGCAGGTGAAGCTCTGTTCATGGCTTTTGAAGAAAGAATAATAGAGGAAAAACTGGAATGTAATGAAGTACCTGAGGATGAGGCTGAAGTTTATCTGGAAGGTGAGTTAGTTGCTGCTCTTAAAGAACTGAGCACAGAAAGGAAAAATATTAAAAAGGTTTCAAGAAAGCTTGAAGATGCCAATGAAATAATAAACTGCTTGAAAGTTTAGACAGATGAATTCAAGAAAATGTCTGAAGTTCTTGATGAACAATTAACTGTAAAGACAGTTGAATGCAACAAGCTAGAAGAAGACATTGTTAAGTTAAGGATGCAGCTAGAGGAGATGAATAAGAAATTGAGCTGTTATCATAAGTTTGAAGAAAGTACTGTAAAGCTGGATAAAATTTTAAATAACCAAAGGCCTTTCGGCATCAAATTTGGTTTGGGCTTCGATGAAGGAGAATCATCAAAGGGTTCAAAGGCCTTAAATGTAGAACCCATAAAGAAAGAAGAAAAGATCAAGGTTGATCAAGAAAAAACAAATCATGCCAAAGAAAGCAATAATGCCAGACTCAAGAAGAGTACTGACAAAGATGGATTCACAAAAGTCACACATCCTAGAAGGAGAAGATTCATGGCTCCTACTTCAAACTGGCAAAGACCTGCACCCAGGTTTAATCATTCCTTTTTTGGTTACTATTTTAAATGCAATGCTTATGGTCATAAGATTTCAGATTGTAGTTATAAGGTAGCTCAAAGGAATTTCACCAATAGAAATGTTTTTTCTCCATTAATGAATTATGCAGTTGAATGTTATAACTGTCATAATTTTGGACATATTGCAAGAAACTGTAGAAGCACTTTTGCAGCAAATAATTATCAAGGTAGAAAATCTCAACCGAATGGGTTGAAACAAAATAAGAAATTTATTGAAAAACAGGCACAGGCTAATGAAAGGGGAAAGGCAAAACAAGTTGCCAAATCTGCTATCAAACCAGAATGGAAAGAAAAAGAATCTTTGATTGTCCAGACTGCTTTTAAAGCACAGAACAAATCAGCACCATGGATACTTGACAGTGGATGCTCCAGTCACATGACAGGTGACAAGCAAAAATTTGAGAAGTTACAGAATTATGAAGGTGGTTCTGTGAAATTTGGAAATAATGATGGAGCAAAGATAGTTGGCAAAGGATCTGTCAAGATCAGTGATGGAAAGATCAAATCAGAAGAAGTCTTGTTTGTAATTGGTCCGAAGCATAACTCTGCTCGGTGTAAGTCAAATCCGTGACGAGAGGTCATGAAGTAGTTTTTAAGAAGCAGGGTTGTGAAGTGAGAAAAGCTAATAGTGGGAAGTTAATTGCTACCGGATCAAGGACTTCTAGAAATCTGTATACTCTCTCAGAGACCTCAGAAGGAGCTTGCTTGATTGGACAAGAAGATGAAAATTGGCTGTGGCACAAAAGGCTCGGTCATATCAGCTTTGACAATTTGGTTAAAATAAGTTCAAAAAAGGCTGTAAGAGATATACCTTCCATTGGCAAACCACTAAATAGTATTTGTGCTTCTTGTCAAAAGGGAAAGCAAACTAGAGCCACATTTAAATCAAAGGAGTACTTTACCAGCAAACCCTTAGAACTAATTCATACTGATTTATGTGGACCCATGAGAACTCAAAGTATAAATGGTGATAAATACTTTATGCTTTGCATAGATGACTATTCCAGAATGACCTGGATATTCTTTTTAAAGCAAAAATCTGATGCTTTTGAAATGTTCAAGACTTTCAAAAACCAAGTTGAGAATGAAACAGGAAAGAGGATCAAATGCTTAAGATCAGATAGAGGAGGAGAGTTCATCTCAGAAGAGTTTGCAGAATACTATCAAAAATATGGGATCAGAAGACAGTTTTCAGCAGCAAGGACACCTCAGCAGAATGGTGTTGTTGAGAGAAAGAACAGAACTGTACAGGAAATGGCACGGACAATGTTAACTGAAAGCAAAATTGTAGACAAATTTTGGAAAGAGGCAGTCCATACTGCAGTTTACATCCAAAACAGGTGCATGTTGAGGACTCATGAAAGCAAAACCCCTTATGAGCTTTGGTTCGGCAAGAAGGCAACAACAAAATACTTCAAAGTCTTTGGCAGCAAGTGTTACATTAAAAGAACAGAAGATAATCTTGGTAAATTTGAAGATAGAGCTGATGAAGGTATTTTTGTTGGCTATTCATCAAAAAGCAAAGCTTACAAATGCTACAATAAAAGGCTAAAGAAAATTGTAGACAGTGCTGATGTTAAATTTGATGAAGATAGGAAACAAGTTGTCAGTTGTGAAAATAACTACCCTATTTATGAAGATGTTATTGAAGGAGATGAAGAAAAGGAATCAGAAGAGAATCAAAAAATTGACCCAGATAATTTAAGTATTGATTCGAAGTAGAAGAAAACAATAAATTTAAAAGCGGAAGGTGGCAGAAAAATCATCCCGAGAGAACAAATTATAGGGGACCCCATAGTTGGTGTTAAGACAAGAAGAAGAGTAGTAAGTAACTACTCCTTGTTATCCAGCATTGAGCCCAAGAATATTGCTGAAGCAAGCACAGATGTAAGTTGGATGAAGGCAATAAATGAAGAACTAGACCAGATTGAGAGAAACAAAACCTGGGAGTTAGTACCACGGCCTGTAAGTAAAAACATAATCGGTACTAAATGGATTTTTAGAAACAAATTGAATGAAGACGGACGAGGTTGTAAGGAATAAAGCAAGATTGGTCTGTAAAGGCTATGCTCAAGTTGAAGGTATTGATTTTGAGGAAACTTTTGCACCTGTGGCCAGACTTGAGGCAATAAGAATGTTTCTGGCTTTAGCAGTCCACAGGAATTTCAAAGTTTATCAGATGGATGTGAAATCAGCATTTTTGAATGGAAATCTTGAAGAAGAAGTGTATATTGAACAGCCAGATGGTTTTCAACTCGGTGATAATCCCAACTTTGTTTGCAAGTTAAAGAAAGCTTTGTATGGCTTGAAACAAGCACCCAGAGCATGGTATGCAAGACTTGACAACTATCTCATTGAACAAGGGTTCAAGAAAGGTATGGTGGATAGTAACTTGTATGTCAAAACTGACAATGGCCAACTTATTGTCCTTGTTGTTTATGTTGATGATATAATTTTTGGCAGAGACAATAATGAGTCATGTACAGACATAGCAAATAAAATGCAAAAAGAATTTGAAATGTCTATGATTGGTGAACTTTCATATTTCCTCGGACTGCAAGTTAACCAAAGTGAAAAGGGCATTTTTATTTCTCAAGTTAAATATGTGAAAGAAATGCTGAAAAAGTTCACAATGGAGGATAGTAAACCTGTAAGCACTCCCATGACAACAGGTTGCAAATTGAGCAAGGATGACAATTCTCCAGATGTAGATCAGACCATGTACAGATCCATGATTGGAAGCCTGCTGTATTTAACAGCCACAAGACCAGATATATTACAGGCAGTTTGCATGGTTGCAAGATTTCAGGCTAGTCCAAAAGAAACTCATGTGACAGCTGTGAAGAGAATTTTTAGGTACCTCAAGGGTACTATGGAGTATGGGTTATGGTATCCAAAAGGAAAAGACTTCACTCTGATTGCATATTCAGATGCAGATTGGGCAGGTTGTATAGATGACAGAAAGAGTACCAGTGGTGGTGCATTCTATCTTGGAGACAGGTTGGTAGCATGGCACAACAAGAAACAAGAATCAGTCTCTCTATCCACTAGAAGTAGAATACATTGCAGCAACAACAAGCTGTACACAGATTTTATGGATGAGACAAACACTGAAAGATCTGGGTATTAATTTCAAAGAGCCAATTTCAATTAAATGTGATAATACCAGTGCAATTAACATCTCAAAGAATCCGGTTATGCATTCCCGCACCAAACATATTGCAATCCGGTATCACTTTTTGAAGGATAAAGTTGCAGAAGGTGAGGTTAAATTGGACTTTGTTCCAACTACAGAGCAAGTAGCAGATATCTTCACTAAACCGTTACCCAAGGAAGTTTTTGAATATCTCCACAGTAAGTTGGGTGTGGTCACACTACCCAAGAACTGACTAGCTTTTGGGAACACATTCTCGGGGGAGCATTTATATATTTGATTATCAGCCCTTTAATATATATTTGTTTGCTCTTGTTTGTATTTTTTGCTAACTGTAATAGTGTGTGCCTGAGAATGTTGTGCATGGACTCAGGGGGAGTCTGCAGCCCTTTGGTATTATTGTCAAAGGGGGAGAAGAATTTTTGGAAATTGAACATGTGTAAATTGAACATGTGTTGCCAACAATTCCAAAGGGGGAGATTGTTGAGCAAGGTGCATAAACAGTATTGTCATTGTTGTCAACTCAGACAGATAGATCAATTGTTGATGCAGTGGACAGATGTTCAGAGGTCACCGAGCAGGTACAGTCAATTTCCAAGAAGACAGAAGTGGCCCAGATTCAGAAAAATCAAAGAAAAAGACAAGAAAACTGTCGCGATATCGCGACATGTTTTCTGTCGCGATATCGCGACAAAAATGAGGAGAGAGAAAATGCTAAAAAACTGTCGCGATTTCGTGACATGTCGAGTTTTCGCTGAGGAGAGAGAAAATGTGTCACGATTTCACGACAAAAATGAGGAGAGAGAAAATTATCGAGATTTCGCGACATGTCAGAGGAGAGAGAAAATGTGTCGCGATTTCGCGACAAGTCGGAGGAGAGAGAAAATGTGTCACGATTTCGTGACATGTCGAGTTTTCGCTGAGGAGAGAGAAAATGTTGTCGCGATTTCGAACAAAATTGAGGAGAGAGAAAAAATATCGTTTGACATGTCGATTGTTTTCGAGGAGAGAGAAAATGTTCGAGGAGAGAAAATACCGGGGAGTTTTCAGGGAGGAGAGAGAAAATGTTTTCGCGTTTATTTCGTGACATGTTCCATTTTTGCGCCAACTTGCCAAGAAGAAGACAAAAAGCTATCAGAGCGGTAGTTCTACTGTCAGAGAAGCAGGTTCGGTTGTCAGAACTATAAATATGCAGGTAAGGTTTGACAGAGCCATAAAAAGGTAGGTAAGACGGTCAGAGCTGTAAATAGAAAGATAAATCTATCAGAACATCGGATTTACTTACAAAGAGCCAAAAAAGCTGTCAGAGCAGTAAAGTGGGCAGATAAGTCTGTCAGAGACACAAGTAAGCTTTTAAGGCTATTAACAACGCAGTATGTAGTGCTGTAAGTATGCTTTACGTATACATAAAGTTAGGGTTAGGGTTGAGCTCTACACGTGGCAAGAGTATTGTGACTTGTCGGATAAAAGGAAAAAGGTGCTGTGAAAGCTAATTAATCAAGAGAGAATATTTTGCTGAGAAGAGGACAAAGAGTGTATTTTGCAGAGAAAGTACAGAGTGTATTTTGCAGAGAAAATACAGAGTGTATTTTGCAGAGAAAATACAGAGAGTATTGTAAAGTACATAGAGTTGTAAAAGTTCTATAAAAGTACAGAACAGAGTATTGTAAAAGCTCTATAAAAGTACAGAATAGAGTTCTGTAAAAGTACAGAATACTGTGCTATGAAAAGTGAACAGAGAGCTTTGTGCTGTGAAAAGTGCAGAGAGTATATTGCAAAGAAAGTATAGAGAGCTGAGTGTTATAAAAGTACAGAAGTCAGTGCTGTAAAAGATACATAACAGAGTGTTGTAAAAGTACAAAGGAGTATATTGCTAAAAAATATACAAAAGACGGAGCTATAAGAATATGAAGTTTTTGTTATAAAGGATTTAGACCAGTGAGGGTCTTGTTGTAGAGAAGGCATTTTTATGTCAAAAATTCTGTTCAAATCTGAAGTCCAAGTTGGTGCTTGGTATTAGGGGGTTGGTGCTCCTTTCTGTTGGTGCAGATAAATTGTTTTGTAAAGTTGGTGCTTTGCAAAGGCTGGATTTGGATGGGTGTCCAAGCAGTCTAATTTTTGAGGAGTAGCCAAATCTGGTGAACCTCGATAAATCTTGTGTTGTGGATTGTTCTCTTGTTTATTTGTTGTATCTATTTTCAAGTTCTCTCTGCTTAAGTTTGAAAGAGTTGTAGATCTGTTTTTAAATTGCTACACTGATTCACCCCCCCTCTCAGTGTCATTGTGTGAATATCATTTTATAAAATAATATTTGTGAGAAGTGGCATGGAAAGAAGCACTAGAATCAATAACCCAATAATCATTATTTTTTATCAAGAGACAAAATTAATCCATCTTGTAAAATTTCACCAGCAATATTAGCTTCTTTATTATTACCTTTGTTATCATAATCTCCATTTCCATCATTTTTTTTATTCCAACAGTCCTTCTTAAGGTGACCTTTCTTCCCACAATACCAACACTCCACTTTTTCTTTTCCTTTTGATTTGGATCTTCCTCTTAATTTACCTTGATTTGGACTCTTACCTTTTTTCTGTCTTCCTCTATTCTAAATAGTTAGAGTAGTTCTTGATGATGTTGCTTCACCCAAGATTTTTCTCCTCATATCCTCACTTAGAATGATACCCACAACATCATCAAACACCAAATTTTTATAAATTGAATAAAAATTGCTCACGACCATTAGCAAGTTGTTCTAGCTCTCTAGAAATGAGCACAAAATCAATAAGGCCATGCCTTCATCATCAAAATATAAAACCACTGAACTCAACTAATTAGTAATAGTATTAAATGCATTCAAGTGATCTCGAATAGATTCTCCTTCACTCATTTGCATATTAAATAACTTTTTCATGAGAAAAAAATTATTAGAAGTAGAGGGTTTTTCATACAACCTGGCCACTGCATGCATGGTATCTTTCGTAGTCTTATCTTTGGATATATTGAAGTCAACCATACTTGCTAAGCACAACCTCACCATTCCCAATGCCTTTCTATCTGACAGATCTCGTTCATCATCAGATGTTACAGTTTGTTTCTTTGTCTTACCTTCTAGAGGTAGATAGAGGTCCTTTTTATAGAGATAATCTTCTATTTGCATTTTCTAGAGTTGGAAATTCTAGGTATTAAATGTTTTCATCCTGAACTTCCAATATTTTGCCATTTCTACCACTCAATCTAGAAACCCTTCTGTCGAGTACCCAACAAAAAATGTCACTTTGATACCAATTGTTAGGATTCAATTATTTTTAACAATAATTATGAGCAATAAATCACATATGATTTTCAAAATAAAACTTAATCAAAATAGTAAAATAATATCACACAACAAGAGAAAACAATATGTAATGTGGTTCACCCAGTATGGGCTACATCCATAGAGAATATTTTAGTCCTTCAATTATCTTCTAAGCATCAAAGGGATCCACCTACAACCAACCACTGTAATCTTCCTCAATGGTTACACCAAGAATCCTCTCTACATCAGTCTCTCATGATTGCACTTATTTGTAACAGTACAATTACAACTAATTTTTTTCTTTGAATTAACACCAAGGATAGATCTACCAATTATGCCACATTCGTTTCCTAACTAGAGTGATGAATTTTATCTTAGAATTAACACCAAGGATAGATTCACCAATTATGCCACATTCTATTCCTAATTGGAGTGACAAATTCTATCTTGGAATGAACACCAAGGATAGATCTACCAATTATACCACATTCTATTCCTAACTGGAGTGACGAATTCTATATTTAGGATAAAGAAATTACGAAGCAATATGTTCCTTCACATTCATTCCAATTATAAAGATTACAGATATAGTTTCAAGTTGGTTGAACGAACTCGGTTACATAACCAAAAAATAGAGAGAGCCTACGTACGCTATTTTTTGGTCACACCAATAATGAAATATAAAAATTATTCTAACATCCCCCCTTATTACGTTATTGGCAAATTCCAATTGTATCTCGAAACTTTTCATATTTGATACGTCCAAGTGCTTTGGTAAAGATATCTGCAACTTGTGCATCAGTAGGAATGTAGTGAAGTCGTATATGGTGCTTTGGAACTTCATCTCGAATAAAATGACATCTGGTATCAACATGTTTGGTACGTTCATGAAAAATTGGGTTTTTGACAAGATTCAAAACACCTTGGTTGTCGCAAAACAAATGAAGAGGAAGATTCTTTGGAAGGCCCATGTTTGTAAGAATGCGACTTAACCACATTATCTCACAGACTGCTTCACTGGTTGCACGATATTCTGCTTCTGTTGAAGATAAAGCAACCACATGCTATTTCTTACTGTGCCAGGAAATAGGTCCAGATCTTAGATGAAAATCATATCCAGAGGTTGATTTACGATCATCAAGGGATCCAACATAATCTGAGTCTGTGTATCCCAATAAGAAGAAATTATTATTCTATCTATATTCCAGACCATAGTTTGTAGTACCATGAACATAATGAAGAACTCTTTTTGCTGCTTTCCAATGACTCACCTTAGGCTCTTGCATGAACCTTGAAAGATATCCTACAGCAAAACTGAGATCTGGTCTAGTATTTGTCAGATATAGGAGACTCCCAATCAACTGGCGATAGAGAGTACCATCTACCTGAGGTGACTCATCATATCGAGATAACTTAAGTCCTTGCTCCATTGGAGTTGCTTTTGACTTATAGTTAGTCATCCGATATTTTTCTACTAAAGTCTTGGCATATTTCTTTTGTGTTACTCTAATATGAATTTTTTGTTGAGTAAATTCTAAACCAAGACAATAGTGCAGAAGTCCTAGATCTGTCATCTCAAATGATTGTTTCAAGTCATTTTTCACTAAGTCAATCATTTTTTCTGAGCTTCCTGTGATGATCAGATCGTCAACATAAAGTACAAGAATCACTATATCAAAACCATTTTTCTTAATATAGAGATTTGCATCTGAAGGACTTCTTATGAAACCATGCTGCACAAGGTGACTGTCTATCTTGATATACCAAGCTTGAGGAACTTGTTTTAGCCCATACAAGGATTTGATCAATTTGCATACTTTTTGTTCTTGCCCCTCAGCCACAAATCCTTCTGGTTGAGTCATGTATTCTTCTTATTGTAAGTCATCATTTAATAAGGCACTTTTAACATCCATATGATGTAATTTCCACCCAAACTAAGATCCCATGGCACAAAGTACTCGAATGGTAGTCATTTTTGCAGTAGGAACGAAAGTCTCTTCATAATCTATGCCTTCTTTTTGAGCATATCCCTTTGCAACAAGTCGGGCTTTATGCTTATCAATAGATCCATCTGCTTTATACTTTACTTTGAATACCCATTTGCAGCCTATGGGTTTCTTTCCTATTTGCAGATTGACTAACTTCCAAGTATTATTTTTAAGAAGAGATTTATGTTCTACATCCATTGTCTCTTTCCACTGTGGTTGATCAAGTGCAGATTGAACTGTTGTGGGTTCACTTGTATTCAATGTAGACATATAAAGTTTTTCTCCTTCCTCATTTTCTTCCCTATCATATTCTGTATCTACTGACAAATCCTCAAAGTGTTGACAAAGTTCATCAACCTCTGAAGTAGATTCTTTTGCTCTCATCTGTTGAGTCATACTGCAAGTACAGGGCCTATCAAGGGATAGATCTGGAAGGGATTTCAATTTAGCATCTCTCAAAGTGCTTGTATACCATTTTGGAATCTTTTGTTTTTTCTGTGGAAGTTGAACCTCATTCTTAGGTTCTTCTTCATCTATGTATACAATTGTGAATGTGTCTTTTGATGTGAGGGCTTCATCAAATACAACATCTCTACTTGTATGTGTTTTCTTGGTATTAGGATCAATCAATCGATAACATTTTGAGTACTCATCATAGCCAAGAAAGATACACTGTAGGGTTTTCTCATCCAGCTTCCTCCTTTTTTGTTTTGGAATGTGCATGAATGCTTTACATCCAAACACCTTCAAATGAGATATGGAAGGTTTCTTACCACTCCATGCTCCTTGTGGAGTCTTTCCTTGTAGAGCTCTAGTGGGTGCTCTATTTAGGAGGTATGATGCTTGTGTTTATCGCTTCTGCCCAATATTGATCCTCAAGATGTGCTCCTTTTAGCATACATCGAACCATTTCCATAATGGAATGATTTCTTCTCTCTGCAACTCCATTCTGTTGAGGTGTATAGGTTGTAGTCAGTTGTCTTTTGATCCCATGTTTCTTAAGAAACTTTGAAAACTCTTCAGAGGTGTATTCCCCCCTCGATCTGAGCGGAGGGATTTTATCAAACATCCCGACTCCTTCTCAACAAGTTTCTTGAATTGTTGGAAGTTGAGAAACGCTTCTGATTTCAACTGAAGAAAGAAAACCCACATATTTCGTGAGTAATCATCAACAAATAGTTGAAAATACTTTTTTCCACCATAGCTGGTTGGCATAGGACCACACAGATCGGTATGTACCAGCTCTAAAGGTTTTGCAACTCGAGAGGAGCTTGCTTCAAAAGGCACTCGATGTTGCTTCCCTGCTAAGCAATCTGAGCAAACTGGTAAGATAGATGAGATTGGTGGAAGACCTTTCACCATCCCATATTTGTATAATTCAAGCAAATATGCATAACTGAGGTGCCCATAATGTCGATGCCAAAGAGAGGTGGCCTCCTTTGTAGTGGCAGCCAAAGCAACATGCGGAGTTGAAAGGGCATCAAGAATGAACAAGCCATGTTTGTAGGATCCGGTTGCAACATGTTTACCACTGTGTGTGATGAAACATCTCTTCTTGCTTTTAACCACTCTAAACATGACATCCATGTTTTTATCCAACATCTGTGTGACTGAAAGCAGATTATTGGCTAAGCCCGGAACATAGAGAACCTTCTCTATTTGACAATTACCATCAGCAAGGGACACGAAACATCTCCTTCTCCCTTTACTTGATATACTTGATTGTCGACAATTGTAACCGGCTTACCCTCTTTCTCCACAAAGGTATCAAACCATGATTTGTCCCTAGTCATGTGTTTGCTAGCTCCTCGAATCAATATACCATACAACATCTATCCGGGAAGACGAAGTATGAGTCATGAGCACCTTGTGTGCTCTTTCAGAGTCAGAATCTGAATCAGACCCAGGAGGATCTGAGTCAGAGTTGGAGTTAGCATGAGCAACATGGCCTTTAGACTGCTTATGCTTATTGTATTTATGTTTGTTCTTGCCCTTCTTCTAAGAGCCTTTATCATTGGGTTGCTTATTTTTGAACCAACACCTTTTGGTATCATGGTTATTCATATCACAAATTTTGCAATATTTTGCATCTGTTTGCTGATGTTGCTTCCCTTTTCCTTTGAAGAAGCACTTCCTTTTTGAAACTGACCTTGTTTTTTACCACTTTGTTGTGTGGAAAGTGCATTATTTGGCATATCATCTTTATGGATCTGAGTTGCCTCCTCAGTCTGAAGCAAGTTTACCAGTTCCACAAATGATACTTGTCTACCAGAAACATTGAGGGAAGTGATCAACATCTTATAGGAATTTGGTAGTGCTCTCAAGATGACAGAATTCAAAACATCATCATCCATCGGTTTTCCCATAGCATTCAATTTTGCTTTCAAATCAGCCACTCTGCAAAGGAATATATCAAATGTTTCCCCAGAATTCATACTGAGATTATGTAGTTGAATTTGAAGATGGAGGATAGTGGATTGATTCTTGCCTTCATATACTGTGATCAAGGCATCCTAGGCTATCTTACTATTTTTTGCATCACAAATATGAGGCTGCACCTCATCTGTAGTAGCAAGCAAGATAAATACAAGACTCTTCTTGTCTTTTTTATCCCAAGCATCTTGATCTGTGCCTGTTGATGAAGGACGTATTTCAGTGCCGCTCACTACATCCCATAAATCTTCCAACTCAAGTATGGCTTTCATCTTTGTCTTCCATGGAACAAAGTTAGGACCTTTCAACAATTGTGAGTCCGAGAGGTACTTATGAATTGTGGCCATTATGAAGGTTCCTTATATCACCAATTGGTCTCCCTTTCTTTATACCTCGCGGATCATTATATTGTAACCATTCAATATATACCCGCCCTTACGTGAGGGAAACTATAGGTATATATGAACAGTATACTACTCAATATGTACTCGCCCTTATGTGAGGGAGACTATAAGTACAAATGAGAAGCACAATATTTTGAACATAGGCGATACTGAAAGGGCATCATGTTGTTAATGAAACCTACCATAGAAAGTTTTATTCCACATGCGTGGGGTGTAACTTCCCCTAAACACTTTGGAAAAAACTTTCATCAGGATTTACGCCTAACAACAATCACGATGTGGGTATGAAATGGAAATGAAACAAAATTGGTTTGCCTTATCTCTCCCCGAATATTTATAGAGAACAAGCTCAGACGTCATTGTTGCAGCTATATTAGGTGGCGAATATAGTAGTCCAAAGCACGATAGCATTACCTGTAAGTGTGGACCAGAGGTATCTCAAATACCGAACGCTGCTGTGCAATAAATTGCACAAATAGGGTATAAATTTGGGGTCTTATACTTTTGTTTAATTTATGATTGTGAATGCAAGAAAATAGAATATTTAAATGCAAAAAAAACAATCATAAATGCCAACATATTTTATCTCCTATAAGGTTGATTTCCCCCCTTTATATGTTAAATTTGCAAATGAATAATGTGAAGAAACTGAGATCTCCCCCCCTTTGATTTGCAAATGAGAAAATATTGGGAAAAAAAATACCTAAAAACAAGTGTTTAGGCGTCAAATCACCATGTGAAGGTGTCAAATGCACGGCAGGGCATCAAAAAACCCCTTCTTCGCCGTCACAACTGCATTCAGGGCGTCAAAACGTCATCTCTGTCGTCACAAGGGCATGCAGGGCGTCAAAACCCCGTCTCCACCGTCACAAGTGCACATAGGGCATCAAATCTGCTACGCCGCCATCACAAGTGCACACAGGGCATCAAATCTGCTGTGCCACTGTCACAAGGGCGCGTAGGGCATCAAAAAAAAACTTTTTTGGGACTGGAACCCGTAACCTCCGAGTAAACAGTGATCGCAAATACCATTGGAGCCAGTAAGCCCGACGAAATGAAACAGGGATGAGGATATATTGAGGCTTTGGAACTGTGCGAGTAGGGAAAAAAAATTAGTCCCACATGGCCGATGTGGCCACTGTGGGAAATTTTTTATTTGTCGCAACTAACATAGGAGATTCGGTTGCCTTCGGGCAACCACCCCCCTCCTTTTGCCTCTATCAAACCGCCCCGATCTGCAAACCGGTCTACGTGTCCTGTGTCCTATTGGTCGTCCCGATCCGCCAGGCCTGCTTCCTCTGTCGTCAGTCCTGTCTGCATCTACGTCAGTCCCGGTCTGTCCTCTGTCGTCAGTCCCATCTGGTCTGCATCTGTGTCAGTCTCAGTCTGTCCTCTGTCGTCAGTCCCATCTGGTCTGCGTCTTGTGCCCGTCTGCATCTTGTGCCAGTCCAGTCGTGTCTCCATGGCTCTGATGCCATAAAGAAATTACGAAGCAATATGTTCCTTCACATTCATTCCAATTATAAAGATTACAGATATAGTTTCAAGTTGGTTGAACGAACTCGGTTACATAACCAAAAAATAGAGAGCGCCTACGTGCGCTATTTTTTGGTCACACCAATAATGAAATATAAAAATTATTCTAACATAGGATCCATTCTTATCAACTTTACCATGCTTCAACATTTTGAGGAGAACCACAAAGAGAAAATTTAAGCATGTTTGAATGATTCCTACATATGCAGGTCTTCAAGGAGCTACGATATCCCTATTCCCATGTTCTTACAATCCAAATACTTAAATAAATTGTTTGTAAAGGGTGAAATTAAAGACAAAAAATTTCTCCCTCTATGTCTAAAGTAAAGACAAAAAATTTCTTAACATAAAATATCTAATGCTTTTTTTTTAACTTATGAAATCAACAACTATTTAGACCAATTGATACCAATAATCAATCATGATTAAGGTTGTATCATAATACATGGTACAAATCCATTGGATAAAAAATGAAACAACAAGCATAAACTTCATAGAAAGAGATCCATATCGAAGTAACTAACAATTGCCCCTTACTGAAGCAAAAAAACCTCAATATATAAAATGAATTTTTAATATCATCAAAATGCATTTAATTTAAAATATGTTAATCTTATATGTTACCAAATTTGCTTTTATTATCTTACTAAAAATATTGTAGACATCCTATATTACATTTTTATTATTATCTAAGTAAGCTATATTTGAGGAATAATGGTTGTAAAATAAAAGCCACAAAAATATATAAAATTTGAATAAAAAAGTGTTCAATTTTAATTTTTGTATATCTTTAAGAGGATAAAAAAGATATTTTTTTTGATATGTTAGATGAAGGACTTTTGGAATGATCTCCAAACCTATATACAAAAAGAAGCTAACCTCTACATAACAAAGGATGTAAAGAACTACCAACACACAACATGCTACCTAGAGACCAAAGACGAAAAATAGTAGAACCAACCCATTCTAAAGTCTAAATACAAGAAATCAACATCCCACGTAGGGGAAACCACCAAACCCATGGATCAAACCATCCTAACCTAGGCTACACAGGCATACATGCTGCACATAAAATACTAAACTAAACATATGGCACATAGGCCAAACTAGCAAAGAACCCTATAAGGTGTGCAAACCATAAAATTAGAGACAAGCCAAAGACCTAACTCAAAACTTGTTGCCACTAGGCCCAAAATCAAAGTCCAACTTGGCATTAATATCACCTGGTACTTGCCACCCCATGAGGGCCAACACCTCCTAAGTTTTGAAGATAGAATCCTACATGAAATCTATCATTGAATGTTGTAATTTAATAATCATGGAGCTCAGGATCTTTGGATTACATCTGATGGATAAGAATTCAGGAAAAACCAAACAAAAAACACCCCCACCTCCCTTACGGATTTAAAATTTTTCAAGGGATGAGGAAACTCTTCTAAGACCAAATTATCAACATACATAAGATTCTTACCAAAGTTTACCTACTTCACAACTAGCCTCTTTGAATGTTGTGTTCCTTCGTCACTACTGCTCAGGCCTCTAGGAGTTGAATTTATGAAATCCACCAGAATTGGAGCAATCAGGGTGGCATCCAGCTCATCCTAGGAAGAAGATTATGAATCCTCAGAGATCGAGGAAGTTGTGAGACCCACCACCAAAGACAGTATGGTCACCAAAGCATTAAGAATGATTTCCCCATCCAGACCCTGTTGCTTCACAACATGATCAAAAATAATCTTAGGCAACCCTTGGTGCAATGGATCTAATGCCACACTTTTCTTAACTTTTAAAACTATTTTTTATAGGGACTGAAATAGAAAAGAAGGAAGGTTCATAGTTTTCTTACGATGCAAGTGATTTAAAATCATAAAATAATAACTCCTCAACACCACCAGATTTTCATCTAGTGTAAAGTACTACATGACCACTAGAGCCGCATGATCCTAGGGAGCCTTTAGAGAGGTGTGCTTAAACTAATTTTGAATCTTCACAAGCTCTTCTTCCTCTACGACACTTGATTAAAAATAACAAATGGAAGACCTATCAATCTATGAATATCTGTAGGGGTGATGCTGAAACCAACATTTTTAGATTGTAGATTAATGCTTACAATACCCCTATTGTGGTCATAACCAGAGATAATATGTTGTAGGAGCACTTTGTCTATTCTAAAATGTGGCATGGAAATGAGGGTTGATAAACCTACATTATACAACCACCAAAATTTCATCCCTGGCATTGTCATGAGATCTGATATCAAAGTGCACGCAAAATTCTTGAATTTTGGTTGGATTATGGAAGGGGTATCCATTGGAAGTAGTTGGAAGTGGAAGAAAAAGGATTGGGAATGGAAACTAAAATGTTGATCATAAAGGTTAGCTCTGGTTGTAGTTGTCACAGAAATGAAATGGGAAAATTACTGTTGATGACATTTTATAGATTTGAAACATATTTGACACATGGAAAAATCATATTTGACATGCAAGATGGGACATGCAGTATTAGACACGTGGCAGTACGATGACAGTCGGGCTAAACTATTCTATCGATTCATGATAGAAGCGTCTTATGCAATCGGTTCAGCACAAACAATGCTTTCAAAATAAAGTATGCATCCACCTAATGGAAGGATGCATAATATGACTCGACAATATATCGGATACACAATATGCATCTGGCCGTCACTCAAAAATAAATCGGGTGTTATCACAGATGCATTTTAGGATCTGGGTAATGAGCAGATGCATAACATGCAACCAGATTAGCGTCAAAGCATATTATGAATCTGGGTACCAGATGGGTGCATAATGTGCATCCATCTAGTACCTGGATGCGTAATATCCTTTGATGTTAAATCGGTTGCATGTTATGCATCCGATCGTTATCTAGAACATAAAATGTGTTTGGGATAACGCCCGACTTATGTTTTGCATCTAGGCAATCTCTGGACACATAATATGTTCTAAGTAATGATCAGATACATATTATGTATCTGATATATTTTCGGGGCATATTATACATTCGTACCACACCTCGGATGTATAAATGCATCCATTCTATGCCCTGAATCATAATTGCATCCATTTTGTGCCCGAATGCATAAATGCACTCGTTCGATGTCTAGGAACATGTTATCGTCGTGACATTAAATGCATTCGTTTGTTTAATCCAGTCTGTGGTTGTAAAAGGCGAAGATCCAAGACAAGACACGATGGTCTTCTTCCTGATGAGTGTAGTTGATTTCTTGCCTACTACACCCATCAAAAAGAGGCCACCCTTCTTGTCTTGAATCTTCACCTACTTTACTATGAAGGAAGTTTCTTATTTAATATTTGAAATTACAGTACACTAAATCATGTGGGATAAATAGTTATGTGGGATAGATAGTTATGTGGGGTCAAAATAGCGATAAGCTACATCGTGCTACAATCCTTATCTTTATTAGACGCCATATCATAAAAATGCATCCCGACTGAGACCGGTACTTATTATGCATCTGGTTCGAGGCTGGACTATATTGTCCATCCATTTCGGATCCGGACCATATTATGCATCCGATTTGAAACCGGATCATATTATGCATCCATTCCATATTATGCATCCGGTCCAAACTTTTTCCAATATTTTAAACATAGCCGGTATATTTTTGGCCTGGTTCGACAAAACTTAAAAATTGCCCTTTTTTGCCATTTTTTTGAGAAAATTTAAAATCATTCACCTTGCCAGCATACATGCAGTTCGATAGATTTCATCGTCATTTTGAAATAGTTTTGCAATTTTTTTATAAGTACCTTTAGGGTCCTACCTCTTATGCATAAGCCTGTCTTGAACAATAGATTTTAAAAGCAACACTCTATCTGAAGAGGATAGCCATATGATAGTCGAGTGATTCACCTTCCTTCTAAACTTATCAAGCATAGACTACCAAGAATATCTAGGTATAATATGAGATGAAATCGAAATACCAAGATAAATGAAGGGGGGAGTCCCGACCTAGAATCTTAGAATGTGAGCAATCCTTGCTTGAATAAGAGGAGGGGTATTGAAGAATAAAATATAAGACTTATCCTCATTAATCAACTATCTAGAAGCACCAAGATATATGTCAAGAGATCATCTACTATTGCTAGCTTCCTTGATAGTGGCAACTCCCAGCAAAGTAGTATCATCAACAAATTAAAGGTGGAAAAGAGGTAAAAACCTACTATCCCACTTCCACCCCTGAATGAGACCCTCCCTAACATCATACTTGAGTAATCTTCCCAACCCTTCTTCCATAATGATAAACAAATAAATAGATTAAGGATCTTCTTGCCTCAAACCCCTTAAGACCACAAAAAACTCTGATGACTCATTATTAACAAGAACGGAGAACGAGGAAGAAGAAACACAACTCATCACCCATCTAATCCATTCCATATCAAATCCAAAAGTAGCAAGAATTTTCTAAAGAAAGGATCATCTTACCTGATCATAGGCTCTGGCCATGTCCAACTTAATAAATATAGTTTTCTACTTAGAAATTTTCATCGAGTGAATAGCTTCTGTAGCAATAAGAACCCCATCCAATATTTTCCATCCATAAACAAACCCACATTTCTCCTCAGAGATGATTTTGCTCAACCATATCTTTAGCCCCTCAACAATAATTTTTGTGATGATCTTATACACAACATTGTACAAAGCGATAGGCCTGAACATATCCAAGGAATTTGCTCCCTCTTTTTTGGGAATAAGCATCACAAATATGACATTTAGGGTCCTTAGCATTTATTTGTTCTTTTGGGACTCATGGGCCATCTCTAGAAGATAAAATTTTATTAACTCCCAAAACTCTTGATAAAACTCAATCGAGAATCCATTCAGACCTGGGACTTTTCCTTTTTTCATATTGAATACAACATTTTCCAACTCTTCAAGGGAAATTGGACCCATCAAGTGCTCATTCATATCTCTAGAAATAATCAATGGAATATATTTTATAATAATATTTTCATCCTCATCATCTGAGAGGGAGTCCTCCTTGAACAGAGGAAAAATACCTCTAAATATCTTTTGAAATATCCCTAAAAGAAAAGAACAGGGCATCCTAAGAATTCATAATAGAGGTAATTAGGTTACCATTACGGTGATCCTTAACTAAGTTATAAAATAAGGTCATGTTCCTATCCCCTTCTTGAAGCTAATCAACTCGTGCTTTTTGTTTCCAAAAAATTTCTTCCCTCAGTTCCCATTTAGGAAGGTCTTTTGTAGCCTCAGATTCCTTAATGAGAAGCTCCTTCGTAAGTCCCTGATCTTTAATATTTCTTGCAACTTCTTCCACCCTCCTAAGAGTCGCCAACTTAGCCAATGAAAGGTTCCCAAAATTTAGTCTATTCCATCTCTTCAATTTATGCTTAACAAATTTTAGCTGCTTCATAAATGAATACATAGCAGTGCTATGAGGAGGTTTACCATTGGTCCACCAGCCTCAAATGAAATCATAAAGCTTATGATCCCAAAGCCACATAAGTTGAAACTTAAATGAAGGATTCTTATTTAGCCCTAACTATAAAGTAAAGAGTTTGATAGGCCAATGATCAGATCCCCTACCCTCCAAAATCATAGAACTAGCACTTATGTTATTACCAATCCAAAAACTAGAGATCAAAAACCCATATAGTCTCTTTTAGATGGAAATTTCCTTATGTCTTCTATTGTGCCATGTAAAGATCCCATTATCCGGCTTAATGTCAACCAAGTTTAGGGCCCAAATATGAGCACTAAAGATAGAAGAAAATGGCTCAAGATGATCAACCCCACCATGTTTCTCCTCCAAATAAGTGATAAAGTTGAAGTCTCTAGCCAAAATCCATGGGTACAAGGGATCCATACTTCTTACAAAGCCAATGTGCCTCCATAAATTTATTTTACCATTGTAATCAATAGGAGAATACACATTTGTAAGTATGATGGTTTCACTATATTCATTATCATACCTGATCATCGAAATAGACCATCTACTAGAAATCCAAGTAAAAAGAGAGATCTTAACTAGATCCCATAAAAAATCAATACTACCAGCATATCTACATGCCCTAATACACTAGCATTAACCCCTTCTCCATAACTTAGAAGCAATATTGAACATACTATCAATAGCCAATTTAGTCTCCTAAATAAACACCACATCCAGAGAATGAACACGAACCAAATCACGAAAAACTTTTCTTGGGGGGATGATGTCCAATCCCCTTACATTCCATGAAAGGATAATCATTTTTGGGGTTTAGAAACATGGGAGTCCAATGCTCTCACCAATCCTGACTCCCCCAAAGTCGCTCCTATTAACTTAATTTTATATTGGTCTTTCGATCCACATTCATATACTTTTTTTGAAGCACCTTTTTAATTATTTTCTACTACAATCCTAATATTGTAGGAATTTCACAGTCCAAGGATGACTACATCAGTATTTGAGTAGGAGAGGGCATAACTAAATCTATGCCACTTTCCAAAATAGTTTCCATTCCAAGGCTAGAGCCAACAATATCACCTATAATCAGAACCAAAGACCTATGTTCTTCATTTAAACCCATTAGATTTGATTCCTTAGGTTCCACCTCAAGAAGAGACATCTGATACTCCATCAGGTAGCGATGTTTCAAGTATCTCCATACATTGCCAAAGATCATCTAGTATTTCAAACTGGTTGAGCAGAGTATCTAGTTGGCTATTCTTAAGGTCTATTTTTGCCCTTCTTCCTCTATTTTAGGGTTTTACAGAAACACAACCTTCCTTATCCTAATCCCATTCCTTTATCTAGTCTTTTCCTTTATCTAGATTTTATGCAAACTAAGAAGACCTAAGATTTAAATCCATGGGTAGGACAAACTTAGGGTATTTTATTTGAAGACGGTTGTATTCATAGTAGATCTAGCAACAAAATGGTAGAGCTTCATAGTCAAGTTGTTGAACCTATGTAGTTGATCCAAACTATATTTCAACAGAATTTGGAATAGGATTGTTTAAATCAATTTTAACATAGATACGAGCAACAAAAATTAGCTTTTTATCCATTGACTATTGTGATGGTCCAACCATATTTCTAAGAAGAAGGGCAATAATATGTAAGATATCATTTATCTAAAATTTCAACGAGATCCATGAAAGTCGAACCCACACTGGAACTCGCGATGGCCTCTCCTCTAACGGGTTGAAACCCACATGCCAGGGTTTAAGAAAGAGTTCACCTTGGTTACAAAAATATGGACCCCATTTAAATGCTTTGTGACGGTTCACAAGACAAGAGAAAACCACCATAAAATAGCTATTTACACTCAACATCACCTCCACATCACATTCAAGGTTCCAAGTCTTCCTAACACAAGCCTCCACAAAGGTAAGATAAATTTGTATGCTCATAAATTTACCAATAAGCGCATTTTTGGTTAAATACTCCACATATTCTACCACCAAGTCTGGTTGAACCACAAGAACTAGCTTGGCTTCACATCGTTCCAAACATCCATTGTTATTTAACAAGATATTCCTGATATGCAATGGGAAATCATGTTCCTTCCAATCATTTATTGATAAAAAACATCACTAGCATGCATGCTCTATGATGAGCCCGACATCATCATGATATTCATCCAATTGTCCAGACCTCCTCCAAAAATTGTTGCCATCCCTGCAGAACAGTTTTTCCTCATCAAACCCTAGCAGAGTAGTTTTTTCTCATCAAACCCTAGCAAAGCAATTTTTCCTCACCTTCGTACTACCAATTTTGATCTCATTATAGATATCAAAGTCAAGTTGAATATTTTCTTTAATACATTTCCTTATCAATAGCATGAAATGACTATCCAAGGATGTTGCATATCCTAATCATACCATCACTATGACCAACAATATACCACCAAGGTAAACAATTGAGTTGGTTAGAGAGACAAATGTTAAGTTTAAATGGTATCGAAGTAGTGCATCTTCAACTTGTAAAGACGTGTTATACCACATCCAATGTATATTTTTATTTAACTTATACCATAAATATGATGTAATAGTACATGAAATTAAAAACTTAGTTGCACTAGAACATTTCTTTATAAAATACAAGAAAGAAAAATATAAATAATACAAACTATAGATAGAATAATTTCCCAGCGTGTATATAAATAATATATATTTTCATCCATATCAATCAGAATGTAAGCTATCTCTTTGGAGTTATCAAAAAAATTACACTTGAAAGCGACTCCCCAATCATCTATGTAAGGATCCAAACCATTTCATAGATGGAAGAAATACTTCATAGTTTATCTTCCAATAACTAGGGCTACATTGATTTTGATAAAAAAAGAGGGTAGAATTACTTTGCCATGTCAACTATTGTAATTAGTAATATAAAATTATAGGAAATATATATTACAAAATCTTGCTACTATGTAGTTGATTTATTTTTCTTGTTGAAGTCTTTATGAGTGATAAAGAAAGATGTGGATTTTGTTGTAGTATCTACACATACTCTAATACGTATTACATATGGTGAATGAAATTCACATATTATTGATCAATATATTATTTTCTCTTTTACTACAAATAATGAACCTAATTAATTTTCTACTTGCCTATGTCCTTGCTATTTTTTACAAACATGTTGTGAATTGGTGGAAATAAAACCAATAATAACAATGAAAAATAAAATATTTTTGATGTATAAATACCTATTTAATAAAGTCTCAAAGGAGGATTAAGACCACAATACCACTCCAAAGCACAACCACGACATATAAAATATATAAAGACCATATTCAAAAGTTGTTATGGAATGAAAAAAATTGGAACCCAAAAAATATTGTAGAGGAGCTATTAGGACTACTAGATAGGTCATAGTATTTAGCAAATAGCATAATATTAAACATCCCCAAAAAATATCACAAAGAAAAATCTATAGTTTAAAAAAGGGGGAAAAAGCTACCTTAACTACAATTTGAAGAGCTTTATATAAGCAATCATGAATCTAATGGCCATAGGGAAATTCACTTATGTATTCAAAAATAAAATGATTATTATCTAAAGATGTTTTTCTTTTTGACCTTGTAGATTATCTTATTGAAGATGATGCAAAATACATCAATTCAAATGAGATTATCTCTTATGCTATATTTATTTTTACTCCCAATAACATATTCACTACCAAAGGTATCCACTTATTATTTTTTGTCTCTCCTTGTCCATTGCTCTTTGTATAAACTTTTACAATAGCCCCCATTGACATGTTGTGGGCTTGGACCATGGAAGTGATTCTTTAAAAACAACACCAAGTATAGAATAAGTATGGGTAACTAGGATCTTATAATGCTTTCAAAATGCAATACTCCATGTTAATGGTTTAGAAAATGGATGAACTTCATTTTATATATCTAGTAATGTTAATTGAAAATTTTAATACTAGATTTATAAATTACATATTGAGAAGGTTTTAGGATTTCATGAATGGATCAACCAAGCTAAACATTTATGTGGTAATTTTCTCATAACGTAGAAACTATTTGTATAGAGAACATAAAACTTATAGCTAGTTAAAATAGGCATAAAAGTGGTTGGGCTTGTCATGATGAATGATATAGTTACCTAATTATTTTTAGTTTAATTTTTCATTTATGAATAGTTTTATTTGTATGTTTATCAATATATATATATATTCTATTATATAATGTATAGTTATGATGTGTTTAATGTTTAAGGGTGTGATCATTCTTTTTGAATGCATAATTAACCTATGATTTTGATTCTTAGCATTATTCATAAGACTTATGTTCTTAGGATTTAACTATTGACTATCAAGAAATAAATTTTATGTTTCAAATGCATCTTGTCTATATATATTACATGAGTTGAACCGCTTGACATATTATTATTTGAATATTATGAAATAATGTTTAAACACTTTTGGACTCTTCTTTTATGATTGGTCATACACCTTATCATGATCACAAAGATTTAAAAAATGTTTAATCACAAAACATCTATTAAAATTAGATAAAAAATATATAAATAATTAATATTATAAAACATTCACATTAAAAAATAATAAATATGAAGGAAATAATAAACTTGTTATAATGAATAAAGTCTTAAAACTTTGATGGACTGAACTTTTTTATTTGTAATCTAATCAAAATATAAAACATTCTAGTTAATAAACTAACATTTAGTAAACTTCATTTCTAAACTATATAAATACATTTATTCCTTTTTTTAAATTGTGCATTCAAATATTAACTATACTTTCTTCTTAAAATTAAATAATTTAATGAATTCATTTATTTCTTACACAAAAAAAACTAACCCTTTTTTAATTGAAAAGTCAAGACTAAAAAAAAAAAAAAACTAACCCTGAAAAGTCAAGACTAACCCTTTTTTAATTGAAGAGTCAACAAAGTCATCACAATGGGCTTTCATTAATATTAGACATTGAAATAAAACGCTTTTAAATTTCATTATAAATCTAAATAGCTCTTTCTTTCTCACTAATTAAATTAAAAAAATTATATATTAAAATTTTATAATATTTAATTTTTTTTAATTATATAATAATTATTAAAAAACTTATAATATTTAAATTTCTTTAATTATAAAATAATTATAAATAGCCTTACAAAATCATAAAAATATAAAAATTATGTTCGTTAAATTATAATAATTTGAGAAATATTTATTTATATACGCCCTTTAAAGGGTTTTATAACTTAATATTGCTCGAAGGGCTTTAATGTTCGTCTTTTCTGAGACAAGGGACTTATGAATTCAAGTTGGTTTTCAAAAATCTAGGCAATTTTTAACAATAATATTTTAAATTTTTATTAAATCATAAATTTAAATATTAATTAAATTTTAAATAAAATATTTTAATTATATTGAAATGTACGAAAAAGGTATTTAAAATTGTTCGATTATATTAATAACATAGCCTCGTGAAATAGACGGATTAAAAATCAGTCCAACTGTTAAACAACATACAAACACAGTTCTTGGCTCCCTGCAACAGTTGAAAACAATACTGGTCCTATATATATATATATATATTAACAGAAACGGTGGTATTGGAAGTATAGAGGAAAGAATCCACGGTGGTATAATAGGCAAATTAACTCGAGGAGTCACCTACACTCAATTAACTACTGCTGCTGCGGCGTGCTTGCTTATTATTACTCTCATACTTAGATACTAGGTAGCGGTCATCCCTCATCACTCATTCATCATCCTTCTTCGCCCAAGAAACGCTTTCTAACCTGTGTAGCGAATTCCAGCACTTTCTCAGACTGCGGAAGCGCCTTCTTCACGCTCTCCCTCTCCTTACATTTCTTCATCCACAGGACAATGCCGGGACACTTGTCCTCGAAAGGAATCGTGAAGTTCCCCAGCGTCTCGAACGTCTGAAACCACGAGATGAGGGGTGCAAACACAATGTCCACCAATCCAAATACATCTCCTCCAAAATAATCTTTTCCATCGATCACGCCTTCCAATATCACTAGACTTTCCACAAGTTCGCGCTTCGCCTCTTCTTGTTTCTCCCCTTTGCTTCGGAATATGCGCCGCCCCGCATCGTAAACCTGAAAGACGATACGGAAAAGAAAATAATTTAAATCCAGGATCAAACGTGAAGGAGTACAGTAGCATGAGGAGGTGTTGTATCGTAATTACCTTCTTGTCCACGAAATCTGCCCAGAATCGTGCAAGCGCTCGGTCATATGGATGAGAGGGTAGAAAATGAGGAGCATTAGGAGAGGTCCATGCCTCGTCTATGTATTCCAGGGCAATGAGAGACTCCGCCACAGATCGGCCGTTGTGAACGAGAACGGGTACCTTCTTGTACACGGGATTCATCTCCAGCAAGAGTGGGCTCTTGTCTCTAGGATTTTGCTCCACGTACTCGTACTTGACACCTTTTTCTTCCAGCCCAATCAGGACTCTCATGCAGAAATGGCTCGACCATGCCGTCAGAACCTTAACATCTTCTCCGCTTGCCATTTTACTGGTTATGGTTACTGGTCAGGAGAAGAGGATCCCTCTGGCTTCTTATAATGGTTGGTGTTAAGAGAAGAGCTGTTACTCTTCAGTAATAAATCATAGCATTGGCTTGGAGAACCTTCTATCGAGTCAAACTTGTTAGGCAGCTTGCGAGGTGCAGAATTAGGAGGAAAAGCAGGGGAAATACATTTGAATGGGTAGGTCCATGCGTACGTCATTGCATGCGCAGTTAGACATATTCCGTTGTAGCGGATGAGGTCATGAATGGCGTGGGTCGACTGTGAAAGTTGCCACTTGGTTTTTCTCCAAGGATGAAATTAACAATAGCATTGTCTAATATAGGTGTTACGCTCGTTGTGTTGTTTTCTTATTATTATATTTAGTGGTGATTGGAAGGAGCGCCTCTGCACACCATGGATGACCAAACCCTCGGGAAAGCAAAACAATCCAAAATTATATTTTATAATTCGTATTTTACGAAAGCACGTTAGGAAGGTGTACAACTTAAATGCATGTGGCAAACAGCGATACGTTTTTCTTTTTTTAAATTAGTAAAAGGCTAATCAACGGGAATGTGTTACTACTAAAAAACAAAAAAGTCGGTAAAGTGGAAAGCATTTTTAAATAAAATTACGTGGGTAAAGGGTAAAACATTTTTAATTTGAGTATACATAAAAATAAAATCTAATATTAACAAAGAGACTATAGTTGACCCAAGGGTTAGATGGATTGGTAAGTGCAGTAGTGGTTGGGCACTTACCAAGAAGAGACCTAGGTTCAAACCTTGTGGGGAAGCCAACCCTTTGCAAAGGTAGTAGTCTACCTAGGTTCAAACCTTGTGGGGAAGCCAACCCTTTGCAAAGGTAGTAGTCTACCTAGGTTCAAACCTTGTGGGGAAGCCAACCCTTTGCAAAGGTAGTAGTCCGCTTTGAATCTTCTAAGTGCGCACCAAACATATGACAATGGTACAAACTCCGAGAGATTGGTGGTCCTATCTCACACTGGGTCAACAAGAGCAAGACAACTATGTTTGTTGGGAGCAGTCCTTGTGATTTGAACCTTGGGTTGACTAGTTACTAAAAATAGTGGTTGTAACCAACTCTCCTATGTAAAAAAAAAAACAAAGAGATTATAGTTAAATCTTATTGTGATATGCCTGATACTATTACTCATCGATGGGAGAGCCTATCATTAAGAGAAATTTTAAGCATATATTTCATATATTTCAATATATCTTTTGAAGTCTTCAAGAAAGAAATAGAAGTAATAATTTTTTGGTTCATCACTCGTTATAACTTTCTATTTTGCTTTTTTCTTGAACGTTTGAAGATCTTAGATTATGTAAAATATCTGACGAAGCCTATTAGTAACACCTTCTAGTGTATTGGAAACTCCAACAACATGGGAATGAATAGTTCCAAATGTAAGAAAAGATCAAAGGTAAAATAGTACCCCGTGCAGGAGTAGAGCCAATAGTTCCAAATGTAAGAAAATATCAAAGGTGTGATAATATCTGTTGGTATAGTGAGAAGAATGTGCATGACACTATTCACCGTTGACATCCTTGAACTGCATTGTGAAATACAAATTGAAATAATTGAAAAATTGAAGGATAAGCCCATGATGAGCGATGTTTGTAATGATACAAGTAGCATTATTTAACAAATAGATATCATTTTTGATATAGGTCATTTGAGGTCCATGATGGTTAATATGTATAATGAATAATGTGACCTCATCCAAAGGGAAGATATATCTTATGATACAAGTGATTTAAATATTGTTGATGAAATAAAATATTGTGTAGAAGATGGTTGTATTGGCCATGATAAAGGCCATGTTATTAGAGTTGATTGTGATAGTGATTGTATTGCTAGATATTATAGTGATAATTTGGATTTTGTTGAAGGTCATTTTAATGAGGACATATTTGGGTATTTCCTTTATGATAATGATAGAAATCAAAGTGGTGATGAAGAATTTAGATGTTTTCAAATGAATACCAAAGGTACCGACTCAAAATTAATGAGAAAAATGAGGTACAATGGTATATGGGTGGGAAGATATAGTAAAGGTTTGAAATTACCCATAATATCATGTATAAGGCCAAATAATGAAGGCCTTTGTTATGATAGTCCAATATGAAACAATGAGATCAAATTTATAACATGTATAAATAACACAAAGTTTGTGAAGAATGAATCATATGCAGAACATCCTAAGGTGGGTTGTTGTAGTCATTATGGAATATCTAGACATGTGACAACTAGTTACACATGTCTATGGCCTTAGTTACACTAGTTGTATTGGCCTTAGTTACTGAAACATGCATTCTTGTAAAATTTATGGAGGTAAAAATCACTCTTGAAGAAATTGTTGGTACAAAAACTAAAGTGATTAATAAAATACAAATAAAAAATGGATGAATATGTTAGAATAGGATAAAGCAAAATATATGTTAAATATTTTTTATAGAAGGAGACAAAGTTTGTTGAATGTGAAGAATACGAATAAATAATTTTCGTATCACTAGAATATGACCCAAGCAATGCTTGGAAGACCTATGGTGACAAAATATACAGTATAATATTATGTGGAAAATTTTCAAGATATGAAATATTCCAAATATATAATTTAGTGGTTATTTCCTAGAAGTGGTGACCTAAAGGTAGATCCATAGGTTATCCCATAGATAATGATGACCTAGAGGTGACCCAAAGATAAAGGATGTAGATATGATCCAAATGCAATGATGACCGAGAGGAAATCCAAAGGCAAAAGACCCAAAGGTAACAATGACCCAAAGGCAAGGACCTAGAGTCAATCCAATGGCAATGATTACCCTAAGGTAGAGACCCGAACGCAAACCTAGTGACTAACCGAAGAGGTAAACCTAGTGGAGATTACTTAGACCAACAAAGAAAGAGCTAAGGTATAGTTCTAGTATATTGCAATCATTGGGGTAATAATATTTATAATAAATAATTTAATAAGGAGGTTTTTAGATTTATTACATTATTTGTTCTGTACATGTCATTGTTACGTTATGTAAGAATTAGAGGATGAGTGATGATGTCAGGTTAGGCAAGGTTGGATAGTCACATGTCTCATAAAATAATTGAGAAGATGAAAATACATGTTGAAGGTGAAATACAAAAGGTCTCTCAAATCAAAGAGGCATCATATTTGTTTATTAATTTTTATGTTGTATGTAAGCCCAAGCTAGCATATTTGTATGAAAAATGTGTGGAGGAATACCATGAAATATTATGATGAAAAATGTGTGTTGAATTTATTGATTGTTCATAATATTTTATTTTAAATATTTGTATTCTCCAATTTCCAACAAGGAGAAATATTTTAAGTATTTATGTATGGTGATGTACAAACTAAGGGAGCATGCATTTTAAGGAAAATATCCAAGTGCAATTATTTTCAAATAAGGGTGCATTATTTTCAAATAAGGGTGCACTATTTGGGGCATATCATATCAACAAATGGTATTGCAAGTGACCCAATAAGAAATAAAGCCATAATGGGATGGCTAATGCCTTAGAATGATCATGGAGTCCATAACTTTATGGGATCATCCAACTAGTATAGAATTTTTGTTGAGGAATTCTCTAAGTTAGCTCATTCAATCACCTTATTGCAAAGAAATTAAAAAATATTGTTTGGATATGATAGAGTGAGAAGGAATTTCAATTTTAGAGGGAAAATATAACAAAAGATCCAATACTTAAAGTACCTGATCTAATAAATAGTTTAGAATAATCATTTATAAGAAGAGTCTTCATCTAACATGCCAATCAAAAGGGATAAATGAATACTACCCTCATTTTTGTTAAGAAAATTAAAATCATTTTCACTAGTTATTTGAAGTAATTTCATGAGATGTATCCCACTACACTTAACTTCTATCAAATGATGATATTGCGATGGAAACATAAAATAAATTTCTTAGGCTAATCAACGGGAATGTGTTACCACTAAAAAACAAAAAAGGTGGGTAAAGTGGAAAGCATTTTAAAATAAAATTAGGTGGGTAAAGGGTAAAACATTTTTAATTTGAGTATACATAAAAATAAAATCTAATATTAACAAAGAGACTATAGTTGACCCAAGGTTTAGATGGATTGGTAAGTGCAGTAGTGGTTGGGCACTTACCAAGAAGAGACCTAGGTTCAAACCTTGTGGGGAAGCCAACCCTTTGCAAAGGTAGTAGTCTGGTTTGAATCTTCTAAGTGCGCACCAAACATATGACAATGGTACAAACTCTGAGCGATCGGTGGTCCCATCTCACACTAGGTCAACAAGAGCAAGACAACTATGTTTGTTGGGAGCAGTCCTTGTGATTGGAACCTTGGGTTGACTAGTTACTAAAAATAGTGGTTGTAACCAACTCTCCTATCTAAAAAAAAAACAAAGAGATTATAGTTAAATCTTATTGTGATATGCCTGATACTATTACTCATCGATGGAAGAGCCTATCATTAAGTGAAATTTTAAGCATATCTTAAATATATTTCAATATATCTTTTGAAGTCGTCAAGAAAGAAATAGAAGTAATAAGTTTTTGGTTCATCACTTGTTATAACTTTCTATTTTGCTTTTTTCTTGAATGTTTGAAGATCTTAGATTATGTAAAATATTTGATGAAGCCTATTAGTAACACCTTCTAGTGTATTGGAAACTCCAACAACATGGGAATGAATAGTTTCGAATGTAACAAAACATCAAAGGTAAAATAGTACCCTGTGTAGGAGTAGAGCCAATATACACATTTATACATACGAAATTCCAAATATTTTTGAGAAAAATGAGTTTACAAGCATTCTAGAGTTTGGCACAATGATCTTATTGGAAAAAAACCAAATAGAGCAAGTTTCCAAGGTCTAGTGAAGGAAGGGAATAAAAATGTGTAAAAAACATCCCAAAAATGTTTAGAAATGTCACAAAAGCAAAACATTAATAAGAGCTTATGAAGCATTACAAAATTTTCACCGAAGGGAAATATATAAAATTGAAGTGAGACTTTCAAGAAGTTGACAGTTTTTAATGGAGAAGTTGCTATCCAAAAATATGAGTTTTAGATTCAATAATAATTTTCCAAATTTTAGCAATAAGAAACTTCCAATAAAATTAACTTGCCACTTAACATTAAACCTAAAATTTAATAATAATAAAAAAAAAAATTATTCTTTAAGATCCAACTGGAATTGCCTTAAAACAACAATAGGTGACCACAAGGGTCACTTGATAGGTGATGTATTTAAAATAACAATACCACCAAGAGACACACGTGCTACAACGTGATGATACTAGTGATAAGTAATCCTCACATTTTTTAGATGAAAAGGTCATTATATTAATAAAATAATATCTAATCATACAAAAAAATGGAGGGTGGGATTAGCACACCTCGTAAACCAACACACTAATCATCGTGGTTAGGAGTATACAAGAGTCTCAGAAATAGTCCACAAAAAACTAAATAACAACCACCAAAACAGTGTCAAATAAGCATGCAAAAAGAAAAGAGCTGAGAAATCACTGCCAGGTGGAAGGCCTGAAGTTTTCCACCATATGGTCATAAGTCCATCCAACGGTTGAAGAATTCGGAGCTTCCTAGCTATTAAAAGTAGTACCACTAATAGTATGGGCCTACGCATTTGGTACAATTTCACCCAACCAAGGGCATCACCTTGCTAAGGAGGTCGAACATCCCAACCAAAGGCCAAGCGAGATAGGCTGCCAGCTCTAGATCCTACATTTGTGTTGCGAGGGGACTATGAACAGTGTCTGGTAACAAAGGGCTACATCCGACGATGGGTCCCTCGGTGAGTAGATAACCAGAACCTGGAACCTCCCATAAAAGGGGAAGAAAGAGGAACACAACTCATAGTGTAGGGTACATTCCACCAATGATCCATGAGGGTACGTAATACGTAACTAGAAATTACAAAATATATCATATTTATCAGCAATAGAGAAGACACGCTTGACATCTTTTTGAGAAAAAATTAGCTCTATTTCAAGACTTCCATATATAAAATAGTGTAAAAATTCTAAAAATATTCCAAACAATACCAAATTTGAAGGAAAAATCAATAGGGTAACCCTAAATAGCATGCACCCAGGTAAAATCCTCTTACATAAAAGGGCTAAAAATTTCAATAAGCCACTTCTAGGTCGACTAAGCCCGATCACAAAACCAAAAAACATGCAATAAATCTTTCTCCTGTCCGTAAACCAAGAAAATAGGATTATGAACACCCACATGCATGAGCCTATTGCCAACATGCAACCTCTGGTGCAAGAGGCTCCAAGCAAAAAAACTTTGTTTAGGTTCAACGTTAGTAGCCCAAGAAATCAGAAATCTCTTATTCCATTGAGAGAGAAGAGAGAAGAAGCCCCATATTAGAGTTATCTTATCAACCATTGAAACTTGTAAGGTTAGCCATTTGTAACCAAGATGAGCTTTATATTGCAAAACAAGAATCTCCCCAGGCCAACACCAATCTGATAAACAAGGTTTTTAAAAATGCTTATGTAGTTTGTTCCAAATATAAAATGGAATACTATCAATAACCATCTCATAAGTATCTCTATCACAAGGATTTAAATTGTGAATTTGATGAAAACTTTCCCAAGGTATCCAACTCTTGGTATTTCAAGAGAAGAAATAAAAAATAGAAGCAATACCATGCTTATAGAACCTCTACGCTCTAATACACTACACCAGAGCCAGGGGAGAGCCCTGCCAAGTGATAATAGGAGACCACCAAATATTTATGGAAGGAAAAGAGACACCCGCTTTGCGGATACTCCCTTTCCAACTAAGCCAGGGTTTGAAAGTCTCCTAGGTTTTCCAAATACTTTGAATGAAAAAAGAACCTTTAAATTTAACAGGGATAGGGGCAGTAAGAATGGATCACAATCCCACCCCTTTCTAAATTTTCTTCCCCTGAAGAAAAATAGAAGAAATGTAATGCTTGACAAACACTTTCCAAGACTCATCCCCAATTAAATATCGGGTGATCCATTTATAACAAAGTGCAAAACCTTTTTGATGACAATCAAACAAACCCATGCCTCCACAATCCTTGGGCAAACAAAAAATTTCCCAGGCTACTTGATAAAAACCTCATTTGATAGAGTCTTTGGCCCACAAGAAATCTCTCAAAAGCTTATCTAGCTTTTTATAACAAGATTTGGATGGAACCTAGCAAGACGAATAATATATATGGGTAGTGGCTAAAACCTTAGAATAAATTTAAAATTTTTCTTCCAAAAAAAGCTTCTTACTAGTCCAGCAAGAAAGCTTCTTGTCCACTTTATCAATAACATACATCCACAATTGAGCAAAGGAATAATGAAACACAAAAGGATTTCCAAGAAATCTAAACACCTCACCTGACTGAATCCAAGAACATTGGAAATGACGTAGCTAGCATGGCATCTAGGATTGAGATTGCTAAAAATAGGAGATTTTTTCCATTGAATAGAAGAACCAAAGGCTAAACATAACACCTCTAAGCAACAAATAGTTGAGGAAATGGATTGCTCATCTTGTCAAGCAAAATATTTGTGGACACCCTATCTTATGATTTTATAATCATGCGAGTAAGGTATACTTGAGGAATAAATGTTGTAGAAATAAAATCCATAAAATTTTATGAAATTTGAATATAAAATAGTTCAAATTTAACTTTAGTTAATTATCCTTTTTTCCCATCCTAAAATATAAGCATACAAAAGAATATATTTTATACTTCTTTTTTTCAAAATTCTTAGTAGGAAACCATTTTAGGATATATAAGGAATATTTGCCATGTCTACATCAAAAATATGTCTCATAGAATCTTAAATTCTAAAGGGTCCAAATTTTGCACCATGAAAAGCAAAAATGAGAACAATACTTATGGTTGAAAAACTCTAGGCTATTATTATTGGTGATTAAACTCATCCCAAGGAGGCTGTAACTAGGAAAAAGTATGATGAAGGATATGCAAGAAAACTCATGTTCATTGTATTTGGAGTGGATGACAAAATACAACCATGCATAAATGAAGCAAAAAATAAAACGATGCATGGATCAACAATGTACAATATTTGAAGGATGAAATAAAGCCATAAATTTTCATCTTTAGTCACAACTTCATACACTAAAGGTCCAATATCGTGAGATTATTGAATAATTTTTTCATGTAATTGTACACTTAAAATCAATATTGAATACAATGGAAGTAATTGAGGACAATTATTGGTCTTAGTTGTACTTTAAGCTCATCTTGAATCATTTAGAACATTGATGAAATCTCTCCAAGCATCAAATAGATGTGTGTCATTTGAAGAATGGGTAAACATCCTTCAACAATATGAAGTGGAGAATTAATTGAGATATGAGTTGTCCAATAATGCCCTTATCTACATAAATAAACTTTAGAAAATTTTTAATGGTCTTTATACCCCATCTTCATCATAAAATCAACCTTAATTAAGAAGGAGGTATTGTCATATTTGTGAGACAAAAAGACGTAATACAAGATTTTGTAAATATAATTCATAAGCTCAAAGATATAAATTTTGAAGACCTCCTCAAGATAATCAATAGTCTCAACAAGGAAAATAAGGACAATGTCAATATCAAATAGGGCAATCTCAAAAAAGGCCATAGCAACAAGGGTATTTTTCTTAGGGTGAATTACAACTAGATTGTGGAGAAGAGTGTGAAATAGCACATAAGGTCCTCATGACCAAGGATTTTTCGAAAACAAGAAATAAAGTAGATAGTAAACAATCCAAGAAACAAGGTGAAGCTCAAAAGTGTATTTCATCAAAAGATAGTAAAGATTATGAATTTTCAAAACTAAGGTCTTATTTACAAATAATACTTAGAAACGTTGGTGAAGGATACTTTTGAAAAGGTATGATAATATCTGTTGGTATAGTGAGAAGAATGTGCATGACACTATTCACCCTTGACATCCTTGAAGTGCATTGTGAAATACAAATTGAAATAATTGAAAAATTGAAGGATAAGCACATGATGAGCGATGTTTGTAATGATACAAGTAGCATTATTTAACAAATAGATATCATTTTTGATATAGGTCATTTGAGGTCCATGATAGTTAATATGTTTATTGAATAATGTGATCTCATCGAAAGGGAAGATATAGCTTATAATACAAGTGGCTTGAAGATTGTTGATGAAATAAAATATTGTGTAGAAGATGGTTGTATTGGCCATGATAAAGGCCATGTTATTAGAGTTGATTGTGATAGTGATTGTATTGCTAGATATTATAGTGATAATTTGGATTTTGTTGAAGTTCATTTTAATGAGGACATATTTGGGTATTTCCTTTATGATAATGATAGAAATCAAAGTGGTGATGAAGAATTTAGATGTTTTCAAATGAATACCAAAGGTACCGACTCAAAATTAATGAGAAAAATGAGGTACAATGGTATATGGGTGGGAAGATATAGTAAAGGTTTGAAATTACCCATAATATCATGTATAAGGCCAAATAATGAAGGCCTTTGTTATGATTGTCCAATAGGAAACAATGAGATCAAATTTATAACATGTATAAATAACACAAAGTTTGTGAAGAATGAATCATATGCAGAACATCCTAAGGTGGGTTGTTGTAGTCATTATGGAATATCTAGACATGTGACAACTAGTTACACATGTCTATGGCCTTAGTTACACTAGTTGTATTGGCCTTAGTTACTGAAACATGCATTCTTGTAAAATTTTTGGAGGTAAAAATCACTCTTGAAGAAATTGTTGGTACAAAAACTAAAGTGATTAATAAAATACAAATAAAAAATGGATGAATATGTTAGAATAGGATAAAGCAAAATATATGTTAAATATTTTTTATAGAAGGAGACAAAGTTTGTTGAATGTGAAGAATACGAATAAATAATTTTCGTATCTATAGAATATGACCCAAGCAATGCTTGGAAGACCTATGGTGACAAAATATATAGTATAATATTATGTGGAAAATTTTCAAGATATGAAATATTCCAAATATATAATTTAGTGGTTATTTCCTAGAAGTGGTGACCTAAAGGTAGATCCATAGGTTATCCCATAGATAATGACGACCTAGAGGTGACCCAAAGATAAAGGATGTAGATATGATCCAAAGGCAATGATGACCGAAAGGAAATCCAAAGGCAAATGACCCAAAGGTAACAATGAACCAAAGGCAAGGACCTAGAGTCAATCCAATGGCAATGATTACCCTAAGGTAGAGACCCGAACACAAACCTAGAGACTAACCGAAGAGGTAAACCTAGTGGAGATTACTTAGACCAACAAAGCAAGAGCTAAGGTATAGTTCTAGTATATTGCAATCATTGGGGTAATAATATTTATAATAAATAATTTAATAAGGAGGTTTTTAGATTTATTACATTATTTGTTCTGTACATGCCATTGTTACGTTATGTAAGAATTAGAGGATGAGTGATGATGCCAGGTTAGGCAAGGTTGGATAGTCACATGTCTCATAAAATAATTGAGAAGATGAAAATACATGTTGAAGGTGAAATACACAAGGTCTCTCAAATCTAAGAGGCATCATATTTGTTTATTAATTTTTATGTTGTATGTAAGCCCAGGCTAGCATATTTGTATGACAAATGTGTGGAGGAATACCATGAAATATTATGATGAAAAATGTGTGTTGAATTTATTGATTGTTCATAATATTTTATTTTAAATATTTGTATTCTCCAATTTCCAACAAGGAGAAATATTTTAAGTATTGGTGATGTACAAACTAAGGGAGCATGCATTTTAAGGAAAATATCCAAGTGCAATTATTTTCAAATAAGGGTGCACTATTTGGGGCATATCATATCAACAAATGGTATTGCAAGTGACCCAATAAGAAATAAATCCATAATGGGATGGCTAATGCCTTAGAATGATCATGGAGTCCATAACTTTATGGGATCATCCAACTGGTATAGAATTTTTGTTGAGGAATTCTCTAAGTTAGCTCATTCAATCACCTTATTGCAAAGAAATTAAAAAATATTGTTTGGATATGATAGAGTGAGAAGGAATTTCAATTTTAGAGGGAAAATATAACAAAAGATCCAATACTTAAAGTACCTGATCTAATAAATAATTTAGAATAATCATTTATAAGAAGAGTCTTCATCTAACATGCCAATCAAAAGGGATAAATGAATACTACCCTCATTTTTGTTAAGAAAATTAAAATCATTTTCACTAGCTATTTGAAGTAATTTCATGAGATGTATCCCACTACACTTAACTTCTATCAAATGATGACATTGCAATGGAAACATAAAATAAATTTCTTAGGCTAATCAATGGGAATGTGTTACCACTAAAAAAAAAAAAAGGTGGGTAAAGTGGAAAGAATTTTTAAATAAAATTAGGTGGGTAAAGGGTAAAACATTTTTAATTTGAGTATACATAAAAATAAAATCTAATATTAACAAAGAGACTATAGTTGACCCAAGGTTTAGATGGATTGGTAAGTGTAGTAGTGGTTGGGTACTTACCAAGAAGATACCTAGGTTCAAACCTTGTGGGGAAGCCAACCTTTTGCAAAGGTAGTAGTCTACTTTGAATCTTCTAAGAGCACACCAAACATATGACAATGGTACAAACTCCGAGCGATCGGTGGTCCCATATCACACTGGGTCAACAAGAGCAAGACAACTATGTTTGTTGGGAGCAGTCCTTGTGATTGGAACCTTGGGTTGACTAGTTACTAAAAATAGTGGTTGTAACCAACTCTCCTATCTAAAAAAAAAACAAAGAGATTATAGTTAAATCTTATTGTGATATGCCTGATACTATTACTCATTGATGGAAGAGCCTATCATTAAGAGAAATTTTACGCATATCTTAAATATATTTCAATATATCTTTTGAAGTCGTCAAGAAAGAAATAGAAGTAATAAGTTTTTGGTTCATCACTCGTTATAACTTTCTATTTTGCTTTTTTCTTGAACGTTTGAAGATCTTAGATTATGTAAAATATCTGACGAAGCCTATTAGTAACACCTTCTAGTGTATTGGAAACTCCAACGACATGGGAATGAATAGTTCCAAATGTAACAAAAGATCAAAGGTAAAATAGTACCCCGTGCAGGAGTAGAGCCAATATACACCTTTATACATACGAAATTCCAAATATTTTTGAGAAAAATGAGTTTACAAACATTCTAGAGTTTGGCACAATGATCTTACTGGACAAAAACCAAATAGAGCACGCTTCCAAGGTCTAGTGAAGGAAGGGAATAAAAATGTGTAAAAAACATCTCGAAATTTTTTAGAAATGTCACAAAAGCAAAACATTAATAAGAGCTTATGAAGCATTACGAAATTTTCATCGAAGGGAAATATATAAAATTGAAGCGAGACTTTCAAAAATTGACATTTTTTAATGTAGAAGTTGCTATCCAAAAATATGAGTTTTAGATTCAATAATAATTTTCCAAATTTTAGCAATAAGAAACTTCCAATAAAATTAACTTGCCACTTAACATTAAACTTAAAATTTAATAATAAAAAAAATAAAATTTATTCTTTAAGATCCAACTGGAATTGCCTTAAAACAACAATAGGTGACCACAAGGGTCACTTGATAGGTGATGTCTTTAAAATAACAATACCACCAAGAGACACATGTGCTACAACATGATGATACTAGTGATAAGTAATCCTCACATTTTCTAGATGAAAGGTCATTATATTAATAAAATAATATCTAATCATACAAAAAAATGGAGGGTGGGATTAGCACACCTCGTAAACCAACACACTAATCATCATGGTTAGGAGTATACAAGAGTGTCAAAAATAGTCCACAAAAAACTAGATAACAACCACCAAAACAGTGTCAAATAAGCATTCAAAAAGAAAAGAGCTGAGAAATCACTGCCAGGTGGAAGGCCTGAAGTTTTCCACCATATGGTCATAAGTCCATCCAACGATTGAAGAAGTCGGAGCTTCCCAGCTACTAAAAGTAGTACAACTAATAGTACGGGCCAACGCATTTGGTACAATTTCACCCAACCAAGGGCATCACCTTGCTAAGGAGGTCGAACATCCCAACCAAAGGCCGAACGAGATAGGCTACCAGCTCTAGATCCTACATTTGTGTTACGAGGGGACTATGAATAGTGTTTGATAGCAAAGGGCTACATCCGACGATGGGTCCCTCGGTGAGTAGACAACCAAAACCTGGAACCTCCCATAAAAGGGGAAGAAAGAGGAACACAACTCATAGTGTAGGGTACATTCCCCCAATGATCCATGAGGGTACGTAATATGTAACTAGAAATTACAAAATATATCATATTTATCAGCAATAGAGAAGACACGCTTGACATCTTTTTGAGAAAAAATAGCTCTATTTCAGGACTTCCATATATAAAATAGTGTACAAATTCTAAAAATATTCCAAACAATACCAAATTTGAAGGAAAAAGCAATAGGGTAACCCTAAATAGCATGCACCCAGGTAAAATTCTCTTACATAAAAGGGCTAGAAATTTCAATAAGCCACTTCTAGGTCGACTAAGCCTGATCACAAAACCAAAAAACATGCAGTAAATCTTTCTCCTGTCCGTAAACCAAGAAAATGGGATTATGAACACCCACATGCATGAGCCTATTGCTAACATGCAACCTCTGGTGCAAGAGGCTTCAAGCAAAAAAACTTTGTTTAGGTTCAACGTAAGTAGCCCAAGAAATCAGAAATCTCTTATTCCATTGAGAGAGAAGAGAGAAGAAGTGTTGAGGATAACATAGGCTTATCCACTTAAGCCTAAGTTAATATTTTATTATTATTTATATTTCCTATTTCTTGCACTTTTTATTCACGTGAGGCATAGTATGCCCATGTTGGAAATAGGTTGTTTAAGTTGTTGGGTGTGTTGTTAGCTGTTAGAGATCTCTCTTGTCTTCTAGCAATTAGTTGGTATCCTAGGTTAGCATGTTGTTAACCATTAGTTAAGTGGTTGGCCATATGTGGCAGATTGTTGCAACCACTTAACCTACGTGAGATTCCAATGTAATCCTATATATTATGTGCATTTGATGAATAAAATAGCTTCATAATAGTGTTACTACATCATTGGTATCAGTTAGCTTCAGGAGAATTGCAGGAAGGAGGAGAGAGCTACCACTTCATTGCAGATCCTAGGAGGTGTTGTTTGGAGTTGGCTTGAAGTCACCCACAACACAAGTGAAGCTGAGGTGATAGAGGGAGAAATTACCCCTACACCAGGTGTTAAGCACCAGTTTGAGGCCAAGTTGTGGCCAAGAAGAGGCATTTGCCAAGAAGAAGCAGATATGTCGAACAAGTTGTAGTTGAGTTCAAGTGGAAGCTTCAACTTGCATTCCAAAAGAAGTTGAGTTCTATCTCATCAGTTTAAGTTGAGTTCCAATTAGAGTTTCAAATTTGCATTCAGAAAAGAATTCAAGTTCATCACAAGTTGACACTTTTACAAAAAAGATTATTTCTTGCATGCAAATATTTTTGTAAAATATTAATATTTTTATTAATATTTTTTTGGGGATAGATATATTTTATTCAAAAAAAATAAAAAAAGGCAGCCAGACGGCCACCCACCGGCCAGTCCGACCACCAGCACCGGCGGCCGGTCTCGACGACACCACCGACCAGAGCGGCCGACCATAGCCGAAGGCGACGGCCGACCATCGGCGGCCACCGACGATCGCACCGACGGCAAGCGACGCGTCGGCAGCGGTGGCCAACACCGGCTGTCGACGCCATCCGCAGGCGACGCCCAGCCAGCCGGCCGGTGACCAACCACGTGGCCACGCAGTAGGCGGCCACAACAGCAGCGCGGAAGACCGGACAGCAGACCCAGCCCCCACTGGCTGACGCCGGTAGCACATAAAATCGTAAAGACGTAGAAGTTTTCAGCATTGATTTCGATTTCTGGCGAGTTGCAGACACTCCGACGAGGAAATTTCTGGTTTTTCGAGACCGCAGAATCTGTTGGCGACCGGTGAGTGGTTTTTGCATCACGGGAAATAATTCCACGTTTGCGACGCAGGAGGTTTTCAAACAAGGAGTTGACCACCTCTCCCGGTGGTCACCCCTATCGTGCTCACGCGCGGCAGCTCCCAGTGGCAGGGCACTCGGCCTTTGTTGAGGCCACTATAGGCAGCGCCCAGTGGAGGGGCTTTGCCTTGCCAGTTATTGGCCTATTGGCGGACCTTGCCATCGTTTGACCCTGCTGACCCCAGTTGACCAGGGGTAATTCAAAAATTTTGGCGGGAAATTCAATCATTGGGAGAATTTCAAAAATTTTGAAAATTTAAATTCAAATTTTGGCGCCCAAATCAGCAAAGGAGAGCAAACTTCAAGAGGTGATATCTTCCTCGTTATTGGTCCGTTTTTGACCAAATTTTTTGTGTTGGGTTCAAAATTTTACGCAGATTTATATTTTTGCTCCTAACCAAATTTTTGGCATTGTAAAAGGGCTAATTTTTCAGCATTTTTAGTGCACCTTTGTAATTGCAAAATTGAAATTTTTAATTTTGTAAAAGCACTAAAATAGCCCTAATTTTGAGAGCAAAATTTGTAAAATCTAGGCAATTTGGCTGCATAGGAAACTGAATTTTTTCCTAAGCCTAGATTAGTTCTTGCATCCATTTTGTAATCCTCCTAGTCTGGCATATACTAGGCAAAATATGGCTCATGATATTAGAACAAACATGGAAAACCTCACGAAAGCAGTAGACATTTTGGCAAAAAAAGTGAGAGACATTGTTGTGCAGTTTAAGCCTGGTGACATCAAAATCTACAATAACCATGCAAACAAAGCCAAATGTGAGGTTAAAATGTATGATGGATCTAGGGATCCCGATGTCTTATCTGCATGGATTTTGGATATGCAAACTTGGTTTGCTTATGCTGAAATTCCGGAGGATGAAAGAGCCACATTTGCTACACTAAAACTCACAGGTTTAGCAAAAGTTCTCATTGTAGAAAGACAGAGTCATAATGCCACCATGACTTGGAAAGAATTAACTCAAATTCTGAAAAACACCTTCTTTCCACCAAACTACCAATGTGACCTCACTACCAAGTGGTATAGATTGAGGCAAACCTATGGAATGTCAGTTTCTGATTTCATATTCCAATTTAATAGGTTGAGGGTATTGCTTGGTGTGAAAGATTCAGAAGATGAATTGATTAATAAATTCACTCGTGGCTTGCAAGATCATATTTTCAGGGAGATCAAATTCAATGTCTTCCTCTCCTTGGATGTGGCATTCAATCATGCCATTCTTGCAGAGGAGAAATTTGATGCATATCAAAAGTCTCGTTCATCACAGGAGGGCTCTTCCAAAGGCGGGAATCAGCATCAACAGAAGGTGAAGAACAATTCTCAATCTTCCCCTCATTCTTATTCTCCTCCCACTTCTCCTAAAGCACATTCTTCTTCCTTTAATGCTAAAGATTCTTCTTCTTCATTGTATTGTGACTTTTGTAAAAAGCATGGACATGTAAAATCCAAATGCTATACTTTTGAGAAGTTTAAGAAGAAGAAATCCCTAATTGTATAGCCTACACATGAGGAACCACAAGATGGTCCCATTTTGGCTACAGGGATAGAAGAAGAATATCCTGCTTTAAAGGGTAAACTGAACAAAGTTACCCTAATGTCCAATGCATTTTCTCAAGGGGGGCATGATCATTTGTTTGTCACTAGAGCCCACTTGACGCATGATTTCTATGTTGATTGTATCATTGATAACGGATCGCAAAAGAACCTCATTGCGAAGTCCGTTGTGGAGAAGTTGAAACTTCCCATAAAACCACATAACCAACCTTATGCACTTGTGTGGAAAGATGTAGACTCCACATCCAACATCACCCATACTTGCACCTTGAATTTTGCTTTTGGTGACAAGTTTGTGGACAAAGTTAGGTGTGATGTCACAGATATGGATTGTTGTGGACTCTTGCTAGGTAAACCCTATCAATTTGATAGGAATGCTATTTATCATGCTAAAAATAACACCTACACATTGGAGTTGCATGGTAAAAACTACTTGATACAAAGCACTACACCTACTTCCAATTTGATGTTAAGTTGTAGGCAAGTAAGGAAGCCATTAAGTCAAGCACTCATTTTGGCTCCTACTAGCATTTGTCCCACACAAAATGAAGAAAAAGCACCACCTAAGGAACATGCAAAGGAAGAAGTTTCACTCCCACATAATGAACAATCACAAGAGCAAGTGGTTAAGGAACCCACAATTCTCACTCATGAGAAAGATACCATTGATTCCATTGGTATAATTTTGGGTACACCTACAACTACTGAACCACTTGTTCCACAGAAGTTACCTTTGGCTTTGCCCACTCCCATTGCACACATGGAGGAGCAAGCTAAGGTTACTTCCCTTACTGAGCACCGGCAGAGCCTTCTAGGCAAGATACCACATGACTTGCAGGAGACTCCACAGGGAGTGGTGCGAAAGCATCACAATTCTCACTCACCACAGGTTGGAGGCAGAGTATGGGTTCCTTTGTATGAGCGCCGCTTTCCAGAGACACCATTTTAGGACCCTCTTTTGGTACCTGATCCTGTTTTCAGTCCTACAGTAGCAGTGGCACCTGATCGTCAGCTTTCGCTCATTTTAGATAGAGTTTTTGAGATGAAGACTCATCACACTAGACAGGGTTCTTCCACTACTTACCTTGTCGCTCGTCGTGGTCACTTTCCACACATGGCTCGCTGGATTCCTCACCATGAGATGGCCCATGACTTTCCACATTTGTTGAGAGCATTGGGGTCCAATGCTTATATGGTTGGGAGGAGTGTTGAGGATAACTTAGGCTTATCCACTTAAGCCTAAGTTAATATTTTATTATTATTTATATTTCCTATTTCTTGCACTTTGTATTCACATGAGGCATAGTATGCCCATGTTGGAAATAGGTTGTTTAGTTGTTGGGTGTGTTGTTAGTTGTTAGAGATCTCTCTTGTCTTCTAGCAGTTAGTTGGCATCCTAGGTTAGCATGTTGTTAACCATTAGTTAAGTGGTTGGCCATATGTGGCAGATTGTTGCAACCACTTAACCTACGTGAGATTCCAATGTAATCCTATATATTATGTGCATTTGATGAATAAAATAGCTTCATAATAGTGTTACTACATCAAGAAGCCCCATCTTAGAGTTATCTTATCAACCATTGAAACTTGTAAGGTTAACCATTTGTAACCAAGATGAGCTTTATATTGCAAAACAAGAATCTCACTAGGCCAACACCAATCTGACAAACACAGATTTTAAAAATGCTTATGCAGTTTGTTCCAAATATAAAATGGAATACTATGAATAACCACCTCATAAGTATCTCTATCACCAGGATTTAAATGTGAATTTGATGAAAACTTTCCCAAGGTATCCAACTCCTGGTATGTCAAGAGAAGAAATAAAAAATAGAAGCAATACCATGCTTATAGAACCTCTACGCTCTAATACACTACACCAGAGCCAGGGGAGAGCCCTGCCAAGTGATAACAGGAGACCACCAAATATTTATGGAAGGAAAAGAGACACCTGCTTTGCGGATACTCCCTTTCCAACTAAGCCAAAGTTTGAAAGTCTCCTAGGTTTTCCAAATACTTTGAATGAAAAAACAACCTTTAAATTTAACAAGGACAGGGGCAGTAAGAATGGATCGCAATCCGACCCCTTTCTAAATTTTCTTCCCCTGAAGAAAAATAGAAGAAATGTAATGCTTGACAAACACTTTCCAAGATTCATCCCCAATTAAAGATCGGGTGATCCATTTATAACAAAGTGCAAAACTTTGTCGATGACAATAAAACAAACCCATGCCTCCAGAATCCTTGGGCAAACAAAAAATTTCCCAGGCTACTCGATAAAAACCTCATTTGATAGAGTCTTTGGCCCACAATAAATCTCTCAAAAGCTTATCTAGCTTTTTATAACAAGATCTGGATGGAACCTAGCAAGACGAATAATATATATGGGTAGTGGCTAAAACCTTAGAATAAATTTAAAAAATTTCTTCCAAAAAAAGCTTCTTACTAGTCCAGCAAGAAAGCTTCTTGTCCAATTTATCAATAACATACATCCACAATTGAGCATAGGAATAATGAAACACAAAAGGATTTCCAAGAAATCTAAACACCTCACCTGACTGAATCAAGAACATTGGAAATGATGTAGCTAGCATGGAATCTAGGATTGAGATTGCTAAAAATAGGAGATTTTTTCCATTGAATAGAAGAACCAAAGGCTAAACATAACACCTCTAAGCAACTAATAGTTGAGGAAATGGATTGCTCATCTTGTCGAGCAAAATATTTGTGGACACCCTATCTTATGATTTTATAATCATGCGAGTAAGGTATACTTGAGGAATAAATGTTGTAGAAATAAAATCCATAAAATTTTATGAAATTTGAATATAAAATAGTTCAAATTTAATTTTAGTTAATTATCCTTTTTTCCCATCCTAAAATATAAGCATACAAAAGAATATATTTTATACTTCTTTTTTTCAAAATTCTTAGTAGGAAACCATTTTAGGATATATAAGGAATATTTGCCATGTCTACATCAAAAATATGTCTCATAGAATCTTAAATTCTAAAGGGTCCAAATTTTGCACCATGAAAAGCAAAAATGAGAACAATACTTATGGTTGAAAAACTCTAGGCTATTATTATTGGTGATTAAACTCATCCCAAGGAGGCTGTAACTAGGAAAAAGTATGATGAAGGATATGCAAGAAAACTCATGTTCATTGTATTTGGAGTGGATGAAAAAATACAACCATGCATAAATGAAGCAAAAAATAAAACAATGCATGGGATCAACAATGTACAATATTTGAAGGATGAAATAAAGCCATAAATTTTCATCTTTAGTCACAACTTCATACACTAAAGGTCCAATATTGTGAGATTATTGAATAATGTTTTCATGTAATTGTACACTTAAAATCAATATTGAATACAATGGAAGTAATTTAGGACAATTATTGGTCTTAGTTGTACTTTAAGCTCATCTTGAATCATTTAGAACATTGATGAAATCTCTCCAAGCATCAAATAGATGTGTGTCATTTGAAGAATGGGTAAACATCCTTCAACAATATGAAGTGGAGAATCAATTGAGATATGAGTTGTCCAATAATGCCCTTATCTACATAAATAAACTTTAGAAAAAATTTAATGGTCTTTATACCCCATCTTCATCATAAAATCAACCTTAATTAAGAAGGAGGTATTGTCATATTTGTGAGACAAAAAGATGTAATACAAGATTTTGTAAATATAATTCATAAGCTCAAAGATATAAATTTTGAAGACCTCCTCAAGATAATTAATAGTCTCAACAAGGAAAATAAGGACAATGTCAATATCAAATAGGGCAATCTCAAAAAAGGCCATAGCAACAAAGGTATTTTTCTTAGGGTGAATTACAACTAGATTGTGGGGAAGAGTGTGATATAGCACATAAGGTCCTCATGACCAAGGAGTTTTCAAAAATAAGAAATAAAGTAGATAGTAAACAAGCCAAGAAACAAGGTGAAGCTCAAAAGTGTATTTCATCAAAAGATAGTAAAGATTATGAATTTTCAAAACTAAGGTCTTATTTACAAATAATACTTAGAAACGTTGGTGAAGGATACTTTTGAAAAGGTATGATAATATCTGTTGGTATAGTGAGAAGAATGTGCATGACACTATTCACACTTGACATCCTTGAAGTGCATTGTGAAATACAAATTGAAATAATTGAAAAATTGAAGGATAAGCCCATGATGAGCAATGTTTGTAATGATACAAGTAGCATTATTTAACAAATGGATATCATTTTTGATATAGGTCATTTGAGGTCCATGATAGTTAATATGTTTATTGAATAATGTGATTTCATTGAAAGGGAAGATATAGCTTATAATACAAGTGCCTTGAAGATTGTTGATGAAATAAAATATTGTGTAGAAGATGGTTGTATTGGCCATGATAAAGGCCATGTTATTAGAGTTGATTGTGATAGTGATTGTATTGCTAGATATTATAGTGATAATTTGGATTTTGTTGAAGGTCATTTTAGTGAGGACATATTTGGGTATTTCCTTGATGATAATGATAGAAATCAAAGTGGTGATGAAGAATTTAGATGTTTTCAAATGAATACCAAAGGTACCGACTCAAAATTAATGAGAAAAATGAGGTACAATGGTATATGGGTGGGAAGATATAGTAAAGGTCTGAAATTACCCATAATATCATGTATAAGGCTAAATAATGAAGGCCTTTGTTATGATAGTCCAATAGGAAACAATGAGATCAAATTTATAACATGTATAAATAACACAAAGTTTGTGAAGAATGAATCATATGCAGAACGTCCTAAGGTGGGCTGTTGTAGTCATTATGGGATATCTAGACATGTGACAACTAGTTACACATGTCTATGGCCTTAGTTACACTAGTTGTATTGGCCTTAGTTACTGGAACATGCATTCTTGTAAAATTTATGGAGGTAAAAATCACTCTTGAAGAAATTGTTGGTACAAAAACTAAAGTGATTAATAAAATACAAATAAAAAATGGATGAATATGTTAGAATAGGATAAAGCAAAATATATGTTAAATATTTTTTATAGAAGGAGACAAAGTTTGTTGAATGTGAAGAATATTAATAAATAATTTTCGTATCACTAGAATATGACCCAAGCAATGCTTGGAAGACCTATGGTGACAAAATATATAGTATAATATTATGTGGAAAATTTTCAAGATATGAAATATTCCAAATATATAATTTAGTGGTTATTTCCTAGAAGTGGTGACCTAAAGGTAGATCCATAGGTTATCCCATAGATAATGATGACCTAGAGGTGACCCAAAGATAAAGGATGTAGATATGATCCAAAGGCAATGATGACCGAGAGGAAATACAAAGGCAAAAGACCCAAAGGTAACAATGACCCAAAGGCAAGGACCTAGAGTCCATCCAATGTCAATGATTACCCTAAGGTAGAGACCCGAACTCAATTCTAGTGACTAACCAAAGAGGTAAACCTAGTGGAGATTACTTAGACCAACAAAGCAAGAGCTAAGGTATAGTTCTAGTATATTGCAATCATTGGGGTAATAATATTTATAATAAATAGTTTAATAAGGAGGTTTTTAGATTTATTACATTATTTGTTCTGTACATGTCATTTTTACGTTATGTAAGAATTAGAGGATGAGTGATGATGCCAGGTTAGGCAAGGTTGGATAGTCACATGTCTCATAAAATAATTGAGAAGATGAAAATACATGTTGAAGGTGAAAAACAAAATGTCTCTCAAATCAAAGAGGCATCATATTTGTTTATTAATTTTTATGTTGTATGTAAGCCTAGGCTAGCATATTTGTATGACAAATGTGTGGAGGAATACCATGAAATATTATGATGAAAAATGTGTGTTGAATTTATTGATTGTTCATAATATTTTATTTTAAATATTTGTATTCTCCAATTTCCAACAAGGAGAAATATTTTAAGTATTTATGTATGGTGATGTACAAACTAAGGGAGCATGCATTTTAAGGAAAATATCCAAGTGCAATTATTTTCAAATAAGGGTGCACTATTTGGGGCATATCATATCAACAAATGGTATTACAAGTAACCCAATAAGAAATAAAGCCATAATGGGATGGCTAGTGCCTTAGAATGATCATGGAGTCCATAACTTTATGGGATCATCCAACTAGTATAGAATTTTTGTTGAGGAATTCTCTAAGTTAGCTCATTCAATCACCTTATTGCAAAGAAATTAAAAAATATTGTTTGGATATGATAGAGTGAGAAGGAATTTCAATTTTAGAGGGAAAATATAACAAAAGATCCAATACTTAAAGTACCTGATCTAATAAATAATTTAGAATAATCATTTATAAGAAGAGTCTTCATCTAACATGCTAATCAAAAGGGATAAATGAATACTACCCTCATTTTTGTTAAGAAAATTAAAATTATTTTCACTAGCTATTTGAAGTAATTTCATGAGATGTATCCCACTACACTTAACTTCTATCAAATGATGATATTGCGATGGAAACATAAAATAAATTTCTTAGGCTAATCAACAGGAATGTGTTACCACTAAAAAACAAAAAAGGTGGGTAAAGTGGAAAGCATTTTTAAATAAAATTAGGTGGGTAAAGGGTAAAACATTTTTAATTTGAATATACATAAAAATAAAATCTAATATTAACAAAGAGACTATAGTTGACCCAAGGTTTAGATGGATTGGTAAGTGCAGTAGTGGTTGGGCACTTACCAAGAAGAGACCTAGGTTCAAACCTTGTGGGGAAGCCAACCCTTTGCAAAGGTAGTAGTATGCTTTGAATCTTCTAAGTGCACACCAAACATATGACAATGGTACAAACTCCGAGCGATCGGTGGTCCCATCTCACACTGGGTCAACAAGAGCAAGACAACTATGTTTGTTGGGAGCAGTCCTTGTGATTGGAACCTTGGGTTGACTAGTTACTAAAAATAGTATGGTTGTAACCAACTATCCTATGTAAAAAAAAAAACAAAGAGATCATAGTTAAATCTTATTGTGATATGCCTGATACTATTACTCATCGATGGGAGAGCCTATCATTAAGAGAAATTTTAAGCATATCTTTCATATATTTCAATATATCTTTTGAAGTCTTCAAGAAAGAAATAGAAGTAATAAGTTTTTGGTTCATCACTCGTTATAACTTTCTATTTTGCTTTTTTCTTGATCGTTTGAAAATCTTAAATTATGTAAAATATCTGACGAAGCCTATTAGTAACACCTTCTAGTGTATTGGAAACTCCAACAACATGGGAATGAATAGTTCCAAATGTAACAAAATATCAAAGTTAAAATAGTACCCCATGCAGGAGTAGAGCCAATATACACCTTTATACATACGAACTTCCAAATATTTTTGAGAAAAATGAGTTTACAAACATTCTAGAGTTTGGCACAATGATCTTACTGGAAAAAAACCAAATAGAGCAAGCTTCCAAGGTCTAGTGAAGAAAGGTAATAAAAATGTGTAAAAAACATCCCAAAAATGTTTAGAAATGTCACAAAAGCAAAACATTAATAAGAGCTTTTGAAGCATTACAAAATTTTCACCGAAGGGAAATATATAAAATTGAAGCGAGACTTTCAAAAATTTGACAGTTTTTTATGTAGAAGTTGCTATCCAAATATATGAGTTTTAGATTCAATAATAATTTTCCAAATTTTAGCAATAAGAAACTTCCAATAAAATTAACTTGCCACTTAACATTAAACTTAAAATTTAATAATAAAAAAAATAAAATTTATTCTTTAAGATCCAACTGGAATTGCCTTAAAACAACAATAGGTGACCACAAGGGTCACTTGATAGGTGATGTCTTTAAAATAACAATACCACCAAGGGACACACGTGCTACAATGTGATGATACTAGTGATAAGTAATCCTCACATTTTTTAGATGAAAAGGTCATTATATTAATAAAATAATATCTAATCGTACAAAAAAATGGAGAGTGGGTTTAGCACACCTCGTAAACCAACACACTAATCATCGTGGTTAGGAGTATACAAGAGTGTCAAAAATAGTCCACAAAAAACTAGATAACAACCACCAAAATAGTGTCAAATAAGCATTCAAAAAGAAAAGAGCTGAGAAATCACTGTCAGGTGGAAGGCCTGAAGTTTTCCTCCATATGGTCATAAGTCCATCCAACGGTTGAAGAAGTCGAAGCTTCCCAGCTATTAAAAGTAGTACCACTAATAGTACGGGCCTATGCATTTGGTACAATTTCACCCAACCAAGGGCATCACCTTGCAAAGGAGGTCGAACATCCCAACCAAAGGCCGAGCGAGACAGGTTGCCAGCTCTAGATCCTACATTTGTGTTGTGAGGGGACTATGAACAGTGTCTGCTAGCAAAGGGCTACATTCGACGATGGGTCCCTCGATGAGTAGACAACCAGAACCTGGAACCTCCCATAAAAGGGGAAGAAAGAGGAACACAACTCATAGTGTAGGGTACATTCCCCCAATGATCCATGAGGGTACGTAATATGTAACTAGAAATTACAAAATATATCATATTTATCAGTAATAGAGAAGACACGCTTGACATATTTTTGAGAAAAAATAGCTCTATTTCAGGATTTCCATATATAAAATAGTGTACAAATTCTAAAAATATTCCAAACAATACCAAATTTGAAGGAAAAATCAATAGGGTAACCCTAAATAGCATGCACCCAGGTAAAATCCTCTTACATAAAAGGGCTAAAAATTTCAATAAGCCACTTCTAGGTCGACTAAGCCCTATCACAAAACCAAAAAACATGCAGTAAAACTTTCTCCTGTCCGTAAACCAAGAAAATGGGATTATGAACACCCACATGCATGAGCCTATTGCCAACATGCAACCTCTAGTGCAAAAGGCTCCAAGAAAAAAAACTTTGTTTAGGTTCAACGTAAGTAGCCCAAGAAATTAGAAATCTCTTATTCCATTGAGAGAGAAGAGAGAAGAAGCCCCATCTTAGAGTTATCTTATCAACCATTGAAACTTGTAAGGTTAACCATTTGTAACCAAGATGAGCTTTATATTGCAAAACAAGAATCTCCCCAGACCAACACCAATCTAACAAGGTTTTTAAAAATGCTTATGCAGTTTGTTCCAAATATAAAATGGAATACTATCGATAACCACCTCATAAGTATCCCTATCACCAGGATTTAAATTGTGAATTTGATGAAAACTTTCCCAAGGTATCCAACTCCTGGTATGTCAAGAGAAGAAATAAAAAATAGAAGCAATACCATGCTTATAGAACCTCTACGCTCTAACCCACTACACCAGAGCCAGGGGAGAGCCCTGCCAAGTGATAACAGGAGACCACCAAATATTTATGGAAGGAAAAGAGACACCTGCTTTGTGGATACTCCCTTTCCAACTAAGCCAGGGTTTGAAAGTCTCCTAGGTTTTCCAAATACATTGAATGAAAAAAGAACCTTTAAATTTAATAGGGACAGGGGCAGTAAGAATGGATCGCAATCCCACCGCTTTCTAAATTTTCTTCCCCTGAAGAAAAATAGAAGAAATGTAATTCTTGACAAACACTTTCCAAGATTCATCCCCAATTAAAGATCGGGTGATACATTTATAACAAAGTGCAAAACCTTGTCGATGACAATCAAACAAACCCATGCCTCCACAATCCTTGGGCAAACAAAAAAATTCCTAGGCTACTCGATAAAAACCTCATTTGATAGAGTCTTTGGCCCACAAGAAATCTCTCAAAAGCTTATCTAGCTTTTTATAACAATATTTGGATGGAACCTAGCAAGACGAATAATATATAAGGGTAGTGGCTAAAACCTTAGAATAAATTTAAAATTTTTCTTCCAAAAAAAGCTTCTTACTAGCCAGCAAGAAAGCTTCTTGTCCACTTTATCAATAACATACATCCACAATTGAGCAAATGAATAATGAAACACAAAAGGATTTCCAAGAAATCTAAACACCTCACCTGAATGAATCCAAGAACATTGGAAATGACGTAGCTAGCATGGCATCTAGGATTGAGATTGCTAAAAATAGGAGATTTTTTTCCATTGAATAGAAGAACCAAAGGCTAAACATAACACCTCTAAGCAACTAATAGTTGAGGAAATGGATTGCTCATCTTGTCGAGAAAAATATTTGTGGACACCCTATCTTATGATTTTATAATCATGCGAGTAAGGTATACTTGAGGAATAAATGTTGTAGAAATAAAATCCATAAAATTTTATGAAATTTGAATATAAAATAGTTCAAATTTAATTTTAGTTAATTATCCTTTTTTCCCATCCTAAAATATAAGCATACAAAAGAATATATTTTATACTTCCTGAAAGCATGAGATTCCGAAAGCTTTTTAGAAAGAAAAACTACTTCGATGCATTCAAATCAAAATAACGCTTAAGTCCTAGAATACGAAATGCATTAAACGAAAGAGGCAAATGGATCGAAACCAGTTACAAGAATTTAGAGAGAAGTCACAGCCCTTTTATTAAACTTGTTAACCACGGTTACAAAATCGCCTCCTCCCTTTTTAGGGGCTAGGAGCGTTAAATGGATTCGGTTACAATCTTGATCATTGATCTCTCTTCCGCATGCCCACGTTTGAAATGGGCGGGCCAAATGTTGCCGCCGCTTACGTCGATGAATCCTCACTTCTTGTTGCTCCTCCTGCAATCAAAGAAACAAACAAGGCGTTAGTAGCACTTGTGACAAAAAGGAAAATTCATGCTTTGAAATTGCTAAAAGATGCATATGAACAGTTGTCTAAAACAATGAATAAAGTAAACCTAAATGACCTAAAAACTTGACAGAGGACAGAGGACATTACCAGAGGGCCACTGCCATTGAAACAGTCGGCCAATCTGCTTTCAACTGGAATTCGTCCCTGGGCAGGACGAATTTCGACTGCTATTCGTCCCTGGGTGGGACGAATTCTACTGTGTTAGAAAAGCCGAAGTGATACTGCTCCAATGTCGATTCCCGAGACCTCCAAAACACCTGCAAACAGAGGGGTTATGTAATTGGGGCCATTTTGGGATGACCCAGATGGTCGGATTCTCCCAATTTGGCCTCTATCCTCGGGAATTTGATGTCGCCACCTGCAAGTTAGTGGGACAACAAAGCGACAAAAGGCATGATAAAATCTGATCAAAATGTTATGGAATTGAAGCTATGAGTTAACTAAATAGAATAACATAAAATGCAACATGAACAAATAATCTAGAATGCTTTAGAATAAAACTTAGAAAATGCGGGGGTGCCCAAGTGGGCCTCCCACCGTTGGCACTTGATTTCGGCGCCAATCCACTAGGGATGGGCCCAAAACCTCTTAGGATTGGGGTGTCGGCAAATTGGTGGTGTAAGGTGGTCAAATGTTGGATTTGGGTTAGATCCACGCTTCCAAAAGCCACCCAATAACCTCCCTTGCGAAAGAGATTAATGGATGTGAGAAGGTGAATCAAAAAGATGCAAATGTGGGTGTTCAATTGGACAGCACTTCGTTGCTTGAAATCGCCTCCAATCTGTCCTCTTTTGGGTGGGAAATTCCACCATTTTATAGACCCATGGGGTCTCTTTGGAGGGGCATGCAGGGATGCCATGTGGCGGCCATGCCTTCCCAAGAGGGAGGAGACTCCTCCCTGACTTGGGCTTCCATGATCGCCCTTGTGACAGTCCACTAACCGCCAACCTACCCACCTACACGCGCATGCATGGCAGGAGGCAATAATTGACTATCCTTGGCTGCCACTTGGCGGCATTTTTATTTTTGCCCGTTAAACCTGGAATTCGTCCTGACCAGAGACGATTTCAGAATTCGTCCCCGGGTGAGACGAATCCTAGTTAGTATTCGTCCCTGGGTGAGACGAATACTGGACAAAGTGCCTAAATGTGCCAAATTGCTTCTTGACCTTACAAAATTGCTATGAAAGTGGTTAGGACCACTGTTTGACCTCTGAGGGCTGCCCTGGGGGCTGTGTTTGTCAAAGCGATCAGTGTTTGCAGTCACATAATCGGATTGGTGCTGTTTTGGTGTCTACAGATGCCCCTTTTTGGGATGCGCTGTGCATGGCATAGCGTCGAGCAAAAATAGATAGCCAAAGCACTAATGATTAGGGTTTCTTGGTAACCTAATCAACTTTTGATGCCCCAAGCATGGAAAGGGCATGCATTCTTGAATCCTTGCTTCTGACGAGCTAAGGAATTTGATTTCAAGTATTAACCTATTTTGGTGAGGTGTGACTTGAGCTTGGACATTGATCAGTCATGATTAGGCAAAGGGCGCAACCTTTTGTCCACGGGGGAACCTTGTGTTCATGATTCACGAATGCCAAGTGTTTGATCAATTTGATTGTTGCTTGTTTACTTCCCCAAGCAGGAGCGTAATTGTCTTTGTCAATGATTCTTTGAATGCATGTCGTTTTCCTTAATTGGGTGTGTGCTTGTTGATTGGTGACTAAGTGTGACTACCCCCTCAAGCGACGAATCGATGAGGGAATGACCTTCGTGAGAAAAGCGACGAGTCGCTTGACCCAAGATGACTTGTGCAAGGGTGCCTTTAGATGGTTTATCGTTAAGCATGTGCAATTTTTCCAACATTTGGACCTATTTTTGGTGGGTGTTAACCCTTTTTGCGACGCTGTCTGGAGCTAAAATTGGCAAAAATCCGTCTTCCCGTGGAGCGGTCCGGCTAAAGTAGCCTTCTTAGGGAGTAGGATAATGACAATTTGTGACCCCAACGTCTATTTTGTATGCCCGGGATGTCAAGTGCAACAGCACTCTTATCGGGCAAATTTATTGTTGGTTTTTAGTGCATTTTTGTTCATTTTTTGATGTTTTTGAAGTTTCTGGCCTGAATTCGTCCCAGGGTGGGACGAATTCCAGCTGTAGAATTCGTCCCTGGGTGGGACGAGCGCTAACCAGAGCGCTCATCCCAGTCAAGGATGAATTCCAGCTCAAAGGCCTATTTAAGGGCCAAAACTTGAATTTGGGCTCATTTGTGTCAAATTTTTCTTGCGATTTTGGAGCTCTGGGAGGAGGAGGTAAATTCTGCGAAGCGAAGCGCTGCTGAAATTTTCCCTGCCATCATGAGTGCACAAACTGGTTCGAGCGGCGGAGCCGAAGCGAGACCTGTAAGTGCTCCCTAGAGTTTATTTTTGTTTTTAAAGCTGTAAGTGTGTTGTTTTTCTGTACAGTTTTTTTTCTATGATTTTAATTAATTTTTTTGTTGAATTATTTTCTTTTGCAGGTTGTTAGGAGCCGGTACCGTGTACCTGCTGCTTTCACTGAGGCACAGGGGGCACTGACTGATGATGACTGGGAATGGCTTGATGCCCTTGGGCTCAAGCAGGTGGCTCGACTGGAGCTTGTGGTCCCGGATCAGGCTTATCTGACGGCCCTGATCAAACTTTGGGATCCGCGGACCAACACCTTCCATCTCTCGATCGGGGAGATGACTGTGACTCTGGAGGATGTCTATCGGCTTCTTCGGATTTCGATAGATGGACTGCCTATCAGGACATCACCGCGTGATCAGCGGACTGCTATACTGACGAGATGCTTCGGGCATGGGGAGCGGCTGGGTGTAGAAAACCCAGTGGAGACAACCGAGGTGGACTGCCAGGCTGGCGGGATTTTGGTTGGATGGTGGCAGGAGAGGGGGGTGTTAGGAGTGAGGCACGCATTCTTGATGGGCCTCATTTCTAACATGCTACTACCTGACTCGTCAGGCGCGAGGTTCCCATGGAACCTGCTGGATTTGGTGTGGCAGTTGGTAGAGTGCCCGATAGAGGCACCGCTGATTTTGAGATGGGGACAGACACTGTTGGCACAGCTCTACGGGGAGCTGTATGGGGTCCGCTGTCGATAGCGGAAGGGGGTCAGCTGTAGTTATCTGCCTGCAGTGCTGGGGTTGGCAGCACATAGCAGTTGAGAGGCCAACCGGGTTACCATGGATGACTCGGGCGACGATGGAGGATGAGGAGATAGGCTATGCAGCTCTGTGGTGGCGGTCTGCGGAGTAGGGGTAGAGTCGGTGATGGGCAGGTGCCGTAGAGCACTATATCGATGCCTTCTCTCGGCTCACTCCAGGGGAGGTGGTTTGGCACCCTTATCGGGACTGTCCAGCCTGGCCGAAGGCTGGAGAGTGGCTCCGACGGGTACGCAGGGAGCGATGGTTGATTGGGTGGCACGGGACCGAGCATGAGTTATTCTCATATAGCCGGGTTACACGATAGTTTGGGGTGCGCCAGGGGTTTCCTGGTGAGCCCGTGGTCTATCGACACCGGGGAGATGAGAGGACTCTAGATCGACCGGTCACCGCGCCATTGGGCGAGGAGTCAGATGCGATGATTGACGTCCCGGACGTGGATGACGTCGGGACTACCACTGAGTATGACTCGTGGTGGGTACTACGATGATGGAGAGGAGAGGGGCCACTAGGAGGCGCGGAGGCGGCAGTGGAGGGTGCTGAGGCAGCAGGGGATGATTGGGGAGTTCCATTGGATGACGCGGACATGGTTGAGGTGGGGGATGAGGATGTAGATTTGGGAGCTCCGGATCAGCCGGACATGCAGGACATGGAGGAGCAGTGGGAGCCAGAGCAGGCTGCTATTTCGGAGAGTCCTGTACTTCAGGTGGATACAGAGGAGATGGAGTCTGGGATACGTGCTGAGAATGCATGACTGATAGAGCTACTACGGATGCGGGATCTAGAGCTGGGGGACGCGCTACGGGAGAGGGATCTCCTACGGGCTCAGCTAGCAGAGCGGGATAGGGTTTTGGCACAGCGTGATGATGCAGTATCTTACTATCATCGGTGGGAGGTAGAGTGGTTTCGGCATCGGCTAGACTTGGAGAGGGAGGTCATCCGCCTTGGTGGGCGGCTACCTGAGCCCTCGAGAAGTGGATCTTCACGTCGAACGAGGGATAGTGTGACTGAGCAGTCAGCATCATCTCGTCGCAGGCGATTGGATGAGGGAGGCGGTAGCAGGCGTGATGCGGGGGCTAGTAGTAGCCGCCCTACAGGGTCCCATAGGACCCACACCATGGGGGGTAGTTCCCGTCGCATCGATCCTGCGTGATCATGGTGGTCGACGCCTTAGGTTGGGTTTTGTTATATGATTGCGGGGTCTGAGGACCAGTTTTGTAGCCTGCGGGCATTTTTTTTTGATGATATATATATATATACCGGTTTTATTTTGGTTGTGTACATGTGATGATTTGATCTTTATGCATGATGGCTAATGACTATGGATGTATGCATGTTTATTTATTTTGATGAATGCATATGTTATGATGAATGCAAATGTTTTTGATTTTTATGATATGCAAGATGAAATGGATGAATGGAATTTGTGATGGTTGGTTATGACACCATAGACTGTTTAAGATGCTGTTTATTTTTTAGGCGATTGCTGTGGTAACTGACTTTGTATGTATACATGTGGTTTTTCTCTCTTTTTTGTATTTTCTTATGGTATTGTAAGGATGAAAAGTAGCGCAGTTGGTTTAGAAATGTAGCTAAGGTTTTCTGAGACTCGGATGGTTTTAACTCACTAGCCACGATTGTACTTTATCTTACAAGACTTTTGAACAAGGTATGAATCGGACTTGTTTTTGACCAAGCTATTTCACATCCCTGTGTGTGCAATTGAGTTCATTTATGTGGTATTTGTCAGGATACCGCCAGTGCCAGATGGGCTTTCAACCGAACCTATACTGAGGATCACCTAATTAGCTCCACTAACTCCTTTGTTGTATTTAGTTAGATTAATCTGCGGTGTTATCCAGGATACCATAAGCTAGCTCATCCTTATGCAAACATTGGTCTACACATACGCAAAGCGAATGTGACAGACATATCGTCATGCGGGTAGGATACTACCATTGCCAGATAGGCTGTTAACCAGACCTGTAATGAGGATCACCTAGATGGTTTTTGAATGCTGAGAATTCCAGGGATTCAGGCTCAGGATGTTTGTTGGCTGAATGATTTAGAAAGTTGCTCGTCTATATAGTGATGAAAATCACTGTTTATTTTCTATTAATTCTTTTTGAGCACGGATTTTGAATAGTGGTGATAACCACTGTTATTTGATTTTGTATTTTGAGTATTGTGAGTTTGGGCTTTGATCCTCGTGGCCTTGGGGACGACTATCCATCCTTTGCAGGGACGTGTAGTACGAATCCTTACGACATTGGGAACCAAGGGGTGATGGAGATTATGGAGTAAGGGCATTGATCTTTTAGGCCTTGGGGATGACTACCCATCCTGGTTAGGGACGGATAGTACGAATCCTTACAACTTGGAGACCAAAGGTGAATGGAAAGTGTTAGGATGATGATTTGTTGGAATTTTGTTTGTGAATGGTGTTGATCCTTTTGGGTCTTGGGGATGACTACCCATCCTTGGCAGGGACGTGTAGTACAAATCCTTACAACTTTGGGAACCAACTATGATTGGGATTTGGTAGTGGTGAAAACCACTGTATATGGAGGTGAATGGATAGGAAAGAGCTTGTCCTTTTGTCAATTCTCAGCATTCTGGAACCATTCGCACAGGGGGATGAGCAAGATAACCGTTTCGCTTATGGTGACCTGGATTACTGTGCAGGTTTCATCTTTCGTTCACACAACTTGGGAATTTTTATGTGTTTTAATTTGTGTTGGGATGTTACGTAACAAGGTGTATTTCAAGTGTAACTCTACCTTCGTAAAATCTGTTCGACTTGATACATTACATGGCTAAAGAGCAAAATGATGACTGAATCACGAAAACTCTTGATACATTAAAAGACCACTGACTCTAGTGTGGTAAAAGGCAATGCCTGGTGTTTTTGTTGTTTTTGTAAAATGGAACAGTGTGGAACAAGATGGACTAGCAGAGCAATTACAGCCTATGGTGCCTTTGACCCGTACGACCACAAATATGCAATGTATGGATGCAATGCTTTGATGCAGCTACATATTTTTGTATTTTTGATGGATTGATTTTTTGTGAATATGAAGATGAAGTGCGAGAAGAGCTCTCTATTGATGAATTTGAGTATGCCTAGAAATGAGATGCAAATTTTTTGTTGTTTTTGATGATTTTTGTTGTTTTTGAATTTTCTTGATTTTTGACCAAGCGATTGTGGAAATCCTTGGAGCATTTTTGGGATTGACCAAGCGATTTTAAGAATCCTTGGAGCATTTTGGGATTGACCAAGCGATTGCAAGAATCCTTGGAGCCTTTTGGGATTGACCAAGCGATTACAAGAATCCTTGGAGCATTTTGGGAGTGACCAAGTGATTGTGATAATCCTTGGAGCATTTTTGGGATTTGACCAAGTGATTGTGATAATCCTTGGAGCCTTTTGGGATTGACCAAGTGATTATGATAATCCTTGGAGCATTTTGGGAGTGACCAAGTGATTGCGATAATCCTTGGAGCTTTTGGGATTGACCAAGTGATTGCGATAATCCTTGGAGCTTTTGGGGTGACCAAGTGATTGTGATAATCCTTGGAGCATTTTGGGATGACCAAGCGATTACGATAATCCTTGGAGCTTTTGGGATTGACCAAGCGATTTTAGAGATCCTTGGAGCATTTTTGGGATTGCAAGCGATAAGATCCTTGACAGCTTTTGGGATTTGACCAAGCGATTGCATATAATCCTTGGAGCTTTTGGGGTGACCAAGTGATTGTGATAATCCTTGGAGCTTTTGGGTTGACCAAGTGATTGCGATAATCCTTGGAGCATTTTGGGGTTTGACCAAGCGATTGCGATAATCCTTGGAGCTTTTGGGTGTGACCAAGTGATTGCGATAATCCTTGAAGCATTTTGGGTTTGACCAAGTGATTGCGATAATCCTTGGGGCTTTTGGGTGACCAAGTTATTGCAATAATCCTTTGGGATTTTGGTTTGGACTATGGCTCTTCAGGGGATAGAGGTACCCCCAGCTTGATGGTCTTTGCACCCCAGATCTGGCTCTAGAGGTATGGGCATGAATGGATCGGCCCTATGCATGGATAGGAGGACAGGGTCCGCCCTCGACACTGATGTTGCTATGGGATCTCTGGGCAGAAGTTGATCTTTGTATGCCCAAAGTGGCGGATGTAATGCTTGGTCCCATTGCGGTGGGTTAACGCGCCACTCATGCCCTAGTATTATGTTTATCTGTTGAAATGCTTCATTGATATTTATGGGATGTCGATGCTGTCGCATGTGATTGCTTGTGGGCTATATCTGTTTTATCCTCACCTTCGGCCAGTGAGTACAGCTCATCAAAATCTAGAGATTCTGAGACATGGAGGACTGCATCATCAGGTAGCCCTACGGTTAAAGGTTGATCCTCTTTGAAAGGAGCCTCATGTAAGTTGGGCCTTGGGAGCTCCAAAATCTTGGTCTCTACCGACTCTAAGTGCTCTAGCGCTTTGCATGTATCGGGAGATTTGAGCTCCTCCTCTTTGGTTGGTTCTTGTTGAGGAACTTGGGGCCTATGGAGGGGTGGCCGGATAGCACCCCCCATGCCTTGGTAGGGCTTTTCATCCCGCTCTTCTTCTCTCTCTGATTCCTTAGAGGCTTCTTGATGAATTTCTAAGGGTGGCCCATAAACCTGAGTGGGTTCCTGAGGAAGGCACCCATCATTGGTTATAGGAGTGGCCTCCCGCTCATGTCTAGGAGGCATCGGGGGCGATGCTTGATGAGGTCGTAGAGACTTGTCTCGCACCCAGGGGTTGTGCCTCTCATAATGTTTTGTCTTATGTGTGTGAGGGGTTGGAGTCCTCTCCTGCATAGTGTGTTGGAACAACTCATCCTTCTGGCGTAGAAGGTGCTCTTTATTTAGAAGATACCATTGCTCTAACTGTTGTCGTTCTAGCTCAAGTTGCGTGAGTTGCATCCGATGTGCGAAATGCTTGATAGATTCTAAGATAGTTGGTCCTACCGCCTCATGTCTAGAAGGGCTAGATGCCTCTCCTACATATCTATCTCGATCATAGTGATCCAAGATCTCTATAGGCTACCTCCCTCTGTTGGAGGTAGTGGCATTTATCCGAGGCTCTGGTCTTAGTGAGTGGTCCTGATAGATAGCAGGTGCAGAGGCGTCTTGCTCCCGTGATGTATATTGCTCTTGAGGAAGGTAAGGGTTTTCCTCATGCTCTCTTTCATAAGTGAAAAAGGGATGGGCAGAGTTGGCTCGCCCTGCCTGAGGAGCCTTGTGCTCTGGATTTGTCCTTGTAGTCCTGACAACTAGAGGGGGTGAAGGAGGGATAGTGTAATCATGTGGTTCCTCCCGTCGAACCCTATGTTGACCTAGCGCTTCATCGCACGGTGACCACTCATAGCGAGCATCTAAGGGAGCTCTCCTATGGATATACCCCTCATGGAAGGGTGTGTGTTGGGTGCTATGCTGAACAGAAGTGCTCCTAGAAGGGGTGCCCCTATAGTCCTTATCCGTTAAGGTGTGGAGGGGTCTGCCTTGTGTGTCAGGCCGCCAAGGTGGTATGACCAAATCCTTGGGGCTATACCGGAGGTGACTTGTGCCTCCTTGGATATTCCCCACAACATCCGCCCGTGATTGGGCTTGGCTGTGGGTGAGCACCATGACGATGTCTCTCTAAAAACCCTAAAAATTGAAAATGAGTCAGATGGGGCCCAAAATTGGGGTGCACATCCCTCTTACCATAGATAAGACAAAAATGAAGTTTCAAGTCCTAAATCTAAATACATTAGGATATATTGACCTCCGAACAGCTCAAAAAGCATAAAAAATTAGGTGAGCAATTTTAAAACCTAATTTTGGGGCCCTAGATGATGGAATTTGGCCCCGAAAACTGGTTTTCTAGGGAAATACAACTCTAAGGAGTTATATTTGTTTAAAATTATCCCAACTAACTCCCTGTAAAATTTCAAGTCAATCGGAGCTACGGTTGAGAAGTTATGGCCCTGGCAAGATGCACTAAAATTTAGGGAAAAATATAAGATTTCCCATATTTTGTTGGATGCTCCTGCATCACTTATGGGCACCTTTGGGGTGCTCTTGGGTTGACCAAAGGGTTCATGGACACCTTTGGGGCCTTTTGGGGATGACCAAGCGATTGCGGGAATCCTTGGAGCTTTTGGAGTGAGTGACAAAATGCATAGATTTTTATCTTTTGTTTATGATTTTTTTGATTTTTTTTTGTTACACTAAGCAGAAATGAACACACACATACACAAACGGTGATTATCTCTTTTAAATATTATGAGTTAACTAAATAGAATAACATAAAATCCAACATGAACAAATAATCTAGAATGCTTTAGAATAAAAATTTAGAAAATGCGAGGGTGCCCAAGTGGGCCTCCCACCATTGGCACTTGATTTCGGTGCCAATCCACTAGGGATGGGCCCAAAACCTCTTAGGATTGGGGTGTCATCAAATTTGTGGTGTAAGGTGGTCAAATGTTGGATTTGGGTTAGATCCACACTTCCAAAAGCCACCCAATAACCTCCCTTGTGAAAGATATTAATGGATGTGAGAAGGTGAATCGAAAAGATGCAAATGTGGGTGTTCAATTGGACAACACTTCATTGCTTGAAATTGCCTCCAATCTGTCTTGTTTTGGGTGGGAAATTCCACCATTTTATAGACCCATGGGGTCTCTTTGGAGGGGCATGTAGGGATGCCATGTGGCGGCCATGCCTTCCCAATAGGGAGGAGACTCCTCCCTGACTTGGGCTTCCATGACTGCCCTTGTGACAGTCCACTAACTGCCAACCTAGCCACCTACACACGCATGCATGGCAGGAGGCAATAATTGACTGTCCTTGGTTGCCACTTGGCAGCATTTTCTTTTTGCCCATTAAACCTAGAATTCATCCTAACCAGAGACGATTTCATAATTCGTCCCTGGGTGAGACGAATCCCAGTTAGTATTCGTCCCTGGGTGAGACGAATACTGGACAAAGTGCCTAAATGTGCCAAATTGCTTCTTGACCTTACAAAATTGCTATGAAAGTGGTTAGGACCACTGTTTGACCTCTGAGGGCTGCCCTGGGGGCTGTGTTTGTCAAAGCGATCAGTGTTTGTAGTCACATAATCGGATTGGTGCTGTTTTGGTGTCTACACTTCCGTTTTTCAAAATTCTTAGTAGGAAACCATTTTAGGATATATAAGGAATATTTGCCATGTCTACATCAAAAATATGTCTCATTGAATCTTAAATTCTAAAGGGTCCATATTTTGCACCATGAAAAGAAAAAATGAGAACAATACTTACGGTTGAAAAACTCTAGGCTATTATTATAGGTGATTAAACTCATCCCAAAGAGGCTGTAACTAGGAAAAAGTATGATGAAGGATATGCAAGAAAAATCATGTTCATTGTATTTGGAGTGGATGACAAAATACAACCATGCATAAATGAAGCAAAAAATAAAATGATGCATGGGATCAACAATGTACAATATTTGAAGGAAGAAATAAAGCCATAAATTTTCATCTTTAGTCACAACTTCATACACTAAAGGTCCAATATCGTGAGATTATTGAATAATTTTTTCATGTAATTGTACACTTAAAATCAATATTAAATACAATGGAAGTAATTGAGGACAATTATTGGTCTTAGTTGTACTTTAAGCTCATCTTGAATCATTTAGAACATTGATGAAATCTCTCCAAGCATCAAATAGATGTGTGTCATTTGAAGAATGGGTAAACATCCTTCAACAATATGAAGTGGAGAATCAATTGAGATATGAGTTGTCCAATAATGCCCTTATCTACATAAATAAACTTTAGAAAAATTTTAATGGTCTTTATACCCCATCTTCATCATAAAATCAACCTTAATTAAGAAGGAGGTATTGTCATATTTGTGAGACAAAAAGACGTAATACAAAATTTTGTAAATATAATTCATAAGCACAAAGATATAAATTTTGAAGACCTCCTCAAGATAATCAATAGTCTCAACAAGGAAAATAAGGACAATGTCAATATCAAATAGGGCAATCTCAAAAAAGGCCATAGCAACAAGGGTATTTTTCTTAGGGTGAATTACAAGTAGATTGTGAAGAAGAGTGTGAAATAGCAAATAAGGTCCTCACAACCAAGGATTTTTCAAAAACAAGAAATAAAGTAGATAGTATACAAGCCAAGAAACAAGGTGAAGCTCAAAAGTGTATTTCATCAAAATATAGTAAAGATTATGAATTTTCAAAACTAAGGTCTTATTTACAAATAATACTTAGAAACGCTGGTGAAGGATACTTTTGAAAAGGTATGATAATATCTACTGGTATAGTGAGAAGAATGTGCATGACACTATTCACCCTTGACATCCTTGAAGTGCATTGTGAAATACAAATTGAAATAATTGAAAAATTGAAGGATAAGCCCATGATGAGCGATGTTTGTAATGATACAAGTAGCATTATTTAACAAATAGATATCATTTTTGATATAGGTCATTTGAGGTCCATGATAGTTAATATGTTTATTGAATAATGTGATCTCATCGAAAGGGAAGATATAGCTTATAATACAAGTGGCTTGAAGATTGTTGATGAAATAAAATATTGTGTAGAAGATGGTTGTATTGGCCATGATAAAGGTCATGTTATTAGAGTTGATTGTGATAGTGATTGTATTGCTAGATATTATAGTGATAATTTGGATTTTGTTGAAGGCCATTTTAATGAGGACATATTTGGGTATTTCCTTTATGATAATGATAGAAATCAAAGTGGTGATGAAGAATTTAGATGTTTTCAAATGAATACCAAAGGTACTGACTCAAAATTAATGAGAAAAATGAGGTACAATGGTATATGGGTGGGAAGATATAGTAAAGGTTTGAAATTACCCATAATATCATGTATAAGGCTAAATAATTAAGGCCGTTGTTATGATAGTCCAATAGGAAACAATGATATCAAATTTATAACATGTATAAATAACATAAAGTTTGTGAAGAATGAATCATATGCAGAACATCCTAACGTGGGTTGTTGTAGTCATTATGGAATATCTAGACATGTGACAACTAGTTACACATGTCTATGGCCTTAGTTACACTAGTTGTATTGGCCTTAGTTACTAGAACATGCATTCTTGTAAAATTTATGGAGGTAAAAATCACTCTTGAAGAAATTGTTGGTACAAAAACTAAAGTGATTAATAAAATACAAATAAAAAATGAATGAATATGTTAGAATAGATTAAAGCAAAATATATGTTAAATATTTTTTATAGAAGGAGACAAAGTTTGTTGAATGTGAAGAATACGAATAAGTAATTTTCGTATCAATAGAATATGACCCAAGCAATGCTTGGAAGACCTATGGTGACAAAATATATAGTATAATATTATGTGGAAAATTTTCAAGATATGAAATATTCCAAATATATAATTTAGTGGTTATTTCCTAGATGTGGTGACCTAAAGGTAGATCCATAGGTTATCCCATAGATAATGATGACCTAGAGGTGACCCAAAGATAAAGGATGTAGATATGATCCAAAGGCAATGATGACCGAGAGGAAATCCAAAGGCAAAAGACCCAAAGGTAACAATGACCCAAAGGCAAGGACCTAGAGTCAATCCAATGGCAATGATTACCCTAAGGTAGAGACCCGAACGTAAACCTAGTGACTAACCGAAGAGGTAAACCTAGTGGAGATTACTTAGACCAACAAAGCAAGAGCTAAGGTATAGTTCTAGTATATTGCAATCATTGGGGTAATAATATTTATAATAAATAATTTAATAAGGATGTTTTTAGATTTATTACATTATTTGTTTTGTACATGTCATTGTTACGTTATGTAAGAATTAGAGGATGAGTGATGATGTCAGGTTAGGGAAGGTTGGATAGTCACATGTCTCATAAAATAATTGAGAAGATGAAAAGATATGTTGAAGGTGAAATACAAAAGGTCTCTCAAATCAAAGAGGCATCATATTTGTTTATTAATTTTTATGTTGTGTGTAAGCCCAGGCTAGCATATTTGTATGACAAATGGGTGGAGGAATACCATGAAATATTATGATGAAAAATGTGTGTTGAATTTATTGATTGTTCATAATATTTTATTTTAAATATTTGTATTCTCCAATTTCCAACAAGGAGAAATATTTTAAGTATTTATGTATGGTGATGTACAAACTAAGGGAGCATGCATTTTAAGAAAAATATCCAAGTGCAATTATTTTCAAATAAGGGTGCATTATTTTCAAATAAGGGTGCACTATTTGGGGCATATCATATCAACAAATGGTATTGCAAGTGACCCAATAAGAAATAAAGCGATAATGGGATGGCTAATGCCTTAGAATTATCATGGAGTCCATAAATTTATGGGATCATCCAACTAGTATAGAATTTTTGTTGAGGAATTCTCTAAGTTAGCTCATTCAATCACCTTATTGCAAAGAAATTAAAAAATATTGTTTGGATATGATAGAGTGAGAAGGGCTAAAAATTTCAATAAGCCACTTCTAGGTCGACTAAGCCCGATCACAAAACCAAAAAACATGTAGTAAATCTTTCGCCTGTTCGTAAACCAAGAAAATGGGATTATGAACACCCACATGCATGAGCCTATTGCCAACATGCAACCTCTGGTGCAAGAGGCTCCAAGCAAAAAATCTTTGTTTAGGTTCAACGTAAGTAGCCCAAGAAATCAGAAATCTCTTATTCCATTGAGAGAGAAGAGAGAAGAAGCCCCATCTTAGAGTTATCTTATCAACCATTGAAACTTGTAAGGTTAGCCATTTGTAACCAAGATGAGCTTTATATTGCAAAACAAGAATCTCCCCAGGCCAACACCAATCTGACAAACAAGGTTTTTAAAAATGCCTATGCAGTTTGTTCCAAATATAAAATGGAATACTATCGATAACCACCTCATAAGTATCTCTATCACCAGGATTTAAATTGTGAATTTGATGAAAAATTTCCCAAGGTATCCAACTCCTGGTATGTCAAGAGAAGAAATAAAAAATAGAAGCAATACCATGCTTATAGAACCTCTACACTCTAATACACTACACCAGATCCAGGGGAGAGCCCTGCCAAGTGATAATAGGAGACCACCAAATATTTATGGAAGGAAAAGAGACACCCGCTTTGCGGATACTACCTTTCCAACTAATCCAGGGTTTGAAAGTCTCCTAGGTTTTCCAAATACTTTGAATGAAAAAATAACCTTTAAATTTAACAGGGACAGGGGCAGTAAGAATGGATCGCAATCCCACCCCTTTCCAAATTTTCTTCCCCTGAAGCAAAACAGAAGAAATGTAATGCTTGACCAACACTTTTCAAGATTCATCCCCAATTAAATATCGGGTAATCCATTTATAACAAAGTGCAAAACCTTGTTGATGACAATCAAACAAACCCATGCCTCCACAATCCTTGGGCAAACAAAAAATTTCCCAGGCTACTCGATAAAAACCTCGTTTGATAGAGTCTTTGGCCCACAAGAAATCTCTCAAAAGCTTATCTAGCTTTTTATAACAAGATTTGGATGGAACCTAGCAAGACGAATAATATATATGGGTAGTGGCTAAAGCCTTAGAATAAATTTAAAAATTTTCTTCCAAAAAAATCTTCTTACTAGTCCAGCAAGAAAGCTTCTTGTCCACTTTATCAATAACATACATCCACAATTGAGCAAAGGAACAATGAAACACAAAAGGATTTCCAAGAAATCTAAACACCTCACCTGACTGAATCCAAGAACATTGGAAATGACGTAGCTAGCATGGCATCTAGGATTGAGATTGCTAAAAATAGGAGATTTTTTCCTGAAAACACGAGATTTCGAAAGTTGAAAAGAAACACTAAAGCTATGCAATGCAAAACGAAATGTAACGCTTTAATCCTAGAAATTTGAAATGCATGAAATAGGGAAAAGAGACGAATTGAGACGAAATGAAAGAAGTATAGAAAGCACAACCCTTTTTATTTATACTCTCTCAATATCGGTTACAAAGACGTCTCCCGCATTTTCAGGGGCTAGGAGCGTTAACATGTTTCGGTTACAATAGTGACTAGTGATCCTCCTTCCGCGTGCCCACATGTAAAATGGGCGGGCCAAAGTGTTGCCACCGCTGGTGTGAATGAATATTTGATCCTTGCTGCTCCTCCTGCATTCAAAGAAACAACAAAATCGTTAGTAGCACCTGCGAATAAGACAAAGCATGCGATCCTCAAACCTACAATAAGCGGATGAGAAAATGAATTAAACTATAACTAAAACTTATCCAAATGACATGAAAACTTGGCAAAGACATAGAAACATCACCAAGAAGGCATTGCAAAAGGAACAGTCAAGAAATTCCTCACCGATTTGAATTCGCTCCTGGGCGGGACGGATTCGACTATAATTCGTTTCGGGGTAGGACGAATTCACCTACAACAAAGCGCCGAAGTGATACTGCCCCAAATGTCGCATCTAGGGAGCTCCAAAAGACCTGCAAACTTGGGGTTAGCTAATTGGAGGCATTTTGGGAAGACCCAGATGGTCAGATTTCCCCAATTTGGCCTCCATCAATGGGAATTTGATGCTGCTACCTGCAAGTTAGTGAGGACAACAAAAGCGATAAAACATGATAAGATTTGATCAAAGCATTATGAAATCGGAATTACAAGCTATTTAAGCAGCATAAGATGGAATGCAAAATAAAAAAATGACAAAAAGAACAATCTGCCATGAATTCCCAATCGTTCTTAAAAAAGAAGATTAGGCTCGCAGCAGTGCGGGGCGCCCGGGCGGGCCGCCCACCGTTGGAACCTGATTTCGGCACCAATCCACTTGGGATGGGCCCAAAATCTCTTGTAATGTGTTGTCGGTGAATTGGTAGATCGATGTGGTCAAGTGTCGGGTTTTGGATCCGGATTCACACTTCCAATAACCACCCAATGACCTCCCTTGCGAAAGAGATCAAGGATGTGGAAGAGGTGAATCAAAGGTAAAGCGTGGTATTAATTTGGCAGCACTTCGTTGCTTAAAAATGCTTCCAACCTGTCCTCTTTGGGGTGAGGAAGCTCACCAATTTATAGACCCAAGGGGTCTCTTTGGATGGGCATGCAGGGGCGCCACTTGGCGGCCATGCCTTCCCAAGAGGGAGGAGATTCCTCCCTGACTTGGGCTTCCATGACTGCCCTTGTGACAGTCCTCTAACGTTCAATTTGCTCACCTACGCGCGCATGCAAGGCAGGGAGCATTAATTGACTGTCCTTGGCTGCCATTTGGCGCAATTTCTCTTTTTTCCCGTTGAACCTGGAATTCGCCCTACCCAGGAACGAATTCAGAATTCGTCCCTGGGTGGGGCGAATCCCATTTTGAATTCGTCCCAGGGTGGGACGGATTTGGAGCAGAGTGTCTGAAGGTGCCAAATTGCTTTTTGACCTTCCAAAATTGTTGTAAAAGTGGTTAGGACCACTGTTTAACCTCTGAGGGCTGCCCTGGGGGCTATGTGTGTCAAAGCGATCAGTGTTTGCAGTCACATAATCGGATTGGTGCTGTTTTGGTGTCTACAGATGCCCCTTTTTGGAAAGCGCTATGGGTGATGCAGTGTTGAGCAAAAATAGATAACCAAAGCACTAATGATTAGGATTTCTTGGTAACCTAACCAAATTTTGATGCCCCAAGCATGGAAAGGGCATGCATTCTTGAATCCTTGCTTCTGACGAGTGAAGGCACTCAATTCAAGTGTTAACCTTTTTCGGTGAGGTGTTACTTGACCTTGGACATTGATCAGTCATGAATAGGCAAAGGGCGCAACCTTTTGTCTGTGAGAACCTTGAGTTCATGATTCACGAAATGCCAAGTGATTTGATCAGATTGTGATTATTGCTTGTTTACTGCCCCAAGCAGGAGCGTAATTGTCTTTGTCAATGATTCTTTGAATGCATGCCGTTTTCCTTAATTGGGTGTGTGTTTGCTGATTGGTGACTAAGTGTGACTACCCCCTCAAGCGACGAATCGATGAGGGAATGACCTTCATGAGAAAAGCGACGAGTCGCTTGACCCAAGATGACTTGTGCAAGGGTGCCCTTAGATGGTTTAGCGTTAAGTGTGTGCAGTTTTTCGACATTTAGACCTATTTTTGGTGGGTGGTAACCCTTTTTGCGACGCTTTTTGGAGCTAAAATTGGCAAAAATCCATCCTCCCGTGGAGCGGTCCAGCTAAGGTAGCCTTCTTAGGGAGTAGGATAGTGACAATTTGTGACCCCAACATCTGTTTTGCATGCCCGGGATGTCAAGTGCAACAGCACTCTCATCGGGCAAGTTTATTAGCTGTTTTAGTGCATTTTTGTTCAATTTTTGCTATTTTTTGAAATTTTTGCCCTGAATTCGTCCTAGGGTGGGACGAATACCAGCTTAGTATTCGTCCCAGGGTGGGACGAGTGCTAACCAGAGTGCTCATCCTAGGGGGGAACGAATATAAGCTCAAAAGGCCTATTTAAAGGCCAAAACTAGGGTTTGGGCTCATTTGCATCTGAATTTTCTTACGATTTGGAGCTCTGGGGAGGAGGAGGTTAATTCTGCGAAGTGAAGCGCTGCCGAATTTCTCCTGACATCATGAGTGCACAAACCGGATCGAGCGGCGGAGCCGAAGCGAGACCAGTAAGTGCTCCCTAGTGTTATTACTTTTGTTTAAAACTGCAAGTGTTTTGTTTAATTTTCTTTGTGATGATGTTTTTCAAAATTTAAAATTGAAACCCTGAAACTGAGCTGAACACAACCAAGACTTAGTGTACAACTAAATGACAAACGTAGTGAAAACCTAGGTAAAGAATTGTTATTTTGCTTATAACTAAAACCCTAGGATAAACGGAACGTAAAACCCTAGTTCTTAGGTTGAGCTGGTCAGTTTTAAAACGTAGGTTAAAAGCCTAGGTTTAAAACTGTTATTTTAATTTTATTTTGTTTGTGTAGACTTTTTAGACTTAGAATACCGAAATCCTACGACTGACAATAGGACTGACAAAATATTTGTGTTTTTGTTAATTAATCAGTTTAGAGTTTAAAAACCCTAGGGCTGACAAATTAATTTTTTGAATTTTTGTTTTGTTTTTAAATTTATCAGTTAGGATTAGAAACCCTAGGACTGACAAATTAATTTTTTAATTTTTGTTTTGTTTTTAAATTTATCAGTTAGGATTAGAAACCCTAGGACTAAAAAATTAATTAATTTTTTTTTTTGTTTTTAAATTTATCAGTTAGGATTAGAAACCCTAGGACTGACAAATTAATTTTTGAATTTTTTTTGTTTTGTTTTTAAATTTATCAGTTAGGATTAGAAACCCTAGGACTGACAAATTAATTTTGTTTGAATTTTTATGTTTGTTTTTGGCTGTACATTGGTAGGCAATGTTGTATATTCATGTTATTGTTGTACAATTTTTTTCCATGATTTTAATGTTTTTGAATTGTTTTCTTTTGCAGGTTGTTAAGAGCCGGTACCGTGTACCTACTGCTTTTGCTGAAGCATGGGGGCGCTAACTGTGGCTGACTGGGAGTGGCTTGATGCCCTTGGGCTCAAGCAGGTGGCTCGACTGGAGCCTATGGTCGGGGATCGGGCTTATCTGATGGCCCTGATCAATCTATGGGATCCCCGGACCAACACCTTCCATCTCCCAACAGGGGAGATGACAGTGACCTTGGAGGATGTCTATCGGCTTCTACGGATTTTGATAGATGGACTGTCGATCAGGACGTCATCGCGTGATCAGCGGACAGCTATACTGATGCGATGCTTTGGGCATGGGGAGGAGCTGGGTGTGGAGGATCCAGTGGAGAGGGTAGAGGGCGACTGCCAGATTGGTAGGATTTTGGTCCGATGGTGGTTGGAGAGGGGGGTGTTGGGAGTGAGGCACGCATTCCTTATGGGCCTCATTTCCAACATGTTGCTACCTGACTCGTCAGGTGCGAGGTTCCCATGGAACCTACTGGATTTGGTTTGGCGGTTGGTAGAGTGCCCGACAGAGGCACCGCTAATCATGAGATGGGGACAGACGCTGCTGGCACAGCTCTATGGTGAGTTGTACGAGGTCCGCTGTCGAAAGCGAAAGGGGATTAGCTACAGCTATCTATTGCAGAGCTGGGCTTGGCAGCACATAGCGGTGGAGAGGCCAACCGGGTTACCGTGGATGACTCGGGAGGAGATGGAGGATAGGGAGATAGGCTATGCGATTCTGTGGTGATGGTCTGGGGAGCAGGGACAGAGTCGATGATGGGTAGGTGTCATAGGGCACTATGTCGATGCCCTCGCTCGGCTTACTCTAGGGGAGGTGCTTTGGCACCCCTATCGAGACTGTCCAGCCTGGCCGGAGGCTGGAGAGTGGCTCCGATGGGTACGCAGAGAGCGGTGGCTGATTGGGTGGCATGGGACCGAGCATGAGTTCTTCTCCTACAGCCGGGTGACACGATAGTTTGGGGTGCGCTAGGGGTTTCCTGGTGAGCCCGTGGTCTATCGACATTAGGGGGATGAGAGAACTTTGGATCGACCGGTCATCGCGCCACTAGGCGAGGATTCAGATATGGTGATCGATGTCCCAGACGTGGATGACGTCGGGACTACCGTAGAGTATGACCAATGGTGGGTACTACGATGATGGTGGGGAGAGGGGCCACTGGGAGGCAGAGAGGTGGTAGCAATGGGTGGGGAGGGTGTCGAGGCACCAAGGGATGATTGGGGAGCTCCTCGAGAGGATGCAAACATGGTGGAGGTGGAGGATGAGGATGTGGATTTGGGGGTTTCAGATCAGCCGAAGATGCAGGACATCACGGAGTAGTGGGAGCCAGAGCAGGCTACTATTCCAGAGATGCCCATGCCTCAAGTAGATGTGGAGGACATGGAGTCTAGGTTACGCTGAGAATGCATGATTGGAGGGGCTATTGTAGAGGCACGATGAGGAGTTGGGGGAGGCTCTGCAGGAGAGGGATCTCCTATGCATGCATCTGGTGGAGTGAGAGAATGCATTGGATGCTTACCATCGATAGGATGGGGGTACTGATGCGGCACGGGAGAGGGATCTCCTACGGATGTAGCTAGCGAAGAGGGATAGGGTTTTGGCATAGCGTGATGATGCAGTAGCTTATTACCATCGATGGGAGACAGAGTGGTTGCAGCGGGAGATAGATTGGTCTCGACATCGGATGGATATGGAGGGAGAGATTATCCACCTCGATGGGTGGTTACCTGAGCCCTCGGGAGGTGGATCATCATGTCGGATGAGGGGCAGTGATACTGAGTAGTCAGCATCATCTCATCGTAGGTGACTGGATGAGGGAGGGGGTAGCAGGCATGATGCGGGGGCTAGCAGTAGCCACCCTGAGGGGTCCCATAGGACCCACACCATGGGGGGTAGTTCCCGTCGCACCGATCCTACGTGATCATGGTGGCCGATGCCCTAGGCTTGGGGGTTTTTGAGCTTTTGGATTGTGCGGGGTCAGATGACCGGTTATTGTAGCCTACGGGCATTTTTGATGATATATACAGATGACTTTATTTTGTTTATGCGAGTGATGATTTGATTTTATGCATGATGAGTGATGAGTATGGATGTATGCATGTTAATTTATTTTGATGGATGCATATGTTATGATGAATGCAAATGTTTTTGATGTATATGTGATATGCAAAATGTAATGGATGAATTGAATTTGTGTTGTTTGGTTAGGGCACCATAGACTGTTTAGGACTTTGTGATTTTGTTTTTAGGCGATTGTTGTGGTAAATGACTTTGCATGTATACATGTGGTTTTTTGTATTTTTTGATGGTAATGTGAGGATGAAAAGTAGCGCAGTTGGTTTAGAAATGTAGCTAAGGTTTTCTGAGACTCAGACGGTTTTAACTCACTAGCCATGATTGTACTTTATCTTACAAGACTTTTGAACAAGGTATGAATCGGACTTGTCTTTGACCAAGCTATTTCACATCCCTGTGTGTGCAATTGAGTTCATTTATGTGGTATTTGTCAGGATACCGCTAGTGCCAGATAGGCTGTCAACCAAACCTGTACTGAGGATCACCTAATTAGCTCCACTAACTCCTTTGTTGTATTTAGTCAGATTAATCTATGGTGCTATCTAGGATACCATAAGCTAGCTCATCCACATGCAAACATTGATCTGTACACGAGTTAATGTGACAGATATATCATCATGCGGGAGGTTTACCGCCAGTGACCGATAGGCTATCCACCAAACCGGTACTGAGGTTTGCCTCATGACCTATCGAAATGCTGAGAGTTCCAGGGATTCAAGTTCGACTCCCTTCTTTTCTTCAATTGTATTGGGATACTTGCTCGTTTGTAGTGATAAAAATCACTGTTTATTTTTATATATTTTTCTTTTGAGCAAGGGATTTGGATTTTGAGTGATAAGAATCACTATTGTATGTGCCTTTTGATGTATGCACTCTGGTGGTGATGTCAAATTTTTTGGAGTTTTGACTTTTTGCAAAATTTTGATGTTTGCAACTTTTTTGAGAACTGGGGATTCTTGGGGAATTGGGTAGGGAAGATGCTTGTCCTTTTGCCAACTCTCAGCATTCTTGGGGTCATTCGCACAGGGGGATGAGCAAGATAACCGTTTCACTTATGGTGACCTGGATTACTGTGCAGGTTTCATCTTTCATTCACACAACTTGGGAATTTTTATGTGTTTTAATTTGTGTTGGGATGCTACGTAACAAGGTGTGATCCAAGTAGAACTCTACCTTCGTAAAATCTGTCTGACTTGGTACAGTACGTGGCTAGAAAGCAAAATGACGACTGAAAGATGAAAACTCTTGATACATTAGAAGACCACTGACTCTAGTGTGGTAAAAAGCAATGAATGGCATTTTTTTTTTTTTTTTGGACTGCTTATAAAATGGAAAAATGTGGAACAAGATGGACTAGCAGAGTAATTACAGTCTATGGTGCCTTTGACCTGTACGACCACAAATATGCAATGTATGGGTGTGATGCTTAATGCAGCTACATATTTTTGTATTTTTGATGGATTGATTTTTGTGAATATGAAGATGAGATGCGAGAAGAGCTTTTTATTGATGAATTTGAGCATGCCTGGAAATGAGATGCGAATTTTTGTTGTTTTTGATGATTTTAATTTTCTTATTTTTGACCAAGTTTGGAATCCTTGGAGCATTTTGGGATTGACCAAGCGTTTTTAGGAATCCTTGGAGCATTTTGGGATTGACCAAGCGATTATAGGAATCCTTGGAGCATTTTGGGATTGACCAAGCGATTGTAGGAATCCTTGGAGCATTTTGGGATTGACCAAGCGATTATAGGAATCCTTGGAGCATTTTGGGATTGACCAAGCGATTATAGGAATCCTTGGAGCATTTTGGGATTGACCAAGCGATTATAGGAATCCTTGGAGCATTTTTGGGATTGACCAAGTGACTTTTGGGATTGACCAAGCGATTATAGGAATCCTTGGAGCATTTTGGGATATGGCTCTCTTAGATATGGAATGGTCACAAATGACTGATGTTCAAGGGTTCTGTTTCCTTGATTCCATCAAGAGAGGCTAGCCGGTACGTCTCGGGTCCTATTTTGCTATCAATTACATATGGACCTAACCAATTTGCCGTGAACTTGTCCCTTAGGTGGGACGACAAACTAGAGTTCTGTTGGTTTTCCTTCAAGACCAAATCACCAACCCGAAAGTCCCTCAGGTGAACTTTCATGTTGTAAGCTTTCTTAAGTCGCTCTTGATAGATACGTAAATGCTCGAGAGCATTAACGCGTCGTTCATCAAGCAACGTAAGCTGGTCTAACCGGGCTTGTCACGCAACGTCATCATCGATGAACTCTTGCATTGATATGCGCAGGGAAGGAATTTCCAACTCGAGAGGCATGACTGCCTCGGAGCCATACACGAGCAAAAATGGAGTTGCCCCAGTGGGCATCCGAATGCTAGTGCGATAAGCCCATAGGGCAAGTGGGATTTGGATGTGCCAATCCTTATGACTATCTGCGACCATATTTTTAAGGATGGCAACTAGCATTTTGTTTGACGCCTCTGCTTGCCCATTTGCCTGCGGATAATAGGGTGTCAAAAAACTATGCTGAATTTTGTACTTTGTGGTCAAAGCACGCACGTCTTTGTTCTTGAATGACGTCCCATTATCCGAGACTATTTTGGATGGAATACCAAAATGACATATGATGTTATGCAAAATGAACTCCACAATGCGGGGTCCTATCGTAGAGGTAAGCGAAACTGCTTCCACCCATTTGGTGAAATACTCTGTGGCCGTTATGATAAACGTGTGATGGCCTGACGATGCAGGGGAGATCTTTCCAATTAGATCGAAGCCCCACTACGAAAATGGCCAAGCGGACTGGACTGTCTGCAAGGCCTGGGAAGGTACGTGCATCAAATTGGCATGATGTTGACACTTCACGCACTTCCTGACATATGCGCAACAATCTCGCTCTAAAAATGGCCAATAATAGCCCATGCAAAGAATGCGCTTTGCGATGGCCATACCACTGAAGTGGCCACCACATGTACCATCGTGCGCTTGGGCGATCGCCCAAGTGGACTCTTGTTGGTCCAAGCAACGAAGGAGGATTCCTTCATAGCTACGATGGTACAAAATGTCTCCTATCAAGACATACTTAGCCGCTTTCTGCTTGAATGCTCATTTTGTGGCATGCGTCAATCCAAGCGGGAGATTACCTAACTTGAGGTAGTCTCTAATGGGTAAATACCAATCCTGCTGATCGAAAGCCTCGACGGTATGAACAACCAATCCCTCTTGAAGTTCATCCCTAGCAAACGCTGAGCGGGAGAGAACTTGTAAGAATAGCATTGTGTTGCTATTAATGGGAGTAGGGGAGAACAAGGACCCCCAGTTGGCATGTTTCAGATGATCATGGATTCGAGAGAACTTATCCGAGGATGGTTCAATCTGGATCATGTGGATTCCTGGCATCAAGTCAGAGCTTGCACGCTCCATCACGGATTGCGATAGGGTTTTGACTTGAATGGTTGTCATATCACCAGAAAGGTCTTGCGGGATTAGTGACCCCAAGGAGGCCATTGTGTCCACAAAATGATTCGATGACCGAGGGAGTGCCTCGATGTCGTACCACTCAAGTTTTGCCAAGAATTTGTCCACAAGGGCTTTATAAGCCTGTAGAACTGGGCATTTGCATTGGAATACCCCTTTGACTTGATTGACAATTAACAACGAATCACCAAAGATGTTCAGTCATTTGATGTTCATGGCGATTGTTGTCTGAAGACCTATGAGCAAGGCTTCATACTCTGCATTATTGTTGGTGCATGGGAAATTTAATTTAAATGACAGGGGCATTGGAGCGCCCTACGGTGTGAAGAATACTATTCCCATGCCACCACCTTGCTCACATTTAGAACCATCAAAAAATAGGGTTATGTCAGCCTGTGACTCAGGCTCATCAGAATCTGGCGATTCCGAGACATGGAAGACCCCATCATCGGGTAGTTCTATGACTAGAGGCTGATCGTCTTCGAGAGGAGCCTCTGCTAGTTGATCGGCTATGACCTATCCTTTGATGGATTTCTATCCAATAAACTCTATGTCAAATTCCGTCAACAACATGATCCATTTTGCCGTGCGACTACTATGATAAGTACGACTCATCATGTATCGCAATGGATTCTCCTTAGACACAACATACGTAGTGTTGCTCAGCATGTAGTGGCATAGATTTTTGGTAGCAAACACCACTGCCAAGTAGAGTTTCTCGACGTATGCATAGTTAAGTTCATAACTAACCAGGGTGCGGCTAAGATAGTAAGTAGCCTATTCTTTGTGAAGTTCATTCTTCTGGGCTAGCATGGCGCCCAGTGCCACCTCAGTAGCTGAGATGTATAAGTAGAATGGCACTCCTGGTCTAGGTGGTGCCAATATCGGTGACGAAGCCAAGTATCGTTTGATGTCATCAAAGGCTGATCGGCACTCGTCATCCCAGTGAAATGCTACCCCCTTGTGCAATAATTTGTTCATGGGTCGGCACTTGTCAGATAGCTACGCTATGAAGCGCTTAATTGATGTGACCTTTCCCTGTAGACTTTTGAGCTGCTTAATGGTAGTTGGGGGAACCATTTCAAGGATTGCCTTGACTTTGTTTGGGTCCACCTCGATGCCTCGCTTTGAGACTATGAAACCCAAGAGTTTTCTAGATGTGATGCCAAATACGCACTTCTTGGGATTCAGTCCGACTTTATGCTCCATGAGGCGATCGAGGATCTTGCTTAAGTCATCGAGATGATCTGGGCACAAAAGAGACTTGGCCAACAAATCATCCATGTAATCTTCCAAAGTTTTATGCATGTAATCATGGAAGATGTACGTCATGGCACGTTGGTAGGTGGTGCCAGCATTTTTAAGGCCAAAGGGCATGACCTTATAACAAAATGTCCCCCAAGGCATTGTGAACGCCATTTTTAGTTGGTCCTCGAGATTGATACGAATCTGATTGTATCCCGAGAAACCATCCATGAGGGATAGCATTTCGTGACCTGCTGTAGCATCTACCAACGCGTCGATGCTTGGCAAGGGAAAATCATCCTTAGGACTCGCTTTGTTTAGATCTCAAAAATCAGTGCATATGCGAATCCTCCCATCGGGATTTTTGATGGGCACCATGTTGGACAGCCATGGCGGATAATCCACGCAGATGACAAACTGTGCATCCAACAACTTTTGCAATTCATCTTTGACCATCAAGGCCACTGTTGGGTGCATCTTACGTAGTTTTTGCTTAACTGGCTTGATTTTCGGATCAAGCGTTAGATTATGCGTGACTAGCTACGGATCTAGCCCCGACATGTCTCTGTATGACCATGCAAAAACCTCCTTCTTCTCTTTGAGAAGGGCAATGTAGTCGGCTTGCTCTTTAGGGGATAAGCTTACCCCCAACTTGATAATCTATGGATTCATTGGATCCAAGCCGATGTCTACGTCAGTCGTCTCCTCGACCGACATGTGGGATCCGTCCTCCAACTGATGTGGAGTTGGGATCAAATGGATATCATTAGCTGAGTTTAAATCTGCGTTGGGAACCTCGGGTTCCTCTTCAGCATGAAAGATATCCTGAGTTGTCCCTGGGGTAAAATGAAGCATTTTATCGAAAGGCCGATACTCGATGGGGATGGAGGTGAATTGACGTGATCCCAGTCAATGGCATCTATGTCTAGATGCAAGGACCATGCTGGATCTGCCAGATTGTGGATGGGTGCGGTTAAGTCAATGGAGATCATGTGGATGAAATGATTTTGGTCTCCATTACCACGGGTGTGATGACTCAAACATTCTGGATGTTCTCTGTGTTCTGGATCTAGCTCTAGAGGTACGGGCATGAATGGATCGGCCCTATGTGCTAATAGGAGGACAGGGTCTACCCTCGACACTGATATCACCCTAGGGTCTCGGAGTGGAAGGTGCTCTTCATGTACCTAGAGCAGCGGATCCAACACTTGATCCCACCCTGCTGGGTCTACGTACCACTCGTGCCCTGGCACTATGCCCATCTATGCAAATATGTCATTAATCTCCAAGGGGTATCGTTGTTGCATTTGTCGCATGTGGTTGAGATAGGCCATCTCAGTTTCATCTTCCGAATCACTATCGGAGATCCAAAAGCCTTCATTAGCTCCAACAACTGCTTGAGGCATATGAGGCTCATCCTGCTCAAGCAAATTAATCTGGCCCCATTGTTGTTGGTCCACGCTCCGTGGGGGGACCTGATTCTCTTGACGTGGCACTGGCTCGATTGGAGCCTCTAGAGGGAACAGGGTCAAAAGGATCTCTTGATAGTTATTCATGGGAATCCCCTGTGAGTGATCACTATCGGATTCGAAGGGATCATATGACACTGGTTCATATTCTGATTCATCCTCCGAAGATCCTTCTGGACACTGCTTATACCTTCCTTGAAAGTGAGTTCCCAAACTTTCACCTCTCTCTAGCAAAGGAGAAGGGTTATTGATGTTAACAAGGGTGGTTGTTGACCATGGGAGGTAATCTCCCAATGTATATGTTGTGTTTGGGTTGGCATAAGGATCTGATGCCAATCCACCCTTGTTGCCTATTCCTAGGCCTTGCATGTTTTCCACCAAGATGTCCAAGGGCAGGGGGTGGTTGAACCCTACTCCCGACTTGTCATAAGGCATTTGGTATCTTGGCTGGCAAAGGACACGCACTCCTTGCTCATACCTGCCTAGCCCGTATCCATGCCAATTGCATTGGCCAAGATATCTCAAAGTGAATTCTGGGTTAGACAGATAGTTGACATCTTCCGCAAAAGGCTCTTCATCCTCGTCCTTTTGCATGCATGGCTCAGACACCATGGTCAAGGCCCCCATACACAAAATTGGTCTAGTTCGGTGGGTAGCCTAAAGGAACAATTGTCCCGATGGGGAGGCGAGGTCTCCCCATGTCTTGCACTAACTCTAGCATGGTCGTTGCTATGACATTCCACACTAGATACTCCCCCAGGCCCGTACTGGCCATTTCAACAGTAATTGTTGGCGATTGAGAGGGAGGGAATGGAAGCTCTTCCTGAGTCCATTCCATGTTGGGTGGACTGGGCCGGGGGGGGGGCCCGGGGCGGGGCACCCTGGGGGGGGGGGGGGGGGGGGGGGGGGGGGGGGGGGGGGGGGGGGGGGGGGGGGGGGGGGGGGGGGGGGGGCAGGGCGTCGATGGGAGGGTCGATTGAGGCATCAACTGCACCGCATTGCAATATTTGAAGGGTTCTAAGTCCATCGAGACTACATGTACTTCCCCTTCAAATGCATACTTCAAACACTGGTGAGCTATCGAAGGGACACACTTCATGTCCCTGATCCATGGCCGCCCTAGCAATATGTTATACGCCATCTCGCCTTCCAAAATATGGCACAATGTAGGTATCGTCTTTTGTCCTACCTGAACGGGTAGAACAATTGTGCCAACTGTCGAGCATATCGCATCATTGAATGCTCGCAGTGTGTAAGTGGAAGCCATGATGTGAGAGGCTGGCAACTTTAGATGTTTCAATGCTGCTATAGTAATGATGTTACTGGACGAGCCAGTGTCTATCAACACCCTCTTATACGGGATCCCATTGACCCACATGATAACGTGTAGGGGTGGATCTGCCATGTCATCAGACACTGATTTAACTTCATCTTCTCGAAAGGTAATGATTGGCTCCGTGCATCATTTTACATGTCCCACGAAGTTATTGAAGGAATTCGCTTCATGGGGCTGCAACTCGATGGCTTTCAAAATCTCCATGAGAGCCTCCCGATGGGGCACTGATTGTTGTATAAGCTCATATATGGAGAGCCTAGCCGACGTGGTCCACAAACTCTGCGTGAGTTTGGTCCATATCGTGGCCGTGGGTCTAGGCGGAGGTAGCTACATAGGGTGTTGTTGAGGTTGTGACATCGATGGAACCTCTCTTGTGGCTGCCTCGAGGGCAACTCCTGGGTATTTCTTGTTCCTAGTCACTATGCTTATCATTCCCACATACCCTTGCATGGGGAAATTCTGTTGCACCTCATTGACCTGAAGGGGTTTTGCCTGTGCCTCATGGGCAGGCAAGGGGTCCTTGAAAACCCCCATCTGCTGGTTGTTTGGTGCTACGGGGTTGTCCACTGCCAATGTCTTATTGTCAATCAGGTCTTGTATCAATCCTTTGAACTTCCAACATGCATTTAGGTCATGTCCCCTTCGCCTGTGGAACCTACAATACAAGTCCTCTCTGTATCCCTTAGGCTTGGGAGCATTAGGATCTATGGTTTGAATCTCTGGAAGGGTGATCAAGTTTGCCATTGACAAGTGGTCAAATAGGGAGTCCCTAGACTCCGTATAAGGGGTGTACTGTCGCTTAGGGCGACGTTGCTGATTTTTCTCCTATTTTTTATTTTCTCTTTCATAATTGTTAGGAGGCACTGCCTGATAATTAGCCTTTTGAGGCCGTATTTCCTGTGTAGGCTTAGGGACATTTATGGCAACTTGATTAACCGCAGCGGGTTTTTGTTGCGTAGTCCCTGTCTTTGTGTTCTTGTTCCACTCTTTCTTCTTAGGTTTGGCAATTTTGCCATCTTGTATCTTGATCTCTTCGATAATTCTGGCTTGCACCAGGGCTTCCTCTAGGGTGGCATATTGCTGCAGCTGCAATAGCACAGAGATCAATCTCAAACAACTTCGTGAGAAAATTTGTGTAAGGTCGGACATAGGGGGAAGGTAGGGTAGCTTAGAAAGCAGAGTCCACCAATTCCCGTAGGCCTCCATGGTCTCTTCCTCATATTGCCTGAGGCTAGCCAGGTCACTCAGTGACGCCTTCTTCTTGGTGTTGAAGGCGAACCAATCCGAGGTAGGGCCCGTGAATGTGGTTATAAATGTCCTTAGCAACAATGCATCATTATCCT